>JARHVA010000032.1:9892500-10240109 GCA_037957365.1 Torreya grandis | reverse complement strand
TCATTGGCGTGCTAACTAGTGCATAATTCTCAAAACTAAATTTATTCAACATTTTCTTGGCATATTTACTTTGAGATATGAAAATTCTTTTATCTAATTGAAATACTTGCAACCAAAAATGACAATTCTCCAAGCATAGACATCTTAAATTATTTTTTGCATATTATCAAAAAATTCTTTTGTCATATTTTCAATGTTCCCCTCCAAAAATAATGTCATCAACATATACCACAATAATCAATTGATACTCACATTCTATTTTGATGTAGAGATTACTGCTAGCAAGTCCTCTTTTTAAACCTTAATCCTGCAGGTACTTATCAAGTCGTGTATACCAGGATCTGGGAGCTTGTTTCAATCCATATAGTGCTTTCCTTCAATGTGCATACATGGATACTAATATATGAGAGAATAAATCCCTCAGGCTACTCAATGTAGACCTTTTCTTCTAGATTCCCATTTAAGAAGGCAAATTTGACATCTATCTAAAACACTTTAAAAATTTTAAACACTACATATGCAAAAAACATTCTAATAGCCTCTAGCCTTACTACTGGTGCAAATTTTTTTCAAAATCTATTCCCTCAATTTGAGCATATCCTTTACATACTAATCTTACTTTATTCCTGGTCACTTCTCTATTTTCATTCAATTTGTTTTTGTAAACCCATTTTATTCTTATCACATTGTGATCTTTTAGTCTAGGCACTAATTCCCAAGTATCATTATTTTCTATTTGATTTAACTATTCATCCATTACCTTAACCCAATGCTTATCATGTCTAGCTTTTAAAAAAGTTTGAGGCTGAATTTGGATAATGAATAAAAATTAACTTGCTCATATTCACTTACCATCATTTTTTTGGTGCAAATTCCTTCATTTATGTATATGATGATGTCACTTTCATTATGATTTCTTTGAACATATTTGGATAGAGTTTTGGTGTCATTTTTCTCCTTCTTCTCATCTTCATCTAATTCTTCAAAATCTTCCTCTTCAATGATTTCAAAAATGTCTACTAGATCACTGATTCTTTATGTTTCATAATCTTCTATCCTGACACTTGCACTTTCAACAATTTTCTTGGTTCTTCTATTATAAAATTTAATTTTTTAATAATAACCAAGAATTATACCTTCATCTACTCTAAATTCAAACTTACCAAGTTTTTTGTCAGTTCTCTTTATGAAGCATTTGCTACCAAAAACTCTAAAATAATCAACTATTGTTGGTTTGTCTTTCCATAGCTCATAAGGAGTCTTGTCAGTATTGAATCTCAATAATAAATTATTTTGAAGATGCACTGATGTAGAAACTACCTCTCTCCAATATTTATTTGGTATCTTATATTCATTTAGCATTGTCCTCACCATCTCCTGAACTATTATGTTTCTCCATTCAACTATTCCATTTTGCTATGGAGTTCTAGCTATGAAATAATGCCTCTTTATTACATGGTCTTCACAAAACTCAATAAAATGATCTGACATGAATTTGCCTCCTTGATTTAATCCTAGACACTTAATCTTCAAATTGGTTTCATTCTCAACTAATGCTTTGAAATGTCTAAAAGCTTCTAATTTTTTCTTTAAACATATTACCGAAGTCATACATGAAAAATTATCAATAAGCAACATAAAATATTTCTCACATTAAGTACTTTGAGTTCTCATAGGTCCACATAGATCAGTGTGAAGAAGCTCTAACATTTGAGTGGTCGAGTAATCTTTTATTTTGAACGACCTTCTAGCCTACTTTCCATGCTGACAAGGTTCACAAAGCTTGTTAGATGCCTTTGTAATCTTTAAAAGATTTTTGACTGCTTACTTCTTTCTGATGTTGACAAGATTATCAAAATTTATGTGTCCCATTCTCCTATGCCATAGCCAACTTTCTTCAATCTAACTCAAACAACATCTTTGACCTTTGATGTCTGATAACATATACAAATTATTACTTATTCTTTGAGCATCTGCAACCAACACATCTGAATCTTTTCTCCTAATTTCATAACCTTATGGATAAAAATTTAGTATGTACCCCTAATCACACATTTTATTTACACTCAAAATATTATGCTTAAGACCTTTGACATACAAAATATTTTTAGTTTTAGTTATACCATTATCCAAACTAAGTGTACCTTTTCTGACAATTTTGGGAGTAGTATTATCTTTGAATTTTACTATGCCACCATTGATCTTCTTCAAGGTTATGAACTTGCTCTTGTCTCCTGTCATGTGTCTCGAATATCCACTGTTAATGAACCATGGCTTTTCTTCATTTTTTACATATAAATTTGTCTGTACCAACATAGATTTTTTAAGTTGTTTTTTCTGCCATGAACCTATCTGAACTTTCTTCTTGATGAATGGAACCTTGAAACTCTTGTCCTTCTTGACTGAATCAAACATGCTTCTACAATACCAAGCTATGTGTCCAAAGTTATTTCATTTGTAACATATTATGACCTCTTCATTAAAGCTTGATAGAGGAGCAAAAGAGTTGTGGCTTTTACTTGACTCTACATGACTTTTCTTCTCCTTATTTCTAAAATTGTTAGTCCTTTTTCAACATTCTATTTTCTTATGACCATATCCATTACAATAAAATAGAAACCATAAAAATAGGACTTGTTTGTGTATCTCTGACCTGATTGTCTTTTGTAACTCTGGTCTTTCTAACCTTCTTTATTTGAGATGTCCTTTGTATTCTTAACTTCTTCCCTTTTTATTTCCTCTTTTGTAAGAACTTTAGTATAGCTCTTTCCTTTTTCCTTGTCTGTGAAAGTAGTGGCCTCCCCTTTCTCTTTTTTAAATCTGATACCTATCTTATCTGACATTGATTTTTGACTTTCTAAATTCTCATTCAACATATTAGTGTTATTCTCAAATTTTGAATCATTGACTACTCTATCATTGATTGCTTTATTTATTTTCTTAAGATCTGCTTTAAAAAAATTATTACAATAACATACCTTTCACATTATTTACTTACTTCTTAAAACTATACCATTAGATCATCTTCATTCTTTTGCTTTTTCAAAGTGTGCTTGTAGATATTCAATTGTTTCCTTTGACTCCTTTTCATGTTTCTCAATCTGGAGCTTTAATCTTTGATTCTTCTTCTCAAGAGCTTTTAACTCTTCTAAGGTACAAATGAGTTCTACTTCTAAATTAATTTTGGCTTCATCCTATTCTTCTTCTTGATCATCTATACTTTTGTTTGTAGAGGCATCTTCATGTATGGCCATGAATAGAATCTCTTCTTCTGAATCACTGACTCCACTGTCTTCGAGTGAGCTAGGATCTTTAGAATATAAACTCTTCTTCTTGAATCCCTTCTTGAATTTTCCTTTGAAATTTTTTTTGTATGTAGAATTTCCTTCCTCATTTTCACCATTACACTTATTTGGGTGCTTAGCTACAAAATTTACAATCTTTCCATACTTAAAACATTTAAAAGGTAATTTTCCTTGATATTTAACTGTGCCCTTTTTTGACTTGTGAATGAATAGAGCTTCATTGACATCTTCATCATCACTAGAATTGTTACTTGATTCTTGAATCTTAGCCTTCTCTTTATTTGATTTCTTGAAATCAGCTTCTCTTTTTGAGGGTTTCTCTTTTTTGGTCTGCATCTCATATGTCATAAGAGTACCATGTAGCTCATCCATCTTTATCTTGGCTAAATTATTCATCTCTTCAATTGCCAAATTTTTTTTGAACCACAATTGATTCTTCTAACTTTACTCCAAGTCCTTGAATCTAATTAACTATTTGATCAACCTATAAAAGATAACTTGCTATATTTTCTTCCTCTTCCATCTTCAAAATCTCAAACTATCTTCTAAAATTCTAAAACTTGGCTTGCTAAACCTTTCCATCACCTTTGTAAATATTTGCAAGTTTTACCCAAGTTTTATGAGTAGATTTATCATGCATAACTTTAACAAATTCTGATTCACATAAACTAGATAAATTATCATTTAAAGCTTTAGTATTATTTTTACTTGCCTTTTTTTCCATCAGAGTAGTTACAAGTGTCTGTGGCTCTTCATATTCCTCCACCACTACTTACCAAATGTTGAATCTAAGGGCCATCAAATAAGTCTTCATCCTTATGCTCCAAAAAGGATAATTTGTCCCATCAAACAAAGGTGCCTTATTTTTAGAAAAACCTTTATGTGATCCAACCATCATGCTTTCTCGAGTTACCTTCAAGCTATAAAATATTTTTCAAAGGAACCTGCTTTGATACCAATTGTTAAGCATGAAATATACTGAGAGGGAGGGGTAAATTAGTATATTATAAATATTTTACTTAATCTAATTTATTTTCTTTAACCACTTAATCACATATTCAAAATATGTAATAAAATTAAAATAATAATATACACCACACAAAAGAGAGAGAGATGCCAGATTTTTACGTGGAAACCTAAAGCGAGAAAAACCTTGGAGAACAATCTCAAGTATATGAATAAACACCAACTCAAATTATAAAGTTTACAAGCATCAACTTGTAGGAGCACCAACCCCTTTTGCTGAGCACTGACATAACAACTTCTTGTGAGCACCAACTCATAGGAGCACCAACCCCTTGCGAAGATTTGTGAGCACCAACCCATAGGAGCACCAACCCTTCTTGTGTATAAAACACAACTATCTCTCAATGTTGCTTATTCAACAAATGATAGAATTCTACAATATCTCTTACTTTTCTCTCTTCAAAAATAAAATATAGACCATGCACTCTCTTTCTTATTACAAATGGTCTATATTTTATTTATAGCTTTCCAATGACCTTTGGTATTGACCCTTTGTGACCCTTTAATCCTCATTGAAAATGGCACCAAACTTGCATGACCCTTCGTATCCTTGTATTTGAAAAGTCATATGATGACCCTTCATAAGCAAATGCATCCTTTCCTCTTTTATCTTTATCTTGGTGACTTTTCATATTTATGAAAGTTTATATTCATAGAAAAATACACCATACCCTCTTTTGTCTTCACATGGTGACTCTTCGAATTTCTCAAGATGACTCTTCATGAAAAAATCCATCCCAATCCTCTTTTGTCTTTAACCCGTGACTCTTTGACTTCTCTATGGCCCCTCTTTTGATTTATATGCAACCAAAAATATATTCATTAATATTAAATAAATATTAACACATATTAGCCAATATATGAATATTAAAAACACCATTAAATGTAATGGGGCCTTTATCACCAATAATGCTAGACCTTTGACATCAATGATAATATTTCCAACAAAATTTTCCTATATAATTGTAACACCTGTATAGATTTGTAATAGTGTGTGAGTACTATTATATTATTAGTGTGATTAAATATTATCTCTGTATTCGGCTCTATTACATAGTGTATGGAATAAATTCTGTTATAGGCTCCTACAATACCTAACATTAGTATCAAAGTAGGTGGATCTATCCATGGGAGTCTTTAGAGGAAACTGTATGCTTCTTTGAAATAAAGTTAGTTGAGTTGATAATATTAAGGCTCAACACTTCACTGTGTGTAATTATAGACTTGAGTAACAATCCTCCACATATGACATTTTGATCTATTATATCCATCTATTTTACCTTGTATTGAGTGAATCATGCCAATTTACATGGTCTGGGTAGTATCACAGAATAGCTTCTCGTGATGCTGAAAGTATTTCTCACCTTGGCATATTGGATTGACTCGGTCACTCACCAATTTATTCTTAGGGATAAATTTAGACTCTAATATGGTAGATAAATGTCTTGGTAGATGTATATAGTTGAATGTAATCCTATTGATAGTCTTCTATGCCTATTTACCAACTATTTATTCAATTTAGATTTTCATTTGTATATTTATACGACCACCAAGTCCTTTTGTTGACACCTAAAACTATTACTTCAGGTTTAAAAACCTCTTATGGGAATATTTATAGGTGTGGGACCAAATTGTGTTCTATAAAGCAACCTCCAAGATTTTATAAGCTAACTCTTTATTTCAAGTTAGGGGGAAAAAGGGAGAAGGAAAGAAATGTAAATAATAATGAAATAACACTAATTGAGGTGATACACTGAGAGATTTAAAGTATTAACCTATTATTACATAAAATAGATTGAGCCCTTAAACATTATAGACCATAAAGGAGCATAAATCATGAATTAAGACCTATAATCCAAGCAAAAATCAATACTATAGAAATAGAGGAAAAGAAATAACAAACAAAGATGAATTCTCACTCAAATTGACATAGAACATCACTTCCTCTTCATTGTTAGATGGAGAATAGAATATAGAAAGGACTCAAGGGCACAATACAAAAGATCCAATCACACCTATGAGGGGCACCTATTAAGTTTTCAGAATGAGAAAATGCTAACTGCTATTACTTCTATTCTATTACAAATGGCAATTTTAAAAATTTACAAATACCAGTAAAATGATAACCAACCCTTTCTAAAAGGATTGAGCCTAGAATATATAGGAAAGATAGCTTCTCATGAGAATGACACCTATAAATTTTAGCATTCATGCTCATCATGATGCCATTACAACTGAATGAGGGACTCAGGCTCATTAGTGTAGTTATCCTCCAAATTTTGGATATTATATGACCACTTTGTCTTATTAAGGCCATGATGCTTAGGAGGGGCATAATGATTCCCTGTGTATATATCCAGAGCTATTTATTATATGGCACTAGGGATGGGGATCCAATTAACTTGGCTAATGGTTTAATTCATTTATCTGACAAAAAAGTCTTGGCCTTTGAATAAACATCATCATGTTACATGGAAAGGCTCATCTCCTTTACGTTATAACCACATGACGGGTCCTTTTCTTTTTACAACTAGCCAATGACACAACTCCAAGGTTTTTTAGACCAAATCCACTCATGGATAAGCACAAGGATGACACATGTTAAACTGGTGCTTCCCTAGAGAAAATGGGTACTTCTTTGGCAAGGTTGAGCATGGGGGTGTTATGTGTAAAGTAGATGCTCATCCCATGGGAAGTTAGGCATTTATTCACAAAATTGAGTGTAAGGACACCATGTGTTGCAACTGCATTCAACAATAAATAGTTTGATGGGCCCCATCAATTCATCTACTAGCCAATGGTACTATCTAAAGGTCCGATGAAAATTAACTGACCTCTGATGAGTGCTAGGTCACTATGTGTCAAGATCACACTACAATGAAGGGGAGGAGAGATTATTTGGGCTGAAGAAGCACTAGATTGACATATGGGGGAAGCATAAGAAGGTCAACACTTAGACAAAATTTTAAAAAAGGATCTTGAGAAGGAAGATGCTAAAGGAAGAATTGTAGAAGGCATTGAGCAAGCCTAAGGCAAAAAGGGGTGACTGCTCTAAAATGAGAAAACGTGGATTTTTATCCATAATTTTTGGTGACTCAAAGGGGTGTTTGCCTATAGACAAGATAACCCAAAACTTTGGTATTCAGATTAATCAAAGTAAAATTTCAAAGGAGGAAGAAGTTTTTGCAAACTCATAATGTTTGAAGAGCCACCTTAAAAGGTGCCCACTCTTCCTCCTTAGGTTGGGTCTTCTTGTTAAGAACCTCGAAGGCTCTATCTAAATCAATAATCTCCTTAAAAGAGATGCACCCCAATCCTTAAACAACCGTCAGTGTTTGGAGCTCCAACTAGGTAAGTGACTACAATAAATTCTCCACTTCAAAGACACTACGTGATTAACCAAGAACCATAAATATGGTCTGGTTATTTTTCTTCTATTCTAGTAGCACTTTAATTTGATCCTCTAGGAGGATGCTATTTTCTACCAAGAACAGGGATGGGAGTCCCAATTGGACTAGTTATTCAATTTTCCCCTACCTATCTTGGACTACCTACTCTAAGGCATTAAGGATTACCTTTCATTTGTTGGCTACCTTATTTTAGCCTAAGAGTTTATTTACCTTTATCGCTACCTGCCTTTGATCGGCTTCCCCCATTATTTGCAACATTTCATCCAAATCATTGTAAATCTTTTGGATGAGGAGCTATAAATCCAAGACCTTATGGGACACAAAGGTGATGACCTAGTCTATGGCTATCCTTACTTGAGAGATCAAATTCTATGAATCTATTATAAAATTAAGGGCTAGTTTCAAGTTTGTGGTCATGCCTTTGATCCTTTCCTAGTAAGATTTGTATAGTTGCTAGATCATGGGGAAGATTTTTGTGGTCTATGAGTGGGTGGTAAGGTCATTATTCAACTTCTCAATTTCCTAGTCCTTGACAGAGGGTTCTTATTATGCCTTCTACTATAATTATTTAAAATCCAAATTAAAATCTAAGAACTTTTGATGGGTCTGTGCTAGTTTAGTCTCTCTTTCCTATAGCTTGGTCTTAGTGGCCACTCATAGATTGGCTTCTACCTAGAAGATATCAATAGAGACACATGTCTAAAGGTTAGAATTTGCTTTATTGAGCTCCACATTTTTCACCTTAGCCTCAACATTGAGGTGATTGACCATAGCCTTCACCTTAGAGAGCTCCAACTTGGTCTTCTCTAGTTGTGGGGTCACTTTGATGTAGCCTATGGTTATATACTTATATGTTTCCTCCATCAGCTTGATCTTGTTAGTGGGTTTTTCCTAGGTGAGATTGAGGCTGATAACTTATATGGCATAGTCCCTCGATTGCAACTACTCTCGGGGGTTGAATACTTGAGGGTCCAAATGAGCAATCATAATGGATTGCTATGTAGGGTCATAAAATGACCACATGTGAGTTTTTGTAGGGTCCATGGCCTACTTTCCTCTTTTCTTCTCCATTTAGGACTTATAGGCCCTCTTTTTTGAGTACATCTACTGATGAAATCAATCTATTGATTTAATTGTCTCCCTTATGATGGGGATTCCCTACGGTATCATGAATGTAATGGTCACTTGATATTGCTAAGTAGTGGACCCTATCCTTATGGAGGTGAGTGAATATAGAGTGAGGGTGGAAGGAGGGAAAGGTGATAATTTGTGGGGTAGGGTGAGTGGTGATTACAACACTACAGAGGACAAGGTAGATTATAAAGGTGAAGGGGTTAGGAAAGGCATGAGGTAAGAGATTGGGATCATAGAAGAAAGAGGTAAGAGCTTAGTGATGGGTTGAGTGGATGAAGAGGAGAGTAGGGATAGGTAAGTAATTGGATAGGTAGTATAGAGTGCCATAACCATAGGTGATATAATGGATGGAGACATAGAGATAATGAGAGAGGTGGAAGTGGAAAGAAGGCGATGCATGAAGTGTAACTTCTTTTACATGGGATCTAGTGGAAGGCTTGATTTTGGTGCCTCGAGTTGATTGTACTAGGATGAACAAGTCATGAGGTGCCCAAAGGGGGCTTGTTACTATTATGGGGCTATGTGATATGGGTATAGAAGAGGAAACTAAGTTGAAGGATTTTGAATTTCCAATACTTTAGCCTCCTCTTGCTGTGGTACATCCCTTGATTCTTACCTAGGGGTATCTTATTCTTCTTCCTCCTCTTCTCCTCCTCCTCCTATCTCTATCTTAGGAGATAACCCTACTTCCACCTAGCTTTCCTCTAGGTGATTCTTATCCTAGAGACTCTCAAAGGTCTCATCTCTGTCTTCATCATCAAAATTAGAGTATGGTTTGCCTATCTCATACCTATATTTTGTATAAGTAGTGATTTTATCTTCACTTCAATCCCTCTAGGTGAGATGCTTCTTTATCCCCTTCAAATTTTTTTTAGATGGGTCATATGACTGGACCACACCATAGAAGGATTCCCATGGTTTGAGGACATCCAACAAGATCTAAGAAAAATTTACATAATTATGGAGGATGTCTTTCACAGGTGATCTCCTATGATCTAGGTATAGTTGGATCTGATTCTTGGGAGCAGTGGAGGTCTTCAAGGATGCTATTTATCCACATGGATCATAGTTTCATCTATTTTTGATTAGGTTGAGGCTAATCTCCATCAACTTGGTCATGAATAGGCATCCCTGCTACCTCTTTACCATTGTGATTCTCCCTCTTGCAAAAGGGACATCATATAGGCCTTTCTTCTTTTTTCCTTCTCCATAGATGGAGTCCATTACATCAAGTTGGCAAGCCAATTCTAAGGCTAGGGTCCTATCTATCATTATACATAGGAGACAAAAAGGTTTTCCTTAGAACCCATGTACTCAAATTAATAAAAATGGGTTCCCCAGAACTGTTTGGTTGGGATCCTACTCTTAGTGAGCCATGACCACTACACATCTATCATTTTGAATGTAATGGCCTCTATTCTGAGGTTGATAAGAACTAGAGATAGGAATAGTTTTGACAAATCATAGTAGTCTTGTGTGACTGATAGGATGTGGGTCCAAATGGTGACTAGGGTCATCACATTTGGGAAAACATCCATATTAGAAGAGTTAAGGTTGAGATACATGAAGAACTAGGAGTATTGGTATAAAATGAGATGTAGGAAGAAGGATGAGTACCGAAAGGTACCAAATGTCAAAAAAATTTCTATCTCATTATTCATGATAGTGGTGATGGAGTCTACAAAATCCATCCTATACACCTCCCCATTTACCATTGTGTCAGAAGGAAGAGCACCCCCAAATAAAAGTCATCAATGTTGGTGTTAGAGTCCATCCTAAAGATGAAGGCTCACATAAATAGGGTGTCCTTCAATTAATGTATGGGGAAGCTTGCTAGGGGGTGGGTAGAGGAGGCATCTCTGTGATGTCACTCTTAAGGAAAAAGCTGAGGAAGTGCACCTTCTCATGGAATCAAGAATCTCATACATCTTGAAGGCTTTTCATGCTATAGATATCAGCCTTAGGGTCACTTGGGAGCTATAGCATTTCATTGATATCATACACACTACTTTTCACCCTTAAATGGGTGTTGCCAGTAATTATGTTAGTACTAGAATCATATCTCTCTATGTAGAGGGAAATAATTTTTGGGCATGGATGAACATAATGGCACCATGAACTATGTTAATGTGCAGTCCCACATTCTATAGTTGAATGAGTCATACTCCTCCCTGTGGACTCTTTTCAACATTTAGATGTGAGTGCCCTCTCTCAAAATTTTGGCATTCTTCACCAGCTTAGAATCAAAGATATTGTCCATGAAATTAGTCACCAATGCTTGGTCTCTATAGTAACCTTTGTCCACCTTTTTGACATTTGATACTTTTTCATTCCATTGAGAGGAGTGAAAGTATAGGATTTACTCACCACATATTTAGGGGGAAGGTCTCCTTGGCTACCCAAGCTATAGGTTCTTTATCTTGTGGGATGATTTTCTCCCCTTGAGGATGTGGAAGGATCCATCTTATGGATTCTTCTTGAAATCAATCTCTATCATAAATAAGATACTGGGTTAGTAAATCCACTCACAAATTTCTCAGTTCTAGGATCAACTGTCTCTGTTCTTTAAGCTCTACTTAATTACACAATGCTCTTCAACAAATTTAATGTCTCTTAGTGTTTGGTTCAGATGACATGAAGTTATTTATACATCGATGCTACTAGGCATGCTCATTATGGAAAATTTGAAAATGGGCACTGCCATTAATGATAAGGGTAGCACACATGCTCAAGGAACCATTTATAAGATATTTTCAATGATCATTATGGGGAATCACACAAAGTGGAACATCTAACATTAATGATAGGTGAGGTGAGTAGCTAACTATCTTTTAGAGAATATTTTATTTTGAATATTTTGGAGAGCTAGGGTGAGGACACATGGCAACCAGATAAGCCACTTGTGCCATCAAAACTTATTCAAATAAAATAACAATGGAAAGGGAAATAAAGGAAAAGGAAACAACATCAAAATAAAGGGAACACATAAATAGAAAGGGAAAATAAATAAATTTGTACAAGGGAAAGGGGGTAAGATAGTTGAAATGCTTCAAATTGATTTCATTAAATGGGATCACCAATGCATTTCCCTCTTCATCTTCTAATTAGAAATCATTTCCATACCTGTTACTACTGATGTAAAATGGTCACATGAACAGAGAGTCAAAATTCACATGTTAGCCTAGATTTATGGCCCTTTGATCATACTTAAGGACTAAATCCTTGGGTTTAAATCTAGGGAATGATGACTTCTTATTGAACCATTACTTGACCGCTTGCTGTCAGGTGATTTTTGCATTGCTTGACTATTCTCTTGCCTCTTAAAGGCTAATTATATCTATGAGTCTAACCTCCATCACTCTATTTTCTACAATTTTGATAGCTTTCAAAAGCTATAAGGCAGGGGATTTCAATGACACTAGCATGACCACCTCTTTTTCATATACAAGTTCATATGATGAGGTTTTTAGGATCTACTTTGGAGTGGTACAGTCTGCCCATAGAACCACTCTCACATGCATGTGCCATTCCCTTTATCAGTCAACACCCATCCTTTTGATTAACCTTTTTAGATTCTTATTTGTCAACTCTACCAACCCATTTCCTTATGGTTAGTAATTAGATTAAGATTTTAAGAAGATACCATTTCAGAGCATGAACTCAAAGATCTTAGACCCTAAGAAGGATTTTGCATCGTTAGAGATGATTATCTTGGGTTGGCTAAATATTACTACAAGTTCTTCCAAGAAGTTGAGAATCATATTCTCAGTTACATCTATCAGTGGGACTACTTAGATCCACTTGTGGAATTAGTTGTTGGTCATCAATATACACTTGTGACTGGTGCTTGAGATGGGATTGATCATCTTGATGAAATCTAGACCCCACTATGCAAAAGGTTCAGAGACATGGCCATATTCTTTCTTTTCCCCATGAAGAATTGGCATTTTTGGCATTTTTTGACTACTTAGTGATAGTCTACAAACATAGTCGACCAGTAATACCCCACATATATGATCTTTATCATGGTGGTTTTTGCTAAGAAGTAGCCACTTGGGGGAGTGAAGTGCATATCTTAGAGTATTTTACCAACGTGGTATCTTTCAACACATTGGAGTAGATCCCCATTGAATTTCCTTTTGAATAAGAATCCCTAGATTAGCATATAACTAGACCCCTACAGCCTATAAAAATGCCTTTTATGCATAGGGAGATCATTAGGATACTGACTAGTTTACATGAAGTGGGTTTGGTTGACCACCCAAGATCTATCAACTTTGAATTGGTTCAATAGGAACACTTTTGGCATGCCTTATCCCTCTAATAGGGCATTTGCACATTGGGCTAGGTACTTGTAGATTCCCCTTCCTCTGATCACCTTATCTGGCCTAACTTTGATGTCATACTCTAGGATCTTGGTGATCTAATTAGCCCATTTTTTGGTGATTTCACCTTCCATTATATATTCATAAATGTTGGAGTGGGCCATGTGCACCATTAATTTGTTTCCTACCATAAGGTGCCCAAATGTCTTGAGCCCCTTGACTATAGTAAAAGCCTATCTCTCTACAAAATTATATTTGACTTCATACCCATGCAATGTTCTCTATTAAAACATGATTAAGTGTTTATTTCTTCCTTCCTCTTCCTTTTCAGTTAACACAATCACTAGGCTATGCTCACTCCCATAAATGTTCATAATGAAATATTTGGAAAAGTCAGGGTTAACTAATACAAACATGATAGATATTTCAATTTTGATTTCATCAAATGTTGTTCTTCCTTTGGGTGTCCACTTGAAGGCCTAGTCCTTCTTTAGCATCAGGGTGGTTGGTCTCACCAATCCCATGAAGTTAGATATAAAATTGATGATGAAATTAATCTTTTCAAGGAAATATTACACTTCCTTCTTGTTTATCGACAAGACTAATTCTTTGATGGCCTTTATTCTCTCTAGATCAATGGTGATCCCTTATTTGGATACTACATATCTAAGTAGCTTGCCTTGTGGGAATATAAAGACACACTTATTGGGGTTAAGAGACATGAAAAATTCTTGGCACCTTTGGAAGATCTTCTCTAGTTAGTTAAAGTGATTCTACATTTCCTAGAAAAAATGGTGAGGTCATCTAGGTAGATGAGGATGATCTTATTGATTAGGCCTTTAAAATCTATGTCTATTTGCCAATGAAATGTCACCCTAACATTAGAGATGTTGAAAGGCATCTTTGCATATGTGAAAGTTCCCCACTTCATGGTAAAAGTGGTCTTGTGTTGGTCTTCTTCATTCACCCATACTTTATTATACCTAAAAAATCCATCTAGTAGAGAAAACATCTCCACACCTGCTACTATCTAGAGGATCTACTCCATAGAGGGAAGGGGGTAATGATCCTTCAAATATGCCTTATTTAGATCCTAGAAATCCATGCATAACTATATCTCTCCACTTTTCTTTTGCACAGTAACTAGTTTGGACACCCAAGTCAAATGTTTAATTGGGTATATAATATTGGAGTTAATTAGTTTCCTAATCTCTTGGGATATTAATGACTTGATCTTTGGGTTTACATACCTTTATTTATACCTAACTAGTTTGGGTCCTTCTACAAATTCTATAGTGTGCTAAATGACCTCGCAGTCATATCCATTTAAGTCATTATAAGTCCATGTGATGACTCCTTTATATTTGTCATAGAAATAAATCAACCACTCTTTATCTTTTTAGGGGACTTCTTTCCAACCTTCAGCTTCCTTCCACCTCTAACATAAAGCTTAGATCAATCACCCTTATATATGATAAAATTTTGCTTGTCATTCCTTGCATCATCAAAGTCAAAAATATTTTCTAGGGTAATGAGGCCTTTTGGCAACATGTTGGTATTTAACTGCATGATTTGGTCCCCATAAGCCTCTTCAATTTTTAGTTCCATTTGCTCCATGAAATTGCATGATTACTGGAGGAACATGGTAATTTGAGCATCATTTTTAAAAACTTGCTAATTTTGGTTATTATCTAGGATAATGGGTTTGATGATTACCCATACTACTTGCTCATTGGTGAACAAGTTTGTCACTGGGTTAAATTTGGAACCAATCATTGCCATTTTGTTAGCTTCCACATTCATGGCCCTTAGGATGATCTAAATGTTGAAGGATTTAATCAGATGACATGTATGGTGGTGGTAATATCTCATGCACATGTTCTTTATAGCTTCTACCCCCCTTACCTACCTTACTACTAATTTAGAATCATTGAATACTTTCAACTATTTGACACCCATCTACTCAACAAGGTTGAGGTCATGGATTATCACCTCATATTCAACCTCATTGCTTGCATAGGCAAATTGAAATTAGAAGGATTGGAGGGTCTCTTTTCTAAAATGAGACATTAGTTGGATGTTGAATCCAAAGTTGGTCTTACATTTCATACCATAAAAATGCATAGTCTAGAATATGGACTCATCTTCAATCCCTTTGCTCTGATCTCCTTTCTTCTTTACAACCTTGAGAATAGCATGGTCTTCATCATGGATCACATAGGTTCCAAGGCTGGTGGTATAAAATTTTGTGAATGGTTCATTTTTATTGAATTCATTGACAAGGACTTCTTCCTCTAGACTTCTGGTATACGTAACCTTTTCTCCTTCAAGCATCTACACATTGTGTGTCTCCATTATTGAGAAAGAGGTGTGCATTACTTCAAAGTTCATCATAACTTCATCCACTATATGTTCTGGGTGAAGTGGTTTAGACAACACTTTCAAATTTGAACCATACTTGGTCTTTAGGATTAGATGGGATCAATCCAATGATAATTACCCACATATTTTGGAGGTGAAGTCTCTTGACAAACATAGTCCAAAGATAGGTAGGATGTCTATCATTACAATGTCTTGTGGTACAATAATTCTAGGACAAGAGTATAACATGAGGTAAAAGGCCCTAATAATCCCTAAGGTTTAAAACTTATCTAGCTATATCACTCCTTTATTCAATGGTTCATACTTTAATTATAGTGCATATGCTATTTATTTAGGCATCACTGTCATGCTTGAACCCAAATCAACCATGGAGTTATGCAATAATTTCTTTCCCATAGTTAGTGTCAAATAAAATGGTGTAGGTTTTATTTTACTTACCTCCTCTTTGGTATTGATGAATGTGGAGGTAATTTAGGGTTATGCATTTGTGTTATCTTCCTTCCCCTTTATCTTTATGGGTTCTATAGTTAGCTCTTATTACAGGGGATTTTCTTACTTCTCCAAGGCTTCTTTTAGTAGAGACTTCTATTGAGGGATTGATAGAACATCCCAGAGAGATATGTTGGTTAGAACCCTCTTTAGTTGCTCTACCATGTTGTATGAACCTTGAGGTAAGACCTCATGATATTTTTCTTTGATCTGCACTACCTCACTCCACTTTGGATATGTCAAAGGTGAGGGTTGAGGTGTTGGGCCTTTCTCAGAGGTCACTTTGGGACTTGCATCAACTTCTGGGCTTTCAACTAATTTTTTCTTTGAGTGAGTGTAGTAGTTTGATTGAACCTATGGAGATATATACATGAGAACCTCAATCATGTAGAATGTATTTTTACCTTCAACCTAGGAGAATAGTGCAC
The DNA here is from genome assembly GCA_037957365.1 of Torreya grandis. Lineage (NCBI taxonomy): Eukaryota > Viridiplantae > Streptophyta > Pinopsida > Cupressales > Taxaceae > Torreya > Torreya grandis. The sequence goes on along the minus strand of JARHVA010000032.1, from coordinate 10,223,610 downwards.
ACTCTAGAGCTATTTATTTTTCTTGTTCTAAGGACATCCCCTACATTTTCACCATCAAGATGACATTCTCAATTCCTAAAGATTGGGATGTGTAGGTCAGATCGGGGGTATTCCTTTGTCATCATTATTTGATAATCTTCTATTACAGGTTTCCCCTTAGATAGTTTCATGATCCATAAGCATCATTGCAAGGAAATCACCATGAGTTAGAGTCATCCACCAAGTTGTTTTGGCTAACAACTAACTCTTTATTCACATTAAGTGATAATGTATGCAAGGGGTTAGGTACCACAACTATTTGCTTCATAGGATGTATTTGGTGGTTTAGAAATAGATGATTTAAAGCTTGAAGGTTTGGCCTTTATCTCTCCTAGTACTAGTTTTGTTGGTATTGTGTTATCCTTTCTTGGTAGTTATTGAAAGGGGGATTAGAAGGCATAACATACTACCTTTTGAGACTGATTATCTCATTGGAGAAGTTCCATAAGACACTTTTCATATCATTCATCTTCGTATCTAGGGATAATTAAATAGACATGCTTGCCTAGGTGGGTGGATATACATACATAAAAGGTAGGGTTCTTGAGGTACTCAAGGCTTCTTCTTGTGGAGACATTGATATCTCCATGAACATCAACATTGATGGATGTAGAGGTAGCTTTCTCATATCTATCAATTTTTGTTTGTCCCTTATTTCCAAATCATAAGCATCTGATAGCATTATGACTCTAAATAATTGAATCATAACCATAATATCTGAGTTGAAAGCCTTGAGGTAGAAAACAATGGCCATGCCTATGGGTGATTGAGCTACTATTGGGATCCTTTGCCAGTTCTTTTTGAACTTGGTGCTGAAATTGATAATGGCTTCTTATGGGCATCTCTTGATGGTTATTAGTTTCTATAGGAGGGACAATCGATCCAATTTATCATTAAATCACTCAAATATTTTGTTGCCTAGGTCATCCCATGTGTCGATGGAGTTAGCTGGTATAGATTGGTACTAATCAAGAGCCCATCCTTTGACAGATGTCACTAATAGCCTTAAGGCTACATTCTGCACATTGACATAGTGCACAATGTACATGTTTGAAACATCTTGGATATGTTCTACTATGGTCTTGAAATCCTCTCTTGAGAACTTGGGGAGCACCTTTAAGACATTCAAAAGAATGGGGTCCCACATAGTTGGGGGTGTTAGAGGGATAATTGGGCTACCACTATCCAATGATATGAAGTTCCTTGATGGGATTTGAATAGCCATTTATTGTCACTGAGTAGTGATAGACCCTGGAGTCCTTTGGTGAGTTGGACCTCTTAGAGGTGGTGTTAGTAGTATCAAATTCTTTGATGTTTGTGACTTGTTATAGGCCTCTAGCTCATAAACTTGGGCTCTTAGTAGAGTAGACTAATAGATCTAGTCCCATCGAGTGTGCAATAAAATAAAAATTGTTGATGCCTAAAACTCTCACTTCAAGTTTAACAACCTCCTAAGGGAAGTGTTATAGAGGTGGGACCAAGTTGTGGTCTATAAATCAACCTTCACAATTTTAGAAGCTGGCTATTCATTCAAAGTTGGGGGGGAATAGAGAAGGAAAGAACTGTAAATAATACTAAAATAACACTAATTGAGGTGATAAGCTGAGAGATTTAAAGCATTAACCTATTATTGCATAAAATATATTAAGCCCTTAAACATTACAGAGCATAAAGGAGCATAAATCATGAATTAAGACCTATAATGCAATCAAAGATCAAACAATAGAAGTAGAGGAAAAGAAATAATAGATAGAGATGAATTATCACTCAAATTGACATAGAACATAACTTCCTCTTCATTGTTAGATGGAGAAAAAAATATAGAAAGGACTTAAGGTCACAATACAAAATGTTCAATCACACCTGTGAGGGGCACCTATTAAGGTTGAAGAATGAGAAAACACTAACTGCTATTACTTTTATTCTATTACAAATGGCTATTTACAAAAGTAGCAAATACCAATAAAATGATAACCAAACCTTTCTAAAAGGAATGAACCTAGAATATTAGGTGAGATGACCTCTAATGAGAGTGACACCTAGAAATCTCAACACTCACACGCATGATGATGCCATTACAACTAAATGAGGGACTCAGGCTCATGAGTGTAGTTATCCTCTAAATCCTAGATATTGTGTAACTACTTTGTCTTATTAAGGCAAGAGGGGCATAATGATGTCATGTGTATATCTCTAGAGCTATTTATGCTATGCCATTTGGGATGGGTATCCACTTTCATTGGACAATGGTGTAACTAATTTATCTGACAAGAAACTCTTGGCCTTTGAAAAGTGTCATCATGCCATGTAGAAAGGCTTGTCTCCTTCATGTTATAACTATATGGTGGGTCCATTTATTCTTTTGACTAACCAATGATGCAAATATAAGGTCTATCAAACCAAAGATGATCATGGATAATCATGAGGATGAATTGTGTCGAGCTGAACTTCCTCAGGGAAAATGGGTACTTCTTTGGCAAAGCTAAGCATGGGGGTGCCATGTGTAAAGTAGATGCTCCTCTGAGGGGAAGTTAGGCATTTATTTATAGAAATAAGCATGAAAGTGCCACATGTTGGAATTGTGTTCACCAATAAATGGTTTTATGGGAACCATCAATTATTTTTCTAGCCAATGATGCTATCCAAAGGTTTGACCAAAATGAAACATTGTCAGACTAGCACTGGGTCACCACATGGAAAAGCTCATACTACAGTAGATGGGATTAAGAGCTTATTTATGCTGAGAAGCACTAGAATGACATGTGGGGGAAGCATAAGGAGGTTGACACTTAGAAATTTTTTTCAAAAAGGACCATAGAAAGGAAGAGGCTAAAGGAAGAACCATGGAAGGAACCGAACAAGCCTGAGGCAAAAAGAGGCAACTGCTCTAAAATGAGAAAACATGGATTTTGATACACACATTTCTAGCTACGTCCAACTAGCATTGATAGCATTTAATGGCTCATGGAATATTATCTATCAAAAGTCATATGTATTATACTCATGCTTCTAAGTTTGAGATATATCTCTTGGTAAAACCCATGATTTATGAGTTGATAAACAACTATGGTATTTTTAAAACAAATTGTAATAACCTAGAAGAATAGATAGAATATTTGGGCTTTAATTTTTTGGTTGTTGTCTAGAGTTTAGTTGATAGTCTTCTAATATTAGCGATTTATCTATATTAGAAATCAAAATTCAAAAATAATGAAGTTTTGATTTGAGTAGTTTTAGATTAAATATTTAAGTAGTGGTATTGTGTCAATATTATTATCAATGGTGTCAATTTAGTTAAAAATGTCAAAAATTTAAAGTGTCTTGTAGTTTATTTAGATAGTCATGTAAAAGTCATGTTTGGTCATAAGTAATATGAAAATTATTTCATAAAAGGTCCATTTTTTTCTATGTATTTAGTTATGTTTATGTCAAAATTATCCAAAATCAAAAATATTCAAATGTACAAGGATGCATTATCGCTTGTACGCAATAACCTAAGTTAAATGTTGAATGTGTCCATATTATGGGGGCATTTCTCCTCAAAAAATTCATACAACTAAGCTTCAGTGACACATTTTCTAAGTAAGCAACGAACCTGTTGGAGGTTGGAAGACACTAGAGGATGGAGGCTTTCTATGCCTCTCATTAGCCACTAATGAAGGGATGATTTTGATATAGTGGTGCATATATATTTTCTATTTTCTATACTTTTTTGTATGTGTGACAAATAAGAGGTGTATTTATTATTTTCCCATAGAGTGTATTACATAAAACAGGTGTTTAGGAGATACAAGAATGTGGTAACAGTTAGGAGAGAAACTAATTGCAGAGATCTTCTGACTTCCTTACTTCTTTATGAAGATCAGATAGTGAAACATCCATTAAATTCACATGGAGTAAATATAGGATACATTCTTCACATAGTAGTGGTCATGTGTATCAAAATTTAGAAAGTATTATGCGTATAATTTTGTTTGAACTAGTTCTTGGAGAGACATGAGTGAAAGTTGAATAGATGATTCCTATTGGTAAGTTCCCAAATTTAGTTGATTTAGTTCCCTTTACATGGTTAGTGGTTGATGCATGTTCCCACCATGGAGGAGGTTCCTATGATTGGTTGATAGTGTTCCCATTTCTTGATTGATGGTAGATGTATATGTTTGAAGTTCCCACACTCATTTGATTGATGTGTTATTGATAGTGAATGGTTGATAAGAAGTTGACCTATTCCTTCTTTACTTTCACTAAGTCATGTGAAACACAAATTACCATGTAAGGCCCAAGGGGGGGAATGTTAGGTAATAATTATCCCTCACATTAATATGTATATTATAATGTGAATAATTATGAGAATAATAATTCACTATTACATATAATTAGTTTATATAATATATTTGGTTATTGTAATGTGAATAATTACAAGATTAATGATTCACTATTACGTATAATTAGTTATTAGAATATATGTTGACATGTGGGGCTTGGAATGTTGAACATGGGTTTACTATTCACTTGGAAATTGAGCTTTGTTCTCATTTCTAAATGAATGTGGCTCCATACCCCTTATATTCCTATATAATGACCTATCCTCCAAGGCATTTGTGTGGATTGTGTGGAGTATTGTAGTATAGAATTTTGTCTAGTGTAGATTTTAATAAGTTGTTTAGATTTTAGGCCATTTTTTGTTGTGCCAAAGAGCCCATTAAGCCTTTATGCTTGGGTGCATGTCAACAAGATATTTTAAGATTTATATAGCAACCTTATTCACTAATACATTAATTTTAATTTATACTCTCATTATGATTTCATGTTACAAAAAAGTTGTGTGTTCGATATTCCAGTATTTGATCTTGGATGTCTCATATGTAGAGAATTCTAATAGTTTTCCATCACATTATCTTTTTTGTGGCTTCCTAGTTTAGATATAATTTTTCATTCTTATGCCTGGTTTTCCATCCACCTATTTAAGCTATTACTACTCTTGAACCACAATGAATTATGCTTATTTTATTTTGGGATTGATGTGATTTGGTCTTATCATTTTGGATCAATTTGAATTTTTTAATTTCATTAAGAAATGCAAAAGTTATGATGTTTTTAGTAACTGATAATCTATAAAATAAAATATTATAATTTAGAGATTATTGCTAAAATTTTCTTACAAAACAAGCTAAGTTTATTCAAGTTTGCTCTAATGTTTTTAACATGTTAAATTCTTTTTTCAGTACTTTGATTCAAAACAAGGGAAATGTTGTCCCCAAATCTTGCACCCTAGATTAGGATGTTCAATCCTCTTCCATATTTGAGAAATTTGGGAACTCTTCCAGGTATGTGGGTGTACTTATAGTGGAAGTGAGCCACTAGATTTAAAGGGCTAGCTCCCTGAATGTATCTTGAAAAGCTTATTACCTATCTAATGCTTGATTGTGGGGGAAAAGGGTTAGAAATTTCATGAAATAAACCTATTCTAAAAGGGTGATGTACCAATAATTATTCCACAGGACTATTATACTTTATCACAAAGAGACAAGACATACAACACTAGTCTAAGAGTCCTATAATGCACTAGCATCAGTGTTTTGATATAAAAGTGAGATGCACGAAGATTTTCCAAGGAAAACAAGACCATAGATTAGTTTTAGATAATAAATCTCATTATACACTTAAGATAGATTCATACACTTGAATACACTTCATATGATCTGCTAGGCTAAAATCACTTACATCAAACATAGAAGGACTGAGAGAAATATAGGACAAATGGATATATATTAACTATTCAGAATACATCTCTTCACACACTTTGACAAGCTGATATATGAACTCAAACTAAATTTCATTTATTTTTTTAAGGCAAATTACAATGTCAAAACCATTAGGGCTTCACCATACATGGTGTGGTATTATCTTATAAAGGCCAAAATGGTAGCTACTTATAGAATTTTAGAGAGAGGAAAAAATAATGAAGTTTAAAGGTCACTAGGACACATTTCTAATTGATAGGAGTTACAATTTTAGGAGGATGAATTCAAAAACAAACCATGAAAGGTCTAATGGGACAAATGGCTCTTAAAACATAAAATTGTTAAAATATGGTATAAAGCTCCCTTTGCTCTACATAAGAAATGGCCTTTCATCATGAATGAGCTCTCATGCATTTGAAACTGAAATGGAGAGAGTTGACACATATGAAATATACAAAAGAGGTTAAAGCTTACTATGATAGTCATAATATGTTCTCTTGACTACTAGCTATCTTTTAGATTCTTGTATTCACCATCTACATCATTCATTGATTCCTTGGAATTCATTCTTTATATTTGATAGTCACTGTTCATCTTGGACCTCGATTGAGCTTTCATGGTGGCATATGAGTTTGAAGAGATTTATTTGATATAAATTCCTTTGATCCTACATATGTGCCCATGTGTCATTCCCTTGCCATGTTACTCATTCTATTCTAAACTATGTCTACAATACCTACTTGTTTCAGTCAAAATTGGCTCTTTGGTTTAACTTTGTCTGTCAAAAACTGACTCAGACTAATCACATTCCCCAACCTATCATTTTTTCTATTGGTCTTACATATCCATACTATCATATCCTCACTTTTTGACCTCATACATGCCATGGGATCAAGATCTATGAAGGAATGTTGAACTTTGATTTTTGACCACAATGATCTTTTGACATGTTGACTTTCACTCACACCATTGGATCATTGGTATGATTGATCACTGATCATTGATATATATATTGGAGCCACCTTATTCTCAATCAATATTGCACCATTGGATATCTACTTAATAAACCCACACTATTGGATCTCTACTCAACCTGTAACTTTTTAAGGGCTTTTAACCCAAGGGCCTTTTGACCTATTTGACCCAAGCATGAATTGTTAAATCTAAGTGTTAGTATGTGAGCTCACACAGACCATTAGATCTTGATCAAATTAAAACCCTTTAAGGACCTTTTGAATATAAATGGTTACATTACAAAGATTGAACTTTGATCTTTGTGCTCCAATTATTTGATGTCTATGCAATAGTATTTGATATTTACATGACCGTCAAAATGTTATCCCTAATGATTATTTGTCATGACTTAAATTTGACATATGCATGACAATCAATGATATTTGTAAGACCATCAATAAAATCTATGCAATCATCACTTTTTTAATGCTAATGATTTTTTACCTGGGCTCATTTTTGACATTTGCATGAATGTCATACTTTGCTAGATCAAATTTCCTGAAACAATTCGATTCTATCAGATCTTTTGTTACAAGTAATTTCCTTGATATATTTAACTTTAGGACAATTTCTCTACAAGAATTATGGCTTTGAACTTTTTTCATTGACCAATTTTCCTAAAATAATATGGGTCATCTACATTTATGTTTTAGACATTTTGTCTAAAAGAATATGTCCTTAGCCTTTTGTATTGGATAATTTGTTTGAGAGAAATCAAACTTAGATTTTTGCTATGGACAAAATTTTAGAAAGAATTGTCTTTGAGAAAATTACTTGAACAATTTCCTCACCAAGTCCCCAACACTTATCCAAAAACTTGGAATAGTTTCCCCAAAAGAATAATGTACTTAGCCAATTGGAAAATTTCCCAAGTACCAAACAAGTCTTTAAGCCAACAGGTTCTTATACACTTGTTATAGCAACTGCTGCTTCACCTTTGAAGTTCAAATGATTCCCTAAGGCATAAGCAAACCTGTTCCACGTTCTAACTAAAATTAACACTGTGAAAACCTATCACCTTTCATATATGACTTCTAAAATGACCCCTAAAACATTAAATAACACAAGGACTAAATTAAATCATGACCAAAGTTAAAAACATGTGATATGACAGCAAATAGAACTGTAACACACCCTATGACATTATAATAAACCCATATTTAATATTTTGATTATATGGGGGTTGATCCATTTTAACTTGTGGTAAAAATTGTCAACATTCTTGGTGATTTTCCAAGGGTGTCATGCTTGTTATGCCATGACTAGTTGCCTTATCCTATTCATTAGGCTATAGAGCCACATGTACAATAGGTTTGACACATAAATGCCATTGACAACACAAAACAATAAGAAACAACAAGGATAAAACACAAAGTAGAAAAAACATATGTTCAATTGGAACATTTAGGGAACATAAGACACACTAAAAAAACAAAACACACACCTAATCTACTATTTACAAAACTAAAATTTACCACTCAATATTAAGGTTTCAAATGTATCCCATTCACAGGGATAGGCAACTCTTCTCCATTCATCCTTGATAAATAAAAAGATTTTCTTTGCTTGCACTTGGTGATGATAGATGGTGTGCTCCATAGGGTATTAAATTTGGTATGCCTCCCTAGTTTTTCTCTATCTTCATCCCATTTCAACACTATATCACCTTCTTATAGTATTCTTGGAGTTTCCTTATTGTCAAAATACCTCTTCATTAGCACTTGGTGATGTTACATAACTTGATGATCCTTCTCTATGGCATCTTGTAGCTCCATTAGTTCTATTAATCTCACCTCCATTAGTGTGTTTTCTAGAAACTCTAATTGATGTGATAATTCTAAGGTAGGAAACTCTTGAGATATAGACAACCTAACTTCTCTCCCATAGACAAACACAAAAGGAGAATTACCTATTGACCTCTTGGGAGTTAACCTGTCAACCCACAAGGCTATCTTTAGTTTAGTGTGCCAAGCCCTCTGATTATTATCCAAGGTTCTCTTGACTATTCTGATCAGATTCTTGTTAGTTGACTTAGTCAACCCATTACCTTGAGGATAATAGTTGGATGAAGTGATCATAAGTATTTCATTACTATTTTCCCAATCAACTATTTTAGCACCCATAAAAACAAGAGCATTATTTGAAATAATAATAGGAGTGACAAACCTTATTATGATGCTCTCATAAAACTCCAAGATATCATTCTCATTAGCTTCTTTCAATGCTACTTCCTCAACCCATCTTGTAAAATAGTTTGTTGCTGTGAGTATCCATTTATGACCAACACTTGATGGGGGGTTTATCATGCCAATGAAATCAAGACCCTATTGCATGAAAGGTTGATCTACTTGGATAGGATTTAAAGGAAGAGATGTAAGCTTCTATTTTCCTACAAAGAAATCACATTGTACACACCATCTCACCCAAGCATGGAAACATTTGAAGAGGGTAGGCCAATAATAACCCACCCTCATTCTCCTGGTAGTGGTAGTTCTTGGAAAGAAATGACCTCTTGCTATCCCATCATGGAACTTCTTTAGTAACACTCCAAAATGATCATTATCAATGCATCTCAATAACACACCTTTAAAGTATCTTATAAAGATAACGCCATCCAAAAGACAAAAGGGAATATATTTCAACCTAAAATACCTCCTTTTTGATCTACTCATACCATTAAGATACTCGCCATTTTGAAAAAATCTGATTACATCCTATGTCCAACTCTGTAGAGGCAAAGAACCAGCTAATTGGGAATAATCATGTTTGACTAGAGCTTCTTATTTTGGCTCATGAATATCTTAATTTAAATGTTTGCAAAGGCCTTTGCCTCTTACCAATTTTATTACTTTGATATCAACATCATATTCCATTACCTTAGTGATCCACCCTATTCTCTTCTCACTAAGGTCTCTGCTCAAAAGAAACTCCTTGGTAATAGGATGAGAAACCAAAACATGAATTTTATTGTTTGAAACCATATGCCTAAACTTATTTGGTCCTCTTAAAATAATGACTTGTTTCTACACAAAGGTGTACTTGACTTCATAATATTCTAAACCTTGACTAAAGAATGCAATAGGTTGCTCCACACCCTCATCATTATTTTGCATTAACATGGTCGAGATAGTATCAAGGTTAGAAAATGAATACAACATGAAGTATTTAGAAAATTTAGGATTCACAAGAGTAGGAGATTTTGAAATTTCTTTCTTAATGGCTTCAAAACTATTCTTACATTCCTTAGTCTAGGAAAAGATCTGATTCTTTTTTAGCATGGCTGTGATAGGTTTCACCAAAGATGCAAACCTAGGTATGAACCTCCTTACAAAATTTATCTTGTGTAAGAAAATTTGGAGAATTTTATTATGAAATGGAATAACCTCTATCCTTTCAGGACCAATAGCCAAACCATCTTTGGAAACAATGTGTCCTAAGAACTTACCTTCATGGACAACAAAGATGCATTTATTTGGATTAAGAGATACTCCATACTACTTGAATATTTCAAACACTTGTCTCAAGTGTTACATATACATTAATTATCATCTTTGAAAAACACTGTTATATCATCTAAATAAACCAACAACATCTCATTAATCAAACCTTTGAAAGACATGTCCATTGCTCTCTAAAAGTTAGCACTAAAATAAGCATTCATTGATTTATGTAAATACGTTTTATTACCATATTAATAAAGAATCAAATATTTAATGCCTTCAAGCTTAGAGGAAGTGCCATCATCTATAATAGAATCCTTTTCTTTGTGAACAACACAATTCAAATTAGAACTTGTCTCAATGTAAGGTTCTATATGAAACCTTGTACGAGGTTGTGTCCTAGTTATCACCTTGGTCTCATACCTTGTTTTGAAGTTCAAAAAAGACCAATCACTGAGATATAACTACCAATCTTGGTAGTGAAGTCCCTTGAAAGGTAGATTGTAAAGCTAGTTGGGAGGTTGACAACAACTATGTCTTACAAGATAGGATAATCATGCAAGAAAACCTTCAAGTTTTTGATCAGGCCTATTATATTTATATGTGTATAATCTATTTAGATAACTCCTTTAATATGAGGCTCATACTTTAGACCCAATTTATCAGCTACCACCTTGGGCATGATTGAAGTTGAAACTCCACTATCAACTATGTAGTTATGGATCAGCTTGTCACCCACTATGAGAGTGAGATATAATGGAGGAGGTTTCTCAGCTCTGGTGGATTTTTCAATAATGGTATCAGGGAAAATTAAAAGGACAACTTGAATTTTACTTTTATTTGAAGCAGGGACACTAGTAGGGATAACAGATAACTATTTTTGTAGGAGCTCTTTTTGACCAGGCATATGCAAAACATCCCAAAGGGAAATAGATGTTTTAGTACTCTTCAATTAATATAAAATGTTTAAATAAGACATACCTAATTTATATTGGATTCTTGGAGGCAAGGAAGTGCTTGGAGTCTGAGGAGTTAGAGTGCCTTGAACAATCCTTCTAAAGTTCTAATTTGGAAGATGTGTAGATTTATTTGAAGTTATCACACCTGGAGCCATACCATGTTGATTTATATGAGGATTAAATGAACCTATTGGCATATTAATATCACCAAGTAAATCCTTTTTTTATCTCTATTTTTTTTGACAATCGAGGTTCCTTGATTAAGAACAAAAGTGTCCTTGAGTAGGAAGTTAGTGAAGATTTCTTCCTGAGACTATCCACCTTCACTTGTCTGCATCATAACCTCATATTCAATAGATATGAGAGGAGTAAATTATCATTAAGCAAAAATATCTTTATCTCCAACTTCATTAGCATCCATAAATTATCTTTGATACCAATTTTCACCTTGCATCAAATTACTATGAATGAGTACCATATCTATTACATTGGTGGTAGAGTTAAGATTGTATGCATTAGTAGACCTATTGGGATTAGGTTACCATTAGCTTATTTCCCTTCCATATTTTTTATCATACTATTTTTGATAGGGGTAAGGATTTTGATAGGCACCTTGTTGCATATTATCTTACCTCTTTTGAGCCTCTAAGGCTAGGAACTTTGCTTTCCAATCAACATTATTTTTTGCCTGCCTATTAGCAACCTTAGTTTTGGTATTGGCATTAGGAACTTGGGCTACATACATAGTATTAGTAGAAGTATGAGATAATAGAGGCATAGAAACTTTAGGTGGAAAACTTCCATCTTGGATGAGATTATTTTTATCTTTGATAACAAGATTATATTCTTCAGGGAGGGTGGAACCACGCATGGATTGAAATGTGATAGTAATTTTAGTGATAATATCTCTTAAATAGGTTGGGAACACAAATCTAGGAACCTCATATGAGGAGGAATTCTGTTCCAAGTCTCTTGGAACCTCTCATTAAAATCATGCATTATTTCTTTGGATCCTCTTTTGATCACATTAAGCTGGTGTATGAGAGAGGCATGGTCACTCTCATTTCCAAATGTTAAGGTCAATAACACTCCAAATTCATCCCATGTCATGATGCATCCACCTTCTAGAGTCCTATACCAATCAAGAGCCTTCCCTCTAAGGGACATGGCAAAGATTCTAATGGTAATTTATCTTGAGTGATATTTTGGAAGTTACAAAAGTTGGAGACATCTCTAATATGTTCACTCGGTGTAACGTGACTCTCACCATTGAATATAAACATACCTTTTGTGGTATTAGGAGGAATGGTGTCATATGCTTGAAGGAAAATTAGATTTTCTATATTGAAGGTAGGAAAATCATGAGGTCTAACCATTTTTTCTTCAATTTATTCAACTTATTCACTCTCTTGACTTCCCTCTCTAGCAAAATCCTCTTGTTCTTCAAAGTGCAAATTAGGAGGATATTGAACTCTAAGGGAAAGTTCAAGTTGAAAGAGTGGGTCAATGGGATTGAGGAATCCTCTAGATGATGAGCTAGTGAGGACCATAAATTATGAGAGAAAGTTTATAACAATAAAATGGCCTTGAACTAGATTCACCTTGATGGAGTCATTAAATGCTGAGTAACACACCAATTGGTAGCTGATGTTGTCAAGACCAACATTAACCTTGATAAGTTGACTTGAAGATAGGGTCCCATTAGGCATGCCAGAACTATTGTCACCAAATATTTCACCCTAGAATAGGTGTCTAAGCCTCTTCTAGATTTTGGAAACATGGGAACACTTTTGGGTATGTGGGTGTACCTATAGTGGAAGTGAGTCTCTATATTTAAAGGTTTAACTCCTTGAATGTATCTTGAAAAGCTTATTACCTATATGATGCTTGCTCTTAGGGGATAGGGTTAGAAATTACATGAAATAAACATATTCTAAAAGGGTGATGCACCAAGATGTCTTCCACAAGACTATCATACTCTATCATAAAGAGACAAGACATAAAACACTAATCTATGGGTCCTATAATGCACTAGCTTTAGTGTTTTGATATGAAGGTGAGATGCACAAAGAATTTCCAAGGAAAATAAAACCATAGATTAATTATAGATAATAAGGCTCATTATATACTTAAGACAAATTCATACACTTTACTACACTTCATATGACTTGATAGGATGAAATCACTTGCGTCAAACATGGAAGGACTGAGAGAAAGTAAGGATAGATGAATATATCTTAACTTTTCACTATACATCTCTTCACACACTTTGATAAGCTGATATATGAACTCAAACTAGATTACATATATTGTTCTAAGGAAAAGTATAATGTCAAAACTAGTAGGGATTCACCATACATGGTGTGGTATTAGCTTACAAAGGCCAAAATGGTAACTACTTATAGAAATTTAGAGGGAGGAGAAAAAAATGAAGTTCAAAGGTCACTAGGACACATGTCCAACTGATAGGAGGAGTTACACTTACAAGAGGATGAATTCAAAAATAGACCATGCAAGGTCTAATGGGACAAATGGATTTCAAAACACAAAACTCCTAGAATGTGGTACAAAGATCCCTTTGCTCTGCATAAGAAATGACCTTTCATCTTAGATGGTCTCTCGAGCATTTTAAACTAAATTAGAGAGAGTCAACATATATGTACTATCTAAGAGAGGTTGAAACATACTATGATATTCATAATATGTTCTCCTAACTACCAACTATCTTTTAGACATGTGTATTCACCATCCATAATCATTTGTTGAATCTTTAGACTTTGTTCTTTACATCTAGTAGTCAGTGTTCATCTTGGACCTTGACTGAGCTTTCATGGTGACATATGAGTTTGAAGAGCTCACTTTGATAGAAATTCCTTTGATCCTACATAGTTGCCCATGTGTCATTACTTTGACATATTTATCATTCCATTCTAAACTATGTCTGTGATACCTGCTCACTCTGATCAAAAATGGCTCTTTGGTTCAACTTTGTCCATCAAAAACCAACTTGAACCAATCACATTGCCCCAAATTATGATTATTCTTATTAGTCTCACAAATCCTTGTTATTAGATCCTATCTTTTTAACCTATTAGACACCATGTGATCAAGATGTACAAAGGAATATTGACCTTCAATTTTTTGCCATGAAGATCCTTTGACATATTGACTTTTTCTCACACCGTTTGATCATTAGTACGATTGATCACTAATCAATAATCTAGATTGGACCCACCTTCTTATTATTCAAGATTGCACCATTGGATCTCTACTCAACAAACCCACACTATTGATCTATACTCAGTAAACCCACATTACTAGATCTTTGCTCAACCTATAGCTTTTTAAGGGATTTTAACTTATGAACCTTTTGACTTGTTTGAACCAAGCATGAACCATTAGATCTGAGTGTCAGTATCTAATCTGATGTGGAACATTAGATCTTGATTAATTTTAAACTCTTTAAGGATATTTTAAATATAATGTGATACTTTATGGAGCTCAAACTTTGACTTCTTTGCTCTTATCATTTGATGTCTATGCAACTATATTTGACGTCTACACAACTGTCAAAATTTTACCCCCAATGATTATTTGCCATGACTTATATTTGATGTCTATACAACCATCAATGACATCTAAAATACCATTAATGACGTCTACATGATCATCACTTTTTGAATGCTAATGATTTTTTTCTTGGGTTTATTTTTGATGTTTACATGAATGTCATAATCTACTAGATCAAATTTCCTGAAACAATTCAATTCTATTAGAGCTTTTGTTGTGGGTAATTTCCTTAGGCTCTTTGTCTTGGGGACAATTTGTCCACAAGAATGATGGCTTCAAACTTTTTGCATCAGCCAATTTTCCCAAAATAATATGGGTCATCAGGATTTATGTTTTGAACATTTTGTCTAAAAGAATATGTCCTTAGCCTTTTGTATCGAACAATTTGTTTGAGAGAAATTAGACTTAGCTTTTTTCTATAGACAAGATGTCTAAAAGAATTATATCTTAGGTAAAATTTCTTAGATAAATTCCATGACAAGTCCCCAACACTTATCCAAAAGCCTAAAATAGTTGCCCTAAAATAATTCTATACTTAGCCAATTGGAAAATTTCCCAAGTACCAAATAAGTCTTTGATCCAACAGGTTCCTATGGACTTGTTCTAGAAACTACCACTTGACCTTTGAAGCTCAAATGATTCCTTGAGGCATAAGCAAACCTATTCCATGCTATGATTGAAATGAACACTATGAAAACCTATCACCTTCATATATGATTCCTAAAATTACCCCTAAGACATCAAATGCCACAAGGACTAAACTAAATCATGGTCAAAGTTAAAAAAAACATGTGATATGACATCAAATAAAATTGCAACACACCCTATGACATTATAATCAACCCCTATTTAAAATTTTCACTATATGGGGGTTGATCAATTTTCACTTGTGGTAAAAATGGTCAACATGCAAATAGGCTACTTTTCTTTTAATGCACAAGTAATGCATAAGAATATTGGTCAAGTTTAACATTGTTAGTGGATATTTTTTAATGTTTTTTATAAAATAATATTTTGTGATAAATATTAAAAAAGAAAGTATTATTAATTTTTTCACTTACTCATATTATACTTGCTTCTTTGGATGCATTATCAATTGAGTTAGATATATTTTGTTTGTAAAAATTTGTCTTTTTTGACATGTGCACTAATTGCTTTATACACACTATCGATTGAGTCTGATGTATTTTAAGTGTATATTTGGAATATTTAGGGGGGAGGGGGTTCACCATTTCATAGTTTAGGAGGATTACCTATGTTATGGGACCCACTACTTTATCCATTTTTATCTTTGTGTGGTAATTTATCTCATCTATGAGGACTCAGTTTTAGTCCAATCCAAAGTCCATCTCTAGAGCATGCACCATTGTTTACCCACTCTAGCACTAATTGCTCACTTGGATGTATCCTTAGCTGTGTCTAATGTTATCATATTTGATCATGTATTAGGGGGTATTTATAGTTTGTACTATGCAATCTTACACTTCTTTGGTGTCCTTTCTTGATCATGATGACTCTATTTGAGAGACTCTATAGGAGGAGAGTTGTTTCATCTCTAGTGGTTCTTGGGAAGGATAATTATGCTTCGTGGCATGCTTTTATGGAACACTTGCTCATACACAAGAATCATATTCCATTCTTATATGTATAGATTCTTGCACCCACTGATCCTATTTGGTTTGATAAGTGGGCTAATGCTTACAAATGTTTTACCAATATGTTACTACATGTTTCTATGGATCTTCATTGCCATGTGGAATATACATAGTGCCCCTCCATTATTTGGAGCACTCTTTAGAGTCTTTTTAGGGATCCTATTGTGACCTACATCACACTTTCTCCTCTAATTTTTATTATCTTTTGTGAGACTATTGTGCTCTCTCCTCATGTTTTTACTTTTTGTGATGATATATCCATGGTGGATAGTGTTCTTCCTTTTTTCGAGCCCCCACTATAAGATAAGATTTTGGTAGACCTTAGTTGTCTCATTAAAAATTCTACATCCATTCATGTAAAAATTATTACTCTTATAAAGACTTCATAGACTTACATTTCAAAGGACTTTATTGATTTTAGTGAAAGTATATACATTAAAAGTATCTATGACTAATATGTTCATGTGGACATTCATCTTGTAGATCTAGGTGATTCATTTGTAAACCAGTCTTCAGTTTCGATGGTTGTTGAGATTTGATCTCCTCTTCCCATGGTCATTATTTCAATGAATGTTCCATGTCTATCTTCTTCTCTGGCTATTCTCTCCCCTTTATTGTATGATTCTTCATTGTCATCTTTTATAGTTAGTCTTATGATACTTGATCAGACATTGGCACATTCAAGAGCTATTAGGGAGACATCTTAATTCTTACATGCATTCCACTTAAGTGGGAATTTAGTAGTTTATTAGCTTAGGGTTTCTTTATTATAAAAGAAAGAGATAACATTTGTTGCTAATGGGCCTACTATAGCATTCACCATGTGACATTCTATGCTTACCTTATTTATCTTCTTTATGGAGACATATATCCTTCATATTTTATAGGATACTAGGATCATCACTATGTAATTGGGTACATCATCATGCCTCATTGTTGGGTCCCAATTTTATAGCCCACCTAAGTTATTATTAAAGGGGATGTTGGTGTAGACTTTTGTCCTATGAGTTTTGTCTACATGGTTTATTATGATTGATTAGGGTCTTAGAGGCCATTTGGGTCATTTGGGAGGATTAATCCTACATTCACTAGAATGTGGGATTTCACTCTCTCTCACACCTATATATGTACTTATCTCCTTTGTATTTAAAATCCAAAGTTAATGAATATTTTGGCTTTCTCCATTTTGATTTGTCTCTTGCAATTCTCTTTTAGTATTTAAATTTGTTATAACTCTTTGGTGGCATGCACTTGCTTCTTGTCTCGTGTGACCATTTAGCATTTGCATTTGCCTTATTTGGACTATGATCAAATTTTGATATGATATCAAAGCCATCTATGGTAAATTTTTTTTTGGTTATTCACTTCTAAATTTTTTATGAAATCTTGAGATTTGTTTCATAAACATGATCATAGATCTGTATTATTTTTCATTAAGATCTATCCATTCCTTTTATCATACATTTGCATGATTTGTAATGTTGGTATATGGAAGATCTTTGGAGATATAATGTTATTATATTTGGATCAAATTAACTATGTCTTGGAAGAAGGCATTTTTTGGTTAAGGAAACATATTTTCCATCACATTGTCTTTTTTGTGGCTTCTTAGTTCAAATTTGATTTTTCATTTTCACGTTTGGTTTGCCATCTTCCTATTTAAGTGGTTGCTACTCTCGAACCATAGTGAATCACATCAATAGTTTTTTGGATTTGGTGCACCTTGGTCTTAGCTTTTTAGATCATTTTGAATTTTGTTAAGAAATACAAAAGTTATGACATTTGTAGTAACTGATACTAAAAAAATAAATCATATAATCTGGAGATTATTGCTGAAAGTTTCTTCCAAAACAAGATAAGTCTATTAAAGTTTGCCCTAATGTTTTTAGTAATTGAAATTATTTTTTTAATAGCTTGATTTAAAACAAGGGAACATAGGCTACTTTTTTTTAATGCACAAGTAATGCGTAAGAAGATTGGTCAAGTTTAGCATTGTTAGTGGAAATTTTTTATTATTTTTTATAAAACAATATTTTGTGGGAAATATTTAAAAAGAAAGTGTTATTAATTTTTTCACTTTCTCACATTGTACCTACTTCCTTAGATGCATTATCGACTGAGTCTGACATCCTCTTTTGTTTGTATAAAATTATCTTTTCTGACACATGCACTAATTGCTCTAGATGCACTATCAACTGAGTTTTATGTATTTTGAGCATGAATTTGAGACATTTGGTGGGGTTAACCATTTCATAGTTCAGGGGGGGTTACCTCTAATATGGGCTCCATTAATTTTTGCATTTTTATCTTTGTGTGATGATTTCTCTCATCTATGTGAACTCATTTTTGGCCTAGTCCAAAGTTCATCTCTAGAGCGTGCACCATTATTTACATACTCTAGCACTAATTTATCACTTGAATGTATTTTTGGTTGTGTCTAACATCCTCATATTTGAGCATGCATTAGGAGGTATTTGTAGTTTGTACCATGAAGTTTTGCACTTCCTTGGTGTCTTCTCTTGGTCATGATGACTCCATTTGAGAGACTTCATAGGATGAGAGTTATTTCATCTCCAATGGTTATTTTTGGGAAGGATAATTATGATTAATGAAGTTATTACATATAAAACTTGTTCACACATATTCCATTCTTATATGGATAGATTCCTGCACCTACTAGTCCTATTCGGTTTGATAAGTAGGCTAATACTTGTGATAAAGTTTTTTCCACTCTATTACTACATGTTTTTAGGAATGTTAATTTCCATGTGGAATATTTTTATAATCATTTACTAATGAGACATCCAAGATCAAATATTAGAAGATCGAACACATAACTTTGATATAATGATTGAAATCACAAAAGAGTAGAATAGAGACTGTAATAACATGTATTAGTGATGAAGGTTGCTATACAAAGATTACAATAATTTTTTGACACACACCCAAACACAAAGGATTAACGAGATCTTTGGAACAAAAATAAATGGTCTAAAATATAAACAACCTACTAAACTCTACACTAGACAAACTGTTATAGTGCAATACTCCACATAATCCACTTTGAATTCATAATGCATAATAAATTCATAAGTGCCTTGGAGGATAGGTCCTTATATAGGTAGAGGAGAGGCTAAGTGACTTGAGGTCTTTAAATAAGCATGTGCATGTACAATTAATGACCTTATTATTGAAACTAAGTGACTTGATGTTTCAAACTAATAAATATTAATATATATATATGTAATAAAACCATATAATAGATAAAAAAACCTACACCAACATCCACCTTAATTGTATCTTAGGTGGGTAGAAGATTTGGGTCTCGACAATGAGGCCTTGCCAGGCACCCAAGTACATATAAATCCCCATCATAATATAGAGATGTCTCCCCCACATAAGTATCATCAAAAACCACCATAATTATCAACAATAACCCCCTCCAAGTTTAAAATTATAATGCATGCTCGAGTACTAGACATTGGATCAGCTGAAATGCATCCACAAGCAATCTATGTGAACAAGCTTGGTTGTACTATGAGGGGAACTGACCTCCTGCTAGTTCAATCATCATTGATGGTATTTGAAACTTAACAATACTATACAACAAGGCACAATGTGGGGGTAGAAGGGTGGTGCCCCAAATTTCAAATGTAATTTGAAGCTTGTGTGGCCCTTGGAATTGACCAAAAAACACTAGATTCACATCCAAAAAGATTTTCAAAATGGATGTTAGTTTCTACCAAATATACATCCATTTAATACACTGTCATCATTTTTTTAAGGAAAAAAACAAAAAAAACTAATTCAAACAAAATAATGGTGTGTGTGGGAGTTAAACCTTTGACCTCCCACTACACTTTGTTCTTACAAAATAAGCCCCACCAACTAGTCTATAAGAAATATTTAAAGAATTGAAAAATCAAAAACTTGAATTTTTGAATTAAAGCCATGTTGGACCCATTTTTAATTCATGGGCTCTATGTGGAGGGTTGCATTAATGACATGGGTAGCCTGTAAGGCTGCATTTAGGGTGCCTTTGAATAGTTGGGGTTGAATCTAATGTAGACACCTTCTCTTTGATGGCTGAGCCAAAAAAAATGTAGCTTGTTCTAGTTTAACCAATGCATAGGTTGTGGAAGTTTAAAACACATTGGATCAATTCTATGGATCAAAACACCTTGGAAAAAATTAAAAGAGCCTAAAAATGCCTTTTACAGGCTATAGGAATATCATCCAATGATTTGAAAGCATTGTAGGCCATGTGAGGTTCTAAAACATGGTCAAATAGAGATCATAAAATACATTATAAGCTAAAATATAATAAAAAAATGATCATGAACATATTACAAATTTGATTTTGGTAAAATAATCCAATGTTTAATCTTCAAGGGTGATGTGGAGGGGAGAAAAACATGAGCTTGTTGAAGGTTTAGGGGAAAATTCACTGCAAGCAGGTCATGAATATGCTTTGACCAAGTGAAAGTTATTTTTTAACAACCATGACCAGCATGTAAGGTGATTTATTATGAGGCATTGAATACAATTTGAATTTGAGTTGTTAGAGGGTGTCAAAATCTAAACACCAGAAGATGATATGCAGGCTCAAGACAAAAACCTAATGGTTAATTACTCTCTTATGGATCTTCAATCAAACTTATATGCCAATACATAAGAAAATACATGCAAGTGCCAATATTGTAGGATAATAGAATACTCAATATTTCAAACAATAAAATAAAATTAATGTTCATTTATTAGCTCTGCTCTAATACCATGTTAGAATCATTTGCTAATGAGACATCCAAGATCAAATATTGGAAGTGTGAACACATAACTTTATTCTAATGATTAAAATCACAAAATAGTAGAATAGAGATTGTAATAACATGTATTAGTGAAGAAGGTTGCTATACAAATATTACAATAGCCTATTGGCATGCACCCAAGAGCAAAGGCTTAATGGGCTCTTTGACACAATAATAAATGGCATACAAGATAAACAACCTATTGAACTCCACACTAAAAAAACTACTATATTAAAATACTCCACACAATCCGCTTTGAATCCATAATGAATAATAGGCTCATAAGTGCCTTGGAGGATAGGTCCTTATATAGTTAAAGGAGATGCACTAATCCAAATCATTTGGAAATGAGAACACAACTCAGTTGAAAAGTGAATAACAACCCCATGTGCAATGTGCCAAGCCCCACATGTCAACTTTGGTTTCTAAATGAATAATGTAACAATGCTAACTACAAATAAACATATGCATGTGCAATTAATGAACTCATTATTAAACCTAAGTGGCCTAATTATTCCACCTAAGTAAGCTTAATATATATGTGTAGAAAAAATATATAATGGATAAAAAACCTACACCAACAAATATACAGAGTGTCCCTTCACTATTTGGAGTACTCTTCAAAGTATTTTTGGGGATCCTACTATGACCTACATCACACCTCCTCCTCCAATTTATATGATCTCTTCTAATACTATTGTATTCTCTCCTCATGATTTTATTTTTTGTGATGATATATCCATGGTAGATAGTGTTCTTCCTTTTATCGAGCCTTCACTACAGGACAAGATTATGTTAGACCTTAGTGGTCTCATGTAGATTCTACATCTAATCCTATAAGATGTTAGCATATTATTGTATTTACCTTAGGTTATTTACTAAGGTAATTTATGTTGGTTAGTTGCCTTAACCACTTTGGTTAAGAGGTTAGTTGTTTGATCGGTCTTTGCTATTTCATGCAAGCTGACGTAGGTTAGTTTTCTTATACCCGTCTCATGCTTCACGGGTATTTCATTTGTTTGCCTATTTAATATGCCTTCATGCTTGGTTGAATATGTTGAACAAGTGCTCTACTATTCTCAATCTCATTTTCTCTCTGTGTTTTGTTTAATCTAATATGGTATCAGAGCCTATGGTTTGTAGAACCTGAGTGGAGGTCTGTGGAAGCCAGAGAGAGGCTGGTGTCTTGCCAGGGAGGAGCTTCAGGTGCCCAGTGGAGAGCCGAGGAGAGAGAAAACATCACAAAATTCAGAAAACTCAACCAGAAGGTCTAAAAATTGCCAAGAAGCATCATAAGGCTAAATAAGACCAAAAGGAAGTGAAAACAGGCTGTTTTAGAGGCTTAGAAGCCTCTTTGAATTTTATGTGTGCAAGGGCGCCGTACGGATTCGGCAAAATCAGAAAAATTCATTTCTTCATCTTTTTCAATGAAACAAAAGTCTAAATCGTGAGTTAAATCAAAACTAAGACATTGGTGAAAACGGTTTGCAATTTGGTTGAGAAACGGGCTCAGAATCTTCGCATGAAGTTTCAGAGGTAGGCCAATTTTTTGATTGGCTGAATTTTTTTATAAAATTTTTAGCCTAAAGTTTTAATATTTCAATTATTTTAATTTTTTTAATTGAAATAAATCAAAACTTTAGCCAATAAGGGTTATTGGGGACCTACCACTGACTAATAATCATGGAAGCGTCTGGAAAGCTAAAAATTTTACCGTTTTCTAGGTTTTTTTATCTGGATGTCAACAGAGAAATAATTTTTTAAATCGAAATTGTAGTTTTCTCGATTTAATTGTTTTAGTGGTATAATTTTTGTGATCTTGCAAACGGTATTGAGTTTGTTGCTAAAAATGGATAGGGTTGTTCAGTGTCAATATAGAATCAGTGAGTAGAAGGAATATAAAGTCATTATAGTTTTTCCGATTTTATCATTTTCATGAAAAACTAGGTAAAATGGCTAGTATTCAACACTTGTTACTACCAGATTCTCAGAAATTGACTGGTAAGAACTTTAGTTTGTGGAGTCACAAGGTTTTGACAATATGTGAATATCTGAATATTGATCAAATAGTGCTCGATAAAGAGCAAAGGCCTGCCACTGCTACCAATGACTATGATAAATGTCATCATGAGGCTCTCATGTTGTTAAAATTATCAGTAGCAGATAATCTAATCTTAGAGGTCAGAAATGTGACTATAGCATCAGATTTATGGAAAACTTTATCTTCAAAATATCAGGCTTCTGAAGCTGGTAGAGTGTTGTATTTGAAGAATTTGTTGTTTTCCACTAAGATGCAGGAAGGTGGCTCCGTTTCTATGTTTTTATTGCAAATCAAAGACATCGGTGACTAGTTGGAAGTGGTGCAAAAACCTGTTGATGAGCAAGATTTGATTGCTCTTGTTATGCAAAATCTTCCACCATCATTCGAGTCATTTATGGAGTCCTTGCAGATGATTGCTGAGATACAGACTTTGGATTTTGAAACATTGTCTACATTGCTATTGCAAAAGGAGAGACGATAGGAGCAGGCAGTGTTGTGTACATCCACTTCCATAGAGAGTGCATTCTTTATCAAGGAAAAGGGTAAGTAGTCTGGTAAAAATAGCTATCGATCAAAATATTCACAAGTAAGTGGTAATAAGAGATCTAAATGGAAATGTTTTACTGTAAGAAACCTGGTCACCTTAAGAAAGATTGCAGGAAAAGACAACATGATATGGCTAACCCCAGAAAGAAAGCTCATCATGCAAATGTAGTTGAAGGTGAAGGTGAAGAATCACTAGATTTTGCTTTCATGGCTTCCAGTGGTAATTCTATGGTGGATCGAGCTTGGTACTTTGATTCAGGGGCATCTCGCCATTATACATGCCATAAGGACTGGTATGTGGATTTTGTTAAAGATAATAGTAGTAATGAATCTGTATCTTTGGGAGATGGTACAACATATTTTGTGAAAGGATTTGGTAATGTTCATGTAAGTTTTAATGGTACAGTAAATTATACATTCAAGAATGTTAGGTATGTACCGGATATGAACAAAAATCTTCTTTCAATTAGTGAGATCACCTCAAAATCTAATTTTGTTGTAAAATTTCAAGAACAACAATGTTTAGTCACCACTAAAGATAACAAGATTATTGCTGTTGGGATTGGTGAGAAAGGCTTGTATAAGCTTGCAGATCCAATCAAAGCAAAGGAAAGTGCACTTGCAGCGGTTGATAGCACAAGTTCACTATGGCATGAAAGGTATGGGCATTTGAATTTTCAGTATTTGACTACATTGAGTAAGACTAAGATGGTTAAGGGGATTCCTTCTATTTGACATAGTCATCATGTATGTACTGGATGTCAGTTGGGGAAGCAAGTTAGACATTCATTTGATGTTGATAAAGCTTTGAGAGCAAAGGGAGTATTGGATCTGGTACATGTAGATTTGCATGGTCTAATGTAGACACCTACCCCTTCTGGTGCCCATTATTTCTTGTTACTGGTTGATGATTTCTCTAGGAAAAAGTGGGTATACTTTCCAGTGAAGAAATCTGATTGTTTTTCTAGCTTTCTTACTTGGAGAGCTATGGTTGAAAAATAGGCAGGACGGCCAGTGAAATCTCTTAGAACGGATAATGGGGGTGAGTTCATCTCAAAATAGTTCAAGGAGTTTTGTGCCACTGAAGGCATACACAGACAATACACTACACCTTACACTCTGTAGCAAAATGGAGTTGTGGAAAGGCGTAATAGGATGGTGATGGACATGGCTCGCTGTATGGTCCAAAGCAAAAATGTCCCATACAGGTATTGGGCAGAAGCAGTGAATACAATAGTATACATCCTCAACAAAAGTCCTACAAAGGCTTTGGAGAATATGACTCTAGAGGAGGCTTGGTCAGGTTAAACTCCAGATGTAAGTGATTTCAAAATTTTTGGTTGTGTAGCTTTTGCAGTTATTCCTAGTCAAAAGAGAAAAAATTTGGATGCAAAAAGCAAAACATACATGTTTGTTGGATACAGTGATCAGTCAAAGGCCTACAGATTACTTGATTTTTCTACTAACAAAGTTGTGGTAAATATAGATGTCATAGTAAATGAACAAATGCCATACTTCACAGCAACTGGTCAAGTTTTAGATATTGAGTCATTGTTATCTAATGATTCAATTATTAGTTATAATGTGAAAAGTGAGCAGGATTCTTGTTCATCAGTGGAATCACATTCCAGGGAGGGAATTGATATAGGTCATTGTGAGGTTCCAGCAGAATAACCAAAGTAGCCAAAGTGGTATACTGCCACAATTGAGGAACTAAAAGGAGGCTTGCCACAAGGTGTGGAAGGTAGAAGACTGAGATCGGGAAAGCAGTTTGGTAATAAAGGTGAGCATGTCAATCTTGCTCTAACAACTGTTGTTTCACAAGTATTTGAGCCTAATTGTTTTTCAAAGGCCAAAGGGAAGTCTGAGTGGGAATCAGCTATGCAATTGGAATATGATTCTTTGATGAAAAATAAGACTTGGAAGTTGATGGAACTACCACCAGGAAAGAAATCCATTGGTTGTAAGTGGATTTATAAGGTAAAATACAAAGCAGATGGTTCCTTGGACAAACACAAAGCCAGACTTGTTGTAAAAGGTTATGCACAAGAGGAAGGGGTTGATTATGAGGAGACTTTTTCTCCAACCACCAAGGTGGTAACTTTTTGTTTGATTATTGCTATTGCTACTCAGTTTGGATGGCAGGTGCACCAAATGGATGTAAAGAGTGCTTTCTTGAATGGAGATCTAGAGGAGGAAGTCTACATGGTTTAGCCACAGTGTTTTCAAGTTCCTAGTAAGGAACATCTTGTTTATAGGTTGATCAAGTCCTTGTATGGACTTAAGCAGGCTCCTCGAGCCTGATATACAAAAATAGACTCATATCTTAGGGAGTCAGGTTTCAAAAGGTGTAACTCAGAACCAACTCTCTATGTAAAGGTGTCTAGTGATGATATCTTGATTCTCATTATATATTTTGATGATATAGCCATCACTGGGAGTAGTACTAGTCTCATTCAGCAAATGAAAGCTGATGTTTGTTGTACTTTTGACATGACAGACTTAGGACTACTAAAATACTGTTTAGGTGTTGAGTTTTGGGAAAGTGGTAATACTGTATTCATGTCACAGAATAAGTATGCCAATTCATTACTAGAAAGGTTTAGAATGATGGATTGTAATCCAACTCACACACCTATGGAAGTAGGATCTAAAATTTCAACAGACACTGATTCACCTCCGGTCAATGAAACAGTGTATTGGCAACTAGTGGGCAGTCTCATTTACCTCACTACCACCAGACTGGATATTTGTTTTGCAGTGAGTTTTCTATCTCGCTTCATGTCTAAACCATAGGAAGTCCATTGGTTAGCTGCAAAAAAAGTATTAAGATATGTCAAAGGTACTCTTGACTTTGGCATACTGTATAAAAAGTCTGTAGATTTTGAACTTTTAGGATATTTTGATTCTGATTGGGCAAGTTCAGTTGATTCAAAAAAATCTACAATAGGGTATGTTTTCACTTTTGGTTTAGGATTTTTCTCATGGTAGAGCAATTTACAAACTATAGTAGCATTATCTTCAACAAAAGTAGAGTATAAAGCTATGGTCAGTGCAGGTTGTGAAACCATGTGGATAAAGATAAATTTTGGAGGATCTTCAGTTTGAGTCATCAAAGCCTACTCCAATTTTTTGTGACAACCAAAGTGTTTTGAAGATGGTGAAGAATCCAATATTTCATGCCAGGACCAAACACATTGAGGTTCACCATCATTACATCTGACAGTTGGTTACAAATGAAGACATCAGTCTCTTCTACTGTCACACTGCAGAGCACCCAGTTGATATAATGACCAAACCACTTGGTATAGACAAGTTCATAAAATTTAGAGATAAACTTGGTCTTGTTTCTGATTTAGTCATTAAGGGAGGGTGTTAGCATATTATTGTATTTACCTTAGGTTATTTATTAAGGTAATTTATGTTGGTTAGTTGCCTTAACCACTTTGGTTAAGAGGTTAGCTGTTTGATCGGTCTTTGCTATTTCATGCAAGCTGACGTAGGTTAGTTTTCTTATACCCATCTCATGCTTCACGGGTATTTCATTTGTTTTCCTATTTAATAGGCCTTCATGCTTGGTTTAATACATTGAACAAGTGCTTTGCTATTCTCAATCTCATTTTCTCTCTGTGTTTTGTTTAATCTAATATAAGATTGTTGCTTTTCTAGAGCCTTCACATATTTTCATTTCAAATGACTTCATTGATTTTAGTGAGAGTATATACATTGAGATTATCGATGACTCATATGTCCTTTTGGATATTCATCTTGTAAATTTGAGTGATTCATTTGTAGACCAGTCCTTAGTTTTGACAATTTTTGAGTCTTGCTCTCCTCTTCCCATGGTCATTCTTTCAGTGAATGTTTCATGTCTATCTTCTTCTCTAGATGTTCTCTTCCCTTTGTTGAATGATTTTACATTGCCAAATTCTACAATTAGTCATGTGATACTTGATCAAAATTTGAAACATTTGAGCACTGTTAGAAAGACATTAGAGGATTTTATAGAGATATGCATCTTGATTCCTTTATACATTCCACTTAAGTGGGAATTCATCAATTTGATAACTCAGGGTTTCTTTCTTATGAAAGGAAGAGATAAAATTTGTTACTGATGGACCTACTAAAACATTCACCATGTGACATTCTGTCCTTACCCTCTCTCTTCTTTATGGAGGCATATATCCTTCATAGTTTTTTAATATAATAGGATCATTACTATGTATTTAGGTACCTCATCAAGGCTTGTTACTGGGACCCAATTCTGTATCCCACTTAAGCTATTCTTAAAGGGGGTGTTGGTGTAGAATTTTATCCTATGGGTTTTTTATATAAGGTTCATTATGCTTGCTTAGGGTCTTAGAGGCCATTTGGGTCATTTGGGAATATTAGTCCCACATTTTGTAATGTGGGGTTTCACGCTCTCTCTCAACTATATATGTACCTATCTCCCTTTATATTTAAAATCCAAATTTAATGCATATTTTGGATTTTTCCATATCGATTTGTCTCATGTAATTCTCTTTTGTGATTTCAATTTTCTACAACTCTTTGGTGGTGTGAACTCACTTCTTGTCTCATGTGACCATTTGACCTTTGCATTCACCTTATTTGGACTGGGATGAAACTTTGATATAACTCTACATTTGATTTTTCATGAATTAAAATTGACATTTTCAACACATATAGGATGGTGGATATCATACAAGATCAAGTTATTGGCCTCTGATCATGTGAGGTTGAGAGACCCACCACCCATTTCAGCCTCAAGAACATCTTTCCCTAAACAAAAAAAATGCAAGTTTTTAGCCTAACTTCAAACATGCATAAAATGGAAAATATAAGTCATTTGGATGAACCAGAAGAACCCTTATATGCAATTTTAAGAATTATAATTTAACCTTAGATCATGTTGATGTAACCTTGGATATGAATCTATGGCACAAGTTGTAATGATGGGTCCATAAATGCATCTTTTTTACAGTGAAGAGACAAGTTCATATCCTCTAACTAAAATGTATACCTTTAGAAACTATAAGTGAAAGTAAATCACTTAGAACACATACGTATAGGAATATGACATGTGATACCATGATCAAAACATCCAAATCCACATGGATGCATGTTTTGACTGGTTTTTAGGAGTGTGCAAACACTAACAACAATTGTTGTCAAAGTTGAAGTTGTAGTTGGATAACTCTATCTCTAGTGGTTTATGGCTTGAAAATGGAATTGAAAAATATTATGGGGTGGTAGATAAAATTTAGTACAAATTTATTTCCATTTGATCATTCCCAGTCAAGAGACCCATCACCCATTCCAACCTCAAGAATGCCCTTCCCAAAACAAGAAAAATGCAGTTTTTAGCCTAACTTCAAACGTGTGTAAAATGGAAAATATAAGTCATTTGGATGAATAAAAATAAACATAAAGTGAAAGTAAAATGCATATAATTTAAATTTATAAAATAGTGATGGAATCTTGGAAATGAATCTATAGAATAACTTACAGTGATAGGCCCATAAATGTAACTTTTATTGCAGTGAAGAGATAAGTTCTTGTCCTCCAACTAGATTTTTTACCTCTGGAACCTACACATTAAAGACCTTAAATTTTAATATGTATGTATAGGAAAATTTCACATTATAACATGACCATGATGTCCAAATCCATCCAAAATCATGTTTTCAGTAGTGTTTACGAATGTGGAAACATTGACAATAAATATTTTCAAAGTTGAAGATGTAGTTGGAGAAATCCATCTCTAGTGATTTGTGGCTAAAAAATAAAATTTAAAACAAAGTGGGTGGTGGATAATTTCTAAGATTAGGTTATTTAACTCCAATCATACCTGATCGAGAGATCTACTTATCATTTTGGCCTTAAGAACACCCTTCCCAAAATAAGAAAAATGTAGTTTTAAACCTAACTTTAGGCATGCATAAAATAGAAATGGTAAGTCATCTAGATGAACCAGAAGAAAATTTACATGCATGTCAAATCCCTATAATTTCACCATAGATCACATTGATGTAACCTTGGAGATGAATATGTGGTGCAAGTTGCAGTGACAGGTCCATAAATGCAACATTTTTACAGTGAAGAGACAAGTTCTTGTCTTCTAACTAGCATTTCTACCTATAGGACCTACATGTGCAATTAAATCACTTATAACATATTTTTATAGGAAAATGACATGTGATTACAGAACAATTATGTCTAAATCTACCCAGAATCATGTTTTTACTAGTGTTCATGAATGTGGAAACACTGACAACAAATGTTGTCAAAGTTGAAGCTATAATTAGAAAAATCCACCTCCAGCCCTTTAGGAATTAAAAATGGTATTTACAAGATAAATGGGTGGTAGATAATGTCTAGGAATAGATTATTATCATTTGATCAAACCTGGTCTAGAGATCCACCACTCATTCTGACTTCAAGAATGCCCTTCTCAAAATAATAAAAATGGATTTTTAAGCCTAACTTTAGGCATGCATAAAATGGAAACCGTAAGTCATTTAGATGAATCATAGTAACCCTAATGTGTATTTTGAATCCATATAATTTCATCTAGATCACGTGGATAGAAATTAGGATATAGATCACTGTGACAAGTTCTAGTGATGGGTCCATAAATGCAACTTTTTTGAAGTGAAGTGATAAGTTCTTATCCTCTAACTATCATTTCTACCTCTTAGACCCCTAGGGGAAAATATATCACTTGAAGCATTATATATAGGTAAATGACATGTGCTCCATACTATAAATCTAATTTTCACCCCTAGAAAGGTTGTTCAAGCCTTCCTAATTAGATGATATCATATAATCACTTTTAGGCTATGGGTGGCCTAATTGGTGAAGTGAATCTATAGATTGGCAAAAATCCATTGATGATTCACCTAAAAATACAAATAACCTACTAAAATTGTAAGGAAAAGGGATAAAATAAGATTAAAAAAAACATGGAGGTGATGCACCAAATGTATTTTCCTCTACTTGCCAATACTTGTACTATGAAATGACAAGATTACAACTTGATTTCACAACTTCAAGAGAAATCCTTACACAAAAGTGTTTTTATATAAAGGTTATGGTTGATACAATATTCAATATTTTAACAAGAGGCCTAAAAAAATAACTAATGACATTTTAATACTTGAAATCATAAAAACCATTGATACAATTCACATGATCTATGGAAAGATAAACAAATCATATAGGGGCATGAAATAAAAGGACTAATGCAAGGAAGTAATATAACTATCAATAACATCCATCAGCAATTCATATCAAAATAACTATATGAAAGATTAAGATAGTATAACTCAGCTTGAATTGATTTCAAATGTAATAATAATTATTAAATTTGGTAGGGCTTCACCATACCCACTTTGAGAATGCATACAATGCATTTCAAGACTTCATTTATAGAAGAAGAGAAGGAGGGGAGAGATATAGGCATAGAGATGCCCATAATGGCTGCCATACAATCATATAATCAATTAAAAAATATGAAAAAATTTCCACCAAGTCTAAAAGTAATGTGTTGGCTTCTTGTTCTCAATACCTTAAGCCATGTGTTGATGAAGTTCTAACTAAAAGGTGTCTTGGAGTTCATCTTGGAAGGTTAGGTGTTTCTTGAATCTAAATATCTTTCCATTGAGTTACACATATAATTATTTGAGGTCAGTTACAATTTGTTTAATTAAAACCTGGCATACTTGAGAACCTTCTATGCCAACCCATATCTCTTGCAATGCTTCTCTATCATGTGAGGTTTGAATTTGAACTTGTTGTGGTCTTCATACTTGTTTGTCAAGAGAGTATCAAGGGGCCTTCATGCCTAGAAGTTTCAAGTGATATTGATATCCAATAATTATTATTTCCTATGTTTCATGACTCCCAAATCTTACATATATGACATTACGTTCTCATCAATATGTTCTGAAGGTCTCTTGAGTCTTGAAGTCTTGAACCAGGTCTAAAACTCTATCTTCTTGATGCAAGATTGATCACATTTATTCATTGAGGCTTGATAGAGACTTGAAACCTATGATATCATTATGGGATATTATTTAATAACTTGTGAAGGATCATGACACATCTATCTTGACTTAATGAACCTATGCAAATAGTTAGGAAGAGCTTGTTGACCTAAAATCTTGTGAATAGACTCAAAAGAGTAGTTTTTAGTATAGTTTTCCATACTCCTTTCCTTACACATGATGATTTACTACTCCATAATATGTATATGGGACTCATATGGACCATCTAAGTAGTTTTATATCCATCCAAATCCATTTGGAGCACTTAGAAGACTAATCTTCTCTATCGAGTCTCTTGAGAGGTTTTAGTAGGGTTTTAGGGTCTTAAATTGTTAAGGATTGTTCATAAAGAATATACCATTGATATATAAATTAATGGAACTGTATTTGAGTATGGAAACATTAATAACTTCTCAAATATCCATTTATACCCATACAACTCTTCATGTAAGTTCACATGTGATGAAGTTGGGCTTCTCGGATAAGACAAACTTGTTAGTGGACTTGAGAAGGCCTATTTTGGCAATAGAGAAATGAATGTGCTTGGTTTTATTTATAAATACCTCCATAAGGTTTTTAAAACATACCATGACATATTAAAATGGTCTCTTGAAAGAATTCACCTCTTAAACCCACTAGAACTTAAATTAAGCCATTACTAGGGCTTGTGGACAGTCTTATGTGACTGACCCTAATGACCCTTGTTTATCAGTTTCCTTCCCTTAAATGAGTTAAAAATTCATATTAATCTCTTCCAATATCTAATTAACCTTCTAATAATCTTCATTCCTCAAATCATTTCTAAAACTTGTAAGCTTCTTCATATTTTATGCATAGGCTTGTAGGTGTTCTTTAGGCCTCTCAACTATAATACCTTGAGATTGAGTTATCTCTATTTGGTTTTGGTATTATTAATGATTATAGTAAGGATATATACCTAATTTATACTCTATATTAACTCTAAAAACCATATTAACTCTTCACTTGATACCCTAGGTGTGCTTTTCCCAATTCTACCCATGATAGGCCTAAAGGTGCACTCTTCTAGGCCTAAACTCTCATTCTTGATGTTATTATATATTTGAGCCTACTTGATCCATCATAACACTATTTAAAAAATATATTAATGTCTCATGACTCTTTCCACATGAATTTAGTCATGCAAACTAATATGACCAACTAATTTGGTCTTCACCATGATGGACACAGTCTACTGAGTATTTAATTTACCACTTTGGTCTATTTTTGAGTTGATCTAGGAGTTAGAGATATCTATCATTATTATGATTAATTAAATTATATAATTTAATAGGTTTCATTGTAATATCTATGCTCATCCTATCTCCATCAACCTCAACTACTTACACAAGTGTTTTGACTTCTGTTCTTACTAACCACTTGTATATAACTGAGTGTGATTTTTCTCCCTTTAAAGTGCTCATGAAAACCTTAGAAAAAATTGTTTGGATTCCTCCCTCAAGTTTAATGGAATATATATTATCATGATAAACCAATATTTGATTGGTTTCTTAAGATTTTAACTTCATATGCACGTAAAACCTTCTTATAGGTTCTATAAGCCTATTAGCTTCTCTTAGGTTTTCTTGACCATTTTGATGTTTATTTTGTTTTATATAGAATATAAACATTATTAAACCTTCATATGAGGGATCACATACCTTATGTGGTTTCTTAGACTCATTTACCATCACAAACCTTGGCAATTTATGCTTACCTTATAGGCAAACCTGTAGGTGACTATTTTAGGCCTAAAACAACTATTTCTTTCACCACATGACTGATCCTCATTGCTTGGATGACCCCATATGGACATATAAAGGTATATTACACTTAGTAATCAATTTTATTACTCTAAAATTCCTTGGAATTTACTCATTGATCACAATACTATCTACTCCTTCATACTTACAAACTTGTTAAAGAGCATTAAGACCAATATCTCTCATAATCTGTTATTTGCCCTTTTCCCCTAATAGTGATCCTAGATTAATTATCTGAGAATATTCACAATTTATAAAACAACTATATTTGTTGAATAATTATCTCAACTATGTTTGTAAATTCATTCCTTGCTTCTTACCAATAGGCTTGTTGGAGTCTCTTTAATGATGGCAGTGAGTCCATGTGAATATAAGAGGACATTTTGGAAGGTGGAAGTAGACCTCAGGATATTGATAGAAATAGTATTAAGTGGTTGGATGTTTATTTTAGGGTCACTCTAGATACAAAATTCAAAACCAACTAAACCTTGCCTGTAACTTTTTAAATGGGTCTAAAACTCATTCAAAATGGAAGTTTTGCTCTTCTAATGTTGGCACATGCTAAATATATTTTGGGAGATGGGATGAGAGCACTATTAGAAGATTTCATTATCTCACATAATCATCCATTTTCACTAACGATCTCACAAATTTCATTAAAATGTCTAAAATTGAGCCTTTGGGGTTTTGAGAGGGTTTAAGACCTCTTATCTTATTAAGGATTGATTCATAAATCTCAAGGACTAAATCTCCTAAATACTACCATACATTGGAAGGGAATAGGGGTCCCCTCATTCCCTTAAGAGCACTAGACCTGATATTTTTCTTTCCTCTATGTACCAACATCAAACCATTGGGATTTCTTGAGTTTGCAAGTAGACCTATAAACCTGATGGAGAAATGGGGTGGGTTTTTGCCTTTTTTAGATCTATCACTTAATTCCAAACATGAATTTGACTCTAATGGGTCTAGGAAGAGAATTAGAGAGGTTTATAAATGGATCTTCAATAGAAACCCTTTGCAATGGGATACGCACAAGCCTGTTCTCTTCAAGAAACTACTTTTTCTACCTTTCAAACCTATTGGAGTTGATGAATCAGGTGATCATGAAGATTTATTTGACCTATACAGAGGTAGAGAAACATGACAAATTTTTTTTAGAGGTAAAATCACTGAGAGCAGGGGTGAATTAGTGATCCCAAATATTACAACTTCAATTCTAATTCTTTTAAAATCTTAATCAATACATACATACATTTATGAGGCATACACATCATTCATAGCAATGAACAAGAAAGATAATGTAAGATCAAGCATATAACACATGACATATGTGGGAAACCCTCTTGCGGGATAAAACTCACTAGAACCTGAAATTAGACTACTGTCCTATAATAACAAGAACCAATTTAGACTAGCTACAACTGATCAAAGAACTACAATCCCTATGTAGTGAAACTACAATCCCACAAGGTGATACTATACCTATCTAGCTAAGATGCAATAACAACTAGACATTTAGCAAGTTTTACTTTTCAAAGAGGCTATAACCCCCTTAGATGCTAAGCTACCACAATAACACCTATGAACACATCCACTTTTGAATTGATGTCTTCAACACCTGATGATGGACTTCTAATTATCACTCTTCACCTTCACTCACACTCAATCTATAAGAGCACTATTTTTCCAATAAAATTATGACATATAGGTCATACAAATAGTCCTTAATATATTATAATCTTCAACATATCCACTGGGCACACATAGCCTTCACCTTGCCTTTGCTCACCATACACACTCTCTCAAACAGTCTCATGAACATACTCAGTAATTCTACCTCTTCTAGGATTATTAGGTCCAATTACCTATGTGATCACCTTTCTCACCTTGATTAGATAGCACATTTTATTCTCTTTACTCTCTACTGGTCCTCACTAACCTATACCTTTTCTTTCAAATGTTCTCTCCTTCACTTGGATCCACATCCACATAACCCTCAAAGTCTAACAAAAAAATATAGAAACCAACACATTTGGTTTCACCATTTATAGAACAATCATGATTATTAACATCTTGGTCAACCATTAGGAATGCCTTAACCCTTAAGGCATCTATAATAGGAAGATACATCTCAATACAATCTTAATAGGTCGGCCATAGCATTTATGGGTCACCCTTAAGCAACTACACCTTTTAATAAGGCCCTTGTAGCTCTTATAGGTCTCATGGAGACCTATTCACCCATTTAGAACATTAAAAATAAAAAAATAACATAGGACCACTTCAAAAATCATATGTATACACTACATGACCCCTTATTCATCCTCAAATCCTTATAGTCATCATTGCACTCTTCTATGCAAGTTTAATCAACATTCTATGCACATAGTCACCATAAATGAATACACAATCAAATTCTAAACCTTTGTTCATAATGAAAATGGTTGGTAAAACCTTCATAATACACATAAGTGATCCTCATTTATTTTAAAATACTTCCCAATAGCTAATTCATCATGAAACATCAAAACAATAACTACACAAGCTAAATTATCCTTCTCAAGTCACTTCCAGAACATGCACGAACACATCATCAAATTTGAACATTCATTAATATGAATGTACACATTTTAGGATCTTAAAATTTATATTTATATATGTTCCTTGTATTCCTATACCACTTTGCTTTTTACACCATGAGAAAATTTATCCTTGATCAAAAGATATGGTCCAAAAACCACATACTAGTTTTTTCCTTTGTTAAATTCAAATATTCAAATGTAACCGATCATAGTTAAACATCTAACAGTTGAACTCATCTCATTAAATATAGAAACTTTGACTCAATTCACTTTATCAATTTATATGGATTAGTCAGGGTTTCATCTTATTGTGCTCACCATTTGATCTTGCTCAGAACCCCCATGATCATGACACTTGGTACCCTTACGTGCCTTCTGAGCACTTTAATTGTTAAACATCATGAAATTCTTATGATCTCACTCAACATGCACCATTAGATAAAAATTTTATGATCACCCATGAATTTTTGGATCTTCATTTGGTCCTAATCATTAACTTGTGAAAAATAGACCAAGTATGGGGATAGACCAAGTATGGGGACCATTGTAATATGTCTAAGAGGCCAACTTTGAACCTCATTAACTTTTACCTCGGTCAATCACATGATTTCAAATTAAGACCATATAATCTCCTCACAGAAGATAATACAACCTTGTGAAAAATTAATCCTAAAACCCTTAAAAATTTGAGATATAATAACATTAAAATGCTCACTCAAAATTTTCTACCACAGAGCCAACTATGTCAAAAACTTGTTTAGAAGGCTATCTTTGAACATGCATATCTTTTGTTGCACTTCAACTCTTGACCTAAAAATTGGTAAAAATGAAATATTAAAAGAACCAAAAAAACCCATATTATAATTTTTTTTTAAACATCCACACATGTTAGATATGCCATCACCAAACTATTTACTTAGATCTTTCTTTCCTTATGAAAATATGGCAAAGTATGGGAAAACACTATTAAAATGTCTGGGAGCCCAACTTTACACTTACATATCTTTTGATGTGCTTAGTTTAATGACCTAATATTTAGTACATAAGAATTAGGAATAATAATAAACATACCCATGTGACCATTTCCTCTTGAAACCTCAATGCATGTGAATATTGACATCATCAACATGCTTACTCACCTCTATTTAAACATAAAAAACATTGTCTAAATGCCTAAGAGCCCAAATTTTCACCCACATATATTTTAATGAATTTAGGTGCATGAAATTATATTTAAAACATATAAAATAGGGACTAATGTGATCAAAACCATATGACAAAATCCTCTTGACTCATCCACATGTGGCATTGGTGACATCATCAAACTATCTACTCAAATTTTTTACCACTAGACCCAAAATGTCTAGATGAAAACAATGATAAAAAAAATGAAATACACTCATGAAAACAAGAACTAAAAGCATATAAAACATATTAGGGACCTATTACACATGCTTATTACTCCATACTCATCCCTGAACATCTCTAATCATGCCAAAACTGAAGATCGACCAAGCTTCCTTCAAGCATACTAAGATAAGCACATTTCAACCTTTGTCATTATCACTTAGAATATCAAGGATCTTCATCCACTCACCTTTACACCTTAATGACATAATAATGACATCATTGAAAATTTTTCAACAATCTTCCCCTTTGTCATTGATCTCAACAAACATCATTCAACCCACCTTCCTTTTCTCTCTTCAAACACTCTCATAACAAGAACTTTCTCCCCTTTTGACACAATGAAAAATTGGGCACTATCTGATCCTAAGGACCTATAAATACTACTAATAGGAGAGGAACATATTTTAAATATGATACAAACTCCCCCTTACCTTAGGCCTACCATTTCTTGCCTTGATAACTTCTTCTTGCTCCATGCCAATACTCTCTTCAACCAAACACTGCAATCAATGAAGAAAGAACACATATAAACCACTAAAATCTAATGGAAATCACAAAGAGACTTTTAAGTGGGACTAACCCTAATATTTATAATCCATTTCACCTTTTGATCATCTTTATATCTCCATACACCATGAAGAACCACCACACATGCTTACTAGCCTTCTCTCTCAAGCTACCACAAGGACCACCAATAGAAATTCATGCCATTCACCAAATAGGAAACAAGTAATAAATAAAATTGATAAATATACTTGAAACAAAAATACTTTTATCTTTTTAATAAATTGAGTAAAAACACTCTTCTTCAAACTAGCCCTATTTAGCCTCTTTATAGCCCTACCTAAAACTTGTAGAGCCCACAATTTTTAGTAGACACATATTCAAGACTTGAAACATCATATATAGAGCAATCTTATATGCCTCCTTAATCACACAAATTTGTATCACCAAGATCATCCTCTATAACATACTTCCTTCACAAACCTACTAGCCAATTAACCCTCCATATTGACAAAAAATTGAATAAATTGAGAATAATAAACCTTCAAATCTATATGAATCATGATTTGATAACCCATTTATCCCATTAAACCTATTAAGAATCTTGAGATCTCAACTCATCAGGTAGACCACTTTTCTAGTATAGCCCAAAACTTTAGAATCTCAAAACAAACAAAGTCAGCAAACCTCCTTCTGGTCAATGCACACCTCTAAAACTTCTTGCACATCTGGAGACAACCATCACACACTTTTGGACCAAAATTTGATCTTTCAAACCTTTGAGAATCCATACATCCTATACCCCATTTTAGGCTTGCTTGCCCTTAAATCAATACTAAAAAAACTGAGAGCACTCAAAATTCTCTAATTTGACTTCAACATACCTTCAAACCACAAAACCACCTAGAACAAGTTAGAATAAGATCAATAAACCTTTATAAGAAAAAATATCATCTTGAAAAAACACAAATCCTATTTTTCCACTCAGAAACCTTCAATCTAACCCTACAGACTGACCATATACAACTATCAACATCATGACATCACTCTAACACCACCACAACATATCTTCCACCTAGATATACCTACTCCTACTAAAAAAAATTCATCTCTAGCCTTATAGGACCTTCTAAAGAACACCACAATAATGTTTTCTTCTCCACTGAAAGGAGTCTCTTAAGAAGCATAGATAGAGACCTCCTTTACACCACAATGCTCTACCATGGTGTGGAACTAGAAGTTACCCATAACTCCTCATATTCTTTCTCCTCCTTGGTCATCTAATACTTATAGTTCTTCTTCTTCTTCTTCTTCTTCTTCTTCTTTGGCTTAAGAGAAATAACTTCCTCATCCACTACAACATTGTCCTTCTCTTTTAAGATTGAATTAATAATACATGGAGATAACAAAGATTCATGTCATACCTTTTCATCTATAAAATATTCCTTGTAACTTGGAACTTCATCATTGGGCATAGATAATTGATTTAATTTTTAGATACATA
Source organism: Torreya grandis (assembly GCA_037957365.1). NCBI lineage: Eukaryota > Viridiplantae > Streptophyta > Pinopsida > Cupressales > Taxaceae > Torreya > Torreya grandis. Next base: position 10,183,962 of record JARHVA010000032.1, on the reverse strand, counting down.
CTTAAAAATATCAAGATGTTCACTTGGATGCATACATACCTCAGGACTAGCTTCAACTAGTACATTGGTCTTCTCTTTGATCTTGGTCTCTTTACTCTCAACATGAGTAGACAATGAGACTTCTTGGTACTCTTCAACTTCTGAAGCATTCTCCATCATAGTAAACATATTACTTGGACTTGCAATCTCATCATGACTCACACTTGTCACTTCTGGCTTCCATGTGTTAACATTCCTTCTTCCTTGCACTCTAGGAGCCTTATTAAATCTATTTTATCTTGTAGGCCTTTACTTGTATAATCTAGCAATGTGACCTCTCTATTCACAATTGTAGCACACCATACCTTTTGCAAGAAACATATCTTACCTTACCTTATTTGGATATAAATTTTCAATATGTCTTATGTCATGATAATTAAAGCACTTAACTCTGTTCACACCTTTTGATTGATGACCCATATCATAGTCCCATGCAAACTCATTTCTAATAGGTCTCTTGCATTCTCTATCCCTATGACCAAATTGATTACATGTGTAATAGTAACCATTGAATCTTGCATACTTAATGGAATTTGACTATCTGAACTAATTTGTATTTACTTTACCAACACCTTCATTCATTGTTTGATGACTTATCTTCAAAGTATGATTGTCCTAGTTCATATTAGTCTTCATTTTATCTTGAGTTACTTTCATTTGTTCTTCTTAATATCCAAGACTAGTTATATCACTAGCATGCTTTTTACCACTCATAATATTATCTAGATCACTTGAAATCTTTTCAAATCTCATAAATGACTTCAAATTTCTTATAGACTTCTCTAACTCATCTTTTAAAGACACAATCTCAGAAGCATACCTTGAGTATTCTTATTCTTTGGCTCTTAAACTTTCAAACATAGATTCCAACTTAGAATTAAGAAACATGACATCGCCTTCATGATCCCTAGAGTCTTCAACCAATCTAGCCTCAAACACATTAAATTCATCCTTATAGTACTTGAGTTTAGATTTCATCTTCTTATTGATCTTCTTCTCAATCTTCAATTTTTCAAGAGCATTCATCAATATAGTCTCACAATCCACTTCATCTTCATCATCATTTGAATCACTCCAAGTAGACTCCTTTTAACGTGAGTATCTTATTTCCTTAGCCATGAATAGAGATTCATCTTCAATAGGACCATCATCTTCATGATCATATTATGAGTCACTATCTTCACTCTCATTTGATGAGCTACAATATTCTTTGGTGTATAAAATCTTCTTGTTCTTGTAGGACTTCTTATTGTTATAATTTTTTAATCCTTTCTTCTTGAAAGTCTTCTTATCTTCATTTTAACCTTCACCATGATCTTCATCATCAATATTTTCATGTTTACAAGGTCACTTATGAGTAAAATGTCATATCTCTCCATAGTTAAAACATTTGAAGGGTAGTTTACCCTTATACTTTCTTGAGCTTGTGTTTAATTTCCTAATAATCAAAGTAATTAGTTCATCCTCATCAATATCAAAAATATCATCCTCTTTGGGTTTCTTACCTTGGAACGTCTTATTAGGCTTCATCTTAGTCTTGAATCTTACTTCCTTCTTTGGTGGTATATCATCATTTACTCTCATCTCATATGCAATAAGGGTGACATGCAATTGATCCATTTTCAATTGAGTAAGATCATGGCTTTATTCTATATTAAAAACTTTTGGATCAAAATTGAGAGATAGAGACCTTAATACATTTTATACTACAATAACATCTTCAATATTCTCTCCAAGGCCTCTAATGATGTTCACAGTCTCATGAAATCTCTTAAAAAAAGATGCCATCGAATCTTCTTCCTTTATCTTAAGACTTTCAAATTGCCTTCTGTGAGTCTATAACTTAACAAGCTTGACCTTTGAATCTCCTTAAAAAATGATCTACATTTTGATCCATATCTCTTTATTAGATTTAAAATGGATTACCTTGGTGTATTAAGTATTTGAAAGACCACAAGTGATAGCATTCATTGCTTGGGTATTGTTCTCAAACAACTTTTTGTCTATAACAATAGATGGAGTAATAAGAGTAACATAACCATCCAGAACAAATTTCCATACATCAAACCCTAGGGACATAATGTATGTCCTCATCTTTTCACTCCAAAAATCATAATTAGATCCATTGAACATCAGTGTTTGATTTGTAGAAAAACCTCCTTGATGACTACCCATATTATACCTTAGATCATCTTCAAGTTGTTAATCCTTTACCAAAGGACTAAATTTGATACCAATTGTTAGTGGTATAGTCACTGAGAGGGGAGGGGTGAATCATTAAGCCTAGATATTACAACTTTATTTCTAATTCTTTTAAACTCTTAATCAATCAATACATAAATTTATGAGGCATACACATCATTCAGAGCAATGAACAAGAAAGATAATACAAGATGAAGCATATAACACATGACATACATGGGAAACCCTCTTAGGGGACAAAACCCAATGGAAAATATAATTAGACTATTATCCTATAATAAAAAAACCAATTTAGATCAGCTACAACTGATAAAGGAACTACAATCTCTATTTAGTAAGACTATAATCCCACAAGGTGCTATTACACCTGTCTAGTTGAGCTACAATAACAACTAGAACTTTAACAATTTTTGCCTTAAAATGAAGCTACAACCCCTTTATATTTTGATCTACCACAACACCTATGAACACATCCATCTTTGAACTAATGTCTTTGACACTTGATGATGGACCTCTGATTATCACGCTTCACCTTCACTCACACTCAATCTACAAGAACACTACTTTTCCAAAAAAACTATCACTTACAAGTCATACAAATAGTCCTCAATCTATTCTACTCTTCAACACATCCACTGGGCACACACAAAATTCACCTTACCTTAACTCACTATACACTCTTTCTCAAATAGTCTCATGAGCATACTCACTCATTTTACCTCTTCTAGGCTAATTAGGTCTAATGACCTATGTGATCACCTTTATCACCTTGATAAAACAAGCATGTCTAATTTTATTTTGCTCACTTCTAGTCCTAACTAAATTATACCTTCTCTTTCAAATTTTCTCTCCTTCACTTGGCTTCATATCCACATAACTCTCAAAATCTAACAAAAAAATCTAGAAACCAACACATTTGGTTTCACCATTTATAGATCCATCATGATTATCAACATCTTGGTCAGCCATTAGGTATTAATTAAACCTTAATGCATATATAATATGAATACACATCTCAATACAATCTTCATTGGGTTGGTCATAGCATCTATGGGTCACCCTTAAGCAACTATACCTTTTAATAAGGCCCTTGTAGCTCTTATAGGTCTCATGGAGATGTATTCACCCATTTAAAACATCAAAAATAAAAAAAATAACATTTTAACACTTTAAAAAACATAGATCCATAATACATTATCCTTTAGTCATCTTCAAATGCTTACAATCATCATTTCACTCTTTTGTGCAAACTCAATCAACATTTTGTGCACACAGTCACCATGAATGAATACACAATTAACTTCTAAACCTTTTTTAATACTACATATGATTTCTAAAAACTTAATAATGGACACATATGATCCTAATGTATTATAAAACACTCCCTAATATCCAATTTATCATGAAACATCAAAAAAATATCTACACAAGCTCAATTATCCTTCTTAGGTCACTTACAGAACAAGCATGAACACAGTCAAATTTGAACCTTCATAAATATGATTGTAAACATTTTCAAGTATTCAAATATATATTTATATATTATAATTGTATTCCTCTACCACTTGATTTTCACACCATGATCAAATTCAACCTTGATCAAAAGATATGGTCCAAAAACCAGAGACTAGTTTTTCCATTTGTTAAATTCAAATATTCAAATGTAAATGGTCACAAATAAATATATAAAAATTGAAATCATCTCATGAAATCTATAAACTTTGAATCAATGTAATTCATTTATTTCTATGGATTACTTAGGTATTTATCTTATAGTGTTTACCATTTGATCTTGTTCAGAACCCTTGTGATCATGACACTTGGCACCCTTGCATGCCTTCTGAGTACTTTTAACTGTTAAACATAATGCAAATCTTACCATCTCACTCAAAATATACTATTAGATCAAAATTGTATGATCTCTTGTGAATTTTTATAAATTCATTTGGTCATGATCTTTTAAATTTGTCAAAATAGACTAAGTATGGGGACCATTGCAATCTATCTGAGAGGGCAACTTTGAACCTCAATAACTTTTACCTTGCTTACTCTTATGATATCAAGTTTGGACCATATGATCTCCTCACATAGGAGAATCCAACCATGTGACAAAATAATCCTTAAACTCTCACATGTGTGAGATATAATGACATTAAAATGTTCACTTATATTTTTCTGCCACAGAGCCAACTATGTCAAAAGCTTATGTAGAAGGCCAACTTTGAACATGCATATCTTTTGTTGCACTTCAGTGTTTGACCTAAAAATTAGCACAAATGAAATAGGAAAAAAATAAACAAACCCATATAATCATATTATTCTTAAATGTCCACATGTGTAAGATATACCATCACCAAACTACTTACTCAGCTCTTTTTTACCTCATGCAAATTTGGCTATGGGAAAACACTATTAAAATACTTGGGAGCCCAAATTTACACTTACATATATTTTGATGTGCTTAGTCACATGATATGAGATTTATCACATAATGACTAGACACAATACTGAACAAATCCATGTGACCATTTATTCTTAAAACCTCCATATGTGTAAATGATGACATCGTCAACATGCTTACTTGGCTCTATTTATACATAGAAAACATTGTCAAAATGTTTGAGAGACCAAATTTGCACCCACATATCTTTGACTACATTTAGGTGCATCAATTCATATCAACTAGGGACTAATGTAATCACAAACATATGACCAACTCCCCCTGACTCATCCACACGTGGCACTGGTGACATCATCAAACTGCCTACTCAAATTTTTTCCTACTAGACCTAAAATGTCTAGATGATAACAATGATAAACTAGATGAAATCCACTCATGTACACAAGTACTCAAAGCAAATAAAACATCTTAGGGACCTATTTCACATGATTATTACTCCATACTCATCCTTGAGCTTCTTTAATCATGCCAAAACTGAAGATCAACCAAGCTTCCTTCAAGTATACTAGGACAAACACATTGCAAACTTTGTCATTGTCACTTAGACTATCAAGGATCTTCATCCACTCACTTAAAAAACTTCATGACATCATTTAAAACTTTTCAATAAGTATTTCCCACCTTTATTTCACTACAACTTCATTATCTCTTATTTGGATGTTAGAAAATGATGAATAGGCAATTACAAATGTATTCCAATGTTAGAAAAGTAGTATTAAGACAATTTGGGCAAGATGTATAGATAAATACAAGTATCATGACATTGTACTAGTGTTAAATGACATAATATACCTTTATTTAATGATATAGACCTTCACTTTTTATCTTCTTTGGTAAGTCTCATTACAACATTGGAGCATATCATAAGATTAAAGCAAATGAAATACCTTAATCTTTCCAAAAATACCTCAACTTATCCAAATTACTTAAAAATGCAATGTCATCAACTTACTTACTTTGCTTCTTAGTCTACTTACTCATTTTAGAACACATTTCTTCTTGGAGAATCACCATCTTCTTGCTTCACCATGGTTTAGGATTTACCTAGACATTCACAATTAAACCTTAACCTTATCAAAGTTACCTTAATATATACTAAACACATTTGAGGTGACCACATTAAATGACTTAATGAAAAGAATAGGTGACTTGACTCCACTCTAACTAGACCACTCTAAGAGACTCTAAAAGCTACCAAGAACAACATAATGCCTATCACTCTAAGACCAACCATGACCAAGACAAGACACTTTAGATGGCTATCAACAAAGTTAAAACCAATATGATCAAATTTTGAAATTCAACTCACATATGTTCACTAATTTTGGCTAAAGTATTTAGTGAGCTCCTAGAATTGCATGCTTGTTATGCATATATACTAGTGGCCTTGATATTCCATTGGGTTATGGGGTCATGAATGTTACTTGAATTTGTAGAGTAAAAATTTACTCTACGTTTCATTCTATTTTTTTTAGTCACACGTTGCAAAATTTTGTCTTCGCATTATTTGGTCTGAGATGGCAGAGTTTTGAAACAGAGCACGGGCTCTTTTTTCCTCTTTGATTCATTTTTTGTCTAAGTGTCAGGATCGAGCGAAAGCTGACAAGTGTCATCATTCAAGGCATCTTTTCTCAAGCGGTAGCTACCAAGTGTCATCATCTGAGACACCTTTCATATTTTCTATAAGTGGGTTAGAACATGGCACGTATCTCATAATGACTCAACAGAACGTGCCAAGTGTCAACATCTGTGGTTTCATATCAACACCAGCGTTTATCTCTTTTCAGCAGAAGGTTTCAAAAGCTAAGTATCAAGATCAGGTAGAAAGTGCCAAGTGTTAATAGTGGAAGGTCTCATTTTCATTTTCTAAAAGTGACAGAAGATGCCATGTATCCTATCAGAAGAGAGTGGAAGCCACCACGTGTCGCGATCTAAATTATCTTCATTTTGCTTCACTGATATAGCAAAGACTGTGGTGGGTCCCAAGTGTTGTCTCTGAAACAAGCGAAAGTTGCTAGGTGTCACTATCCATGTAAATGTGAAAAGAGACCCAATTGTTTCTATGGTATAAACAGAGTAAAGTGGAGACTACCATGTGTAATCTTTCTTAGGTTACTGAAAGGGTAGCTAAAAGAAGTGGAGATCAGCACATAACCCCAGATAAGTAAAGCAGAGATTGCCATGTGTCCATTAATAATAGTAGAGATTGACACCTATCCTTGTGTCCCTTTCAAAGTTATCTAGGTGAGAAATGCTGAGGGTCTTATTTTATTTTAAGCTGTTGAAGTTTCAAGGAAGCGGATAGTGACAACTGTTAAAGGCGAAACATTCCTAAGCAAAGACACAAAAGAGTATAAATTATGTAGAAAGTGCCGCGTGTCTTCAATAGGTGCTATGGAACATGCCAAGTGTCATTTTTTGGTGTCTCCTAAGTAATAGGAAGATTTTCAAAGAATTGGCTAAGTGTTATCTAGCTTTTAAGAGAAGGGAACATCCTGCAATCTGTTTCAGCCAATAAACTGCCAGAAGACAAAGTGTTTTAGAATATATAAAATATATTCTGTTAGACACTTCCAGTTTTGTTATATTTCAGTTGGGCCATTAGATTGGGAACAAGCAGACAATCCAGAGTGAATCTAAGGCTATAAATAAGGGTGCAAAGATCACTAGAAAGGAGGGGAATAAAATATCAGAGAGAATTTTTGAGAGAGATTATTGTAAAGAGTTTAGACTTTCTAGAGCGGTGACTAAGTAATATTTTTTACTTTTGTCTTGTCTTCTTAAGTTGGAAGGTTTACATAACTGTGTGTGTTTCTGTGCCTCTTATGTGACTAGAAAATTATTGAGAAGATTGAACCCTATGCCTTTGTTGATATTTTCTATGTCATTTGCAAAAGTAGTCTAGGCTGTAGACTTTCTAGAGCTGTGATTAGGAATGTCATTTGATTTTCTCATTTTCTTGAGTTGAAAAGTTTATATAACTGTACGTGTTTCTATGCCTTTTATATGACTGGAAGATTCAAATAAGAAGATTGAACCCTATGCCTTTGTTGACATTTTCTATATCACTACAAAATTAGTCTATACTGTGAGCCTTTGTTTCTATTATTTCCATCTTTTACATTGATCATGCACTTGTTTGCTCTTAAATGTAAATGAATCCTACATATAGTCTCACTATGCTCAGGATTAAGGTCGAATTACATTCAGGCGCATCACCATAGATTAGATTTCCTTTTCTTGCATTTGTGTTTCTGATTAAAATTCTTATCCCTTTTCCTAGTATTTACTTGATTTAAAGAAGAACCAGCTTCTCTAAAATCTAGAGGTTGTTTCAAGACACAAGTCCCACATCTTGAAACTTTCCATTGTTGTTGATTAGAATCAAGTGCAATTTTAAATCATCAACAATTTTTGGTACGCCTGGTGGGACAAATATTTCAAGGAGTTGAATAATTTTTGGTGTGTTCTTCGGCTAACCAGCCTTTGAAGGTTTTTATTTTATCAACACCAACGGTGACTCTGAGTTGAATTAGCTAGTTAAGCAGTCCTGGTATCATCAAGAAATCACCATTCAGTATGTATAATTCTGTGACTCAGAGCTATGGGTCTTATGCCCCTTCATATATTTCTAATCAAGATTAGGTTGCTCATGGAATCACATCAAGCAACAAGGATGCATATGGTTATAAGTTTTGCCCTTCACAGGTCTGATATGACCAGCCTCAGCCCTGTCATGAGCCATATCAGTCTTATGCCCAATCTTCCCAATGTGTTACATCTCATACTCAACCTAATCTCATTTCCACCTTCAAACAAGCATTGATGGGATATAAAAAACATGTATTATAGCTTGATAATAGAAGGGGATGCAGCCAAGAAATTCCTAATAATGGCATTTATCAAGTAAGAAATGCAGTAGATCTGATTAAAAGTGAATGGGCTCCCATTGAAAGAGAAAATTGGCAAAGGATTACATATGAGATGTTATATGTGTGTGGCTTGATTGCATTTTTAGAAGAGAAGTTGAGTATTCATGAGAGACAGCCTTATCAAGTCTATCAACCTGCATATTCACTACCACAAGTTTCATATCAGATGTACGCAGCCCCTGCTCATGAGCCAAGTCAAACCTGTCAAGGTCCTTTCCCCAATTATGTCGAGTCTATGTTGGTAGCAAGGGAAGTGGAATCCAAACCCTCACTTCCCCCTCAAGTCCCTCCCACCCTTCCTCAAGAAGGTTCTTGTTTTTCATCGCAGCCTTCATGCACTCCCCACTTCTATGATGATTCCTATGAGCTCCAAGAAAGACTCTTTCAAGAAAATCTAGCTAAGCAAATTGAGGAATTAGAGGCAAATATGAGATTGCTTAAAGAAAGAGAGATAGAGATTTCAGACCTTAGAAAGGAGCCTATGCCAAAAAATACCTCTTATACCAATCTTCAGATCTTTCAACATGATGTCCAAATTCTAAGTTGGAAGAGGGAAAATCATGAATTAGCTAGGGATCTTGAAGATAAAATTGCTGACTCTTTCCAAGAGAAAAGTTCTAGAACTAAGGTCATGAGTTGGAAACAAATAATGGAATCATGGGGCAGAAGGGAAGAAGAGAAAAGTTTTGCTCAAAACCTTGAAGAATTTGAGGCCGCTCTTACTCATGGTGATAATCAAGTAGAAGATCCTACATTTGAACACACCCCATCTACACCCCTCTAAGAGAGCTATCAAGCTACATCTGATATAGATGAAGTGATGGACAAATGGAAAGAAGAGAATCATTCGATTCTAGCTCAAGAATTATCTCCTCTTCTACATATGTATAACCATCAGTCTTCTTCTTTATCCCTTTTCAAAGAGGAATATATTTTGGAGGAAGAAAATAAGTATGTAGAGGAGTATGCTCAGTTCATGGTTAGTTAAGAAGATTTCATGAGTGCAGATGAGGAGGAAATCACTGTAGGTACACCCTTTGAAGAACCAAAGGACAAGTCACAAGCTTTTGCCTCTATCTATGATGAAAAAGAGATAATTTATGATCATGTTTTGAATGACTTGTTTGAAGTCACGGGGGTAGGTTACACTATTCTTCAAGAAGGCTGTGAGCTGGCTTCAGGTGGAGAAGGCAGCATTGGGACTCAAATAAATATGAAAAATTGCTGTAAACTATCAGGCTTACCCTTTCAAGAGGTTGGTAAATTTGAAGATAATATTTTTGAAGTCATTAAAGTAGATGATCATGCAATGGAACCTGAGCATGAGGTAGAAGGAGATAAGCCAAAAAATGATGTATATCAAAAGATAGAGTGGAGAACCAACAGACATTAATTTCTTGATGAGACATGACAGTATAAAGAATCAACATTTAATAAGTTTTAAAGAATAAGAAGAGTATGTATATGTTGGGGACATGTTTGACTCTGATTCACTCAGATGCAAGCCAATCAAGGTGGCAAGCAGGATGAGCAAGTCACCAGAGCTCCATCCCATTCAGCCATTTGTCTGGCATCATAAGTCTTCTCACCAAGAAGGAAACTTCAAAAATTTTCCTTTTGATCTAGGAGGGAGGCAAATATACCTGGTTAGTTGTATATAGTAGTTTGCCTACAGTTTTGTTGCTCTATTTTCCCATTTTTTCTTTCCCACTCTCTCTTTTAAATAAGTGTTCTTTGAGCACATGGCCATGGCTCATAATCTTTTCAAAAATTTCAAGACTCTCGACACATTAAGTCTCTCTCAAATCTCCATAATTCCTTAGATATGTCTGATTTGTCAGTGCTAGAAGTGGAAGCTATTTTGATCCAGCTTGAATTCCAATTAAAGGTTGTAGTTCATATTTTGTAGAGTTTTCATATAAGGACATCATTAACCTTGATTTAGCTTTCCAAAAGTTGCAAAATAAGCAGGGGATATTTGATGTTGAATGGTCTATTTATTAGATGGCTTTACTGAAGTTGGGATTGTTTCCACATTTTTATATGCGAGAAATTGTGGTTTCTTTTTGAGTAGGCTCAAAAGTCCTTGGGGTCACCAATAACTGTAGAGTAAAAATTTACTCTACATTTCATTCTATTTTGTTTAGTCATTCACTGAAAAATTTTGTCTTCGCATTCTTTGGTTCGAGATGGCAGAGTTTTGAAATAGAGCATGGGCTCTTTTTTCCTCTTTGATTCATTTTTTGTCTAAGTGTCAAGATCAAGCGGAAGTTGACAAGTGTTGTCATCTGAGGCATCTTTTCTCAAGCGGCAACTGCCAAGTGTCATCATCTGAGACACCTTTCATATTTTTTATAAGTTGGTCAGAACATGCCATGTATCTCATAGTGACTCAACGGAACGTGCCAAGTGTTAGCATCCATAGTTTCATATCGGCACCAGCATTTATCTCTTTTCAGCAAAAGGTTTCAAAAGATAAGTATCGAGATCAGGCAAAAAGTACCGAGTGGAAATAGCAGAAGGTCTCATTTTCATTTTTCTAAAAGAAATGGAAGATGCCATGTATCCCAGCAGAAGAGAGCGAAAGCCACCACATGTCATGATCTGCATTATCTTCATTTTGCTTCATCGATATAACAAAGGCTGTGGTGGGTCCCAAGTGTTGTCTCTGAAGCAAGCAAAATCTGCCAGGTGTCATTGTCCGTGTAAATGTGAAATGAGACCCAATTATTTCTATGGTATAAATAGAGTAAAGAAGAGACCACCACGTGTCATCTTCCATAGGTTTCTAAAAGGGTAGCTAAAAGTAGCAGAGATCACCACATAACCCTAGATAAGTAAAGTAGAGATTGCCATGTGTCCTTTAATAAAAGTAGTAGAGATTGACACCTATCCCTGTGTCCCTTTCAAAGTTACCTAGGTGAGAAATGCTGAGGGTCTTATTTTATTTTAAGCTATTGAAGTTTTGAGGAAGTGGATAGTGACAAGTGTCAAAGGTGGAACATTCCCGAGCAAAGACACAAAAGAGTATAAGTAATGTAGAAAGTGCTGTGTGTCTTCAATAGGTGCTATGAAACATGCCAAGTGTCATTTTCCAGTGTCTCCTAAGTAATAAGAATATTTTCAAAGAATTGGCTAAGTGTTATCTAGCATTTAAGAGAAGGGAGCGTCCTGTAATTTGTTTCAGCCAATGAACTGCCAGAAGACAAAGCATTTCAAAATATATAAAATATCTTCTGTTAGACACTTCTAGTTCTATTATATTTCAGTTGGGCCATTAGATTGGGAACAAGCAAACAATCCAGAGTGAATCCAAGGCTATAAATAAGGGTGCAGAGATCACCAAAAAGGGGGGGAATCAGATATCAGAGAGAATTTTTGAGAGAGATTATTGTAAAGAGTTTAGACTTTCTAGAGTGGTGACTAAATAATATCATTTGCTTTTGTCTTGTCTTCTTAAGTTGGAAGGTTTATGTAACTATGCATGTTTTTGTGCCTCTTATGTGACTGGAAAATTAATGAGAAGATTGAACCCTATGCCTTTGTTGATATTTTATGTGTCATTTGCAAAAGTAGTCTAGGCTGTAGACTTTCTAGAGCTGTGATTAAGAATGGCATTTGCTTTTGTCTCATTTTCTTGAGTTGAAAAGTTTATATAACTGTACATGTTTCTACATTTTTTATATGACTGGAAGATTCAAATAAGAAGACTGAACCCTATGCCTTTGTTGACATTTTTTGTATCACTGTAAAAGTAGTCTATATTATGAGCCTCTATTTCTATTGTTTCCATATTTTACATTGATCATGCACTTGTTTGCTCTTAAATGTAAGTGAATCCTACATATAGTCTCACTATGCTCAGGATTAAGGTCAAATTACATTCAGGCACATCGCCATAGATTAGATTTCCTTTTCTTACATTTGTGTTTCTAATCAAAATTCCTATCCTTTTTCCTAGTATCTACTTGATTTAAAGAAGAACTAGCTTCTCTAAAATCTAGAGGTTGTTTCAAGATGCAAGTCCCACATCTTGAAACTTCCCATTGTTGTTGATTAGAATCAAGCACAATTTTAAATCATCAACATAATTTAAGGCACACTAAACTTTGGACTTGATATCATCCTTGAAACAAAATGAAAACCGAGAAAACTTACAAAGAACACACAACACACACACGTGTCATAAGACACTTGGAGGAAGGACAACAACAGATGCACTCAAACAAACCTATGCTCTAAGCACTTAGGGAAAACAAAGACCTATTCTATTATGTACAAGTCTAAAAACTGACCTTAACAACATGGTTTCAAATGTATCTCATTAAATGGGATGTTTATCTCCTCTCCATTCATCTTTGTAAAATAAAAAACATTATGTTACTTAAAAACAATGATAATATAGTAGGCCCACTCCACAATGTATCAAACTTGGTATGCCTACTAGGTTTAGCCCTATCCTCATCCCACTATAACACAAGGTCTCCTTCTTGATACAATATTGAAATAAATCTTCTATCAAAGGTCTTCTTTATTTGGGATTGATTGCACTACATGGTATACATGACATGGTCTCTTTCCTCCTCTAATGCCATTAACTATGTAAACCTTATTGCCATGGGATCACTCTCCATTTCAAGTTGATGTGTTAACTCTAGGGTTGGCAATTCAATAGATATAGGTATCTTGGCATCTCTCCCATAAACAAGCATGTATGGTGAGTTATCAAATACCCTTTTGGGGTAATTCTATCATCCCATAAGGTTATCTTCAACTTAGTGTGCCAAGCTCTTTAATTTTATTTCACTGTCCTCTTAATGATTCTAATCAAGTTGTTTTTTGTTGACTCCGATAGTCCATTTCTATTAGAGAATTTAATCCTAAGTGGTCTTATTGACCCTTAAGCTTGGTAAAGTTATTAAATAATAATATATTATTTATTAACATGAGGTGAAAAATTCATGAAAATAAATAATAAAGTTATAATTATTTAATGAGTTACCAAAATTTAATTAAATGACTTTATCGAGATGAATAGACCCATTATTTTTACAATAGTCACCTTCCTTGTAATTTAATTATAAAATATGGTTTTACTCCTATTGTGAATACACATATGAATATGAATTATTTTAATCATATTCAACCTATGAGTTTTGTGAAGGCCATTCTGTGAAGAAGTGAGAAGATGGAAAAATTTGTATTGGAGTTATTGTTTCTCAATTATTGAATATCACTCATGGGTTTTTTTAATCTCTTAAAGGTTTTTCCACTTTAAAATATCTATGTCATTTGTCTCATATGCTTTGCCTATTCATTTACACTTCTAGATCTCATCCTATGTATTGTTATATATATGTATACATGAAATCTTTCAAGGTAGCAAAGCCTATAGAGTGTAGAAGCTTGGGAAGCAAATTATATTGAATTAAATATCAATATTTAATATAATAAAATAGTTTTATTCAAATATTTGGATGTCATTGGCCTGGTGTATGGCCCATGCCTGAAAAAACTCAAAAAATTGATTTTTTAGTCAAAATTCAATTTTTAAAATTCCTTTATTATTAAAAAAATCCAAAAGATTGGAACATATTTAAAGATTTTTGGGTGCTTGTACAAGTTTTTAGGCTCTCCCAAGTATTTACAAGGGTGCCATACTTTAGCTTGGACAATTCAAAATATTGAATTCTTCATCAAAAAATTTATTTTGAAGGTCCAATTGTGTTTATCAAACAAAAATAGGAGGGTTACTGAATTTTTAAGCAAATCCAAGACTTGTACCAGGAGATCTGAGCTCTTGAAATTATACAAAGTAGCCATAAATCAATAGGTGGTTTTTTAAAAATTCATATAGTTTTTGAAAAAGTATTTAAAAAATAAATTATTTATTAATTTCTTTTTTAAACCTCGGATCCCACCTTTGGAAAAAGAAAGAATTACTAAAAAGTTATCTTTAAAATATTTTTCACTTATGTTATTTACATGCACATAATATATTTATTTATATATTTTTTTATTTTTGAAAAAATTAGATAAAAACATATAAATTAAATTAGTGCATGTAAAATCTCAAGTAAACTCTTAGAAGGGCTGGTAGTTTTTTATTTTCTTAAAAGCTTGTCACAACGGAGGTATTGTGTTCAAATCCCCCTTAATATTTTTTATTTTTTTATTTTTTTTCCAAATTAACTTCAAATTAAATTAATTCAAATTTCAAGTCTTGGTTTGCATGCTATGTTTCATGCATTCAAAACCCTAGGTAAACCTATTGACCTTCATGCGACATTTGATCTAGTCAAAACTTAGGCAATCATAGCTATGTAACTAGTCAATATTGAAGTTTTGGACACATTGGAGTGGTCCATTTTTTATGTTGAATCCTTATATTATTGTTTTTATACTTTTTTTAATAATATTGCCTAGGTGGTCATTTTGAGTGTGACTCTTTTGACACTTAGATTTGTGCAGTTTGAATTCATTTTTTTGCATTATTTAACATCTAAATTATGTAATTAAATATATTTGCACTTGTGATTTAACTTATTTTACAAACTTAAGTTAAATTCATATTTAAAAAATTTTCATTTTAAGCATTTGTTTATTGTCTTGTTTAAAGGGAAGCTATGGCTTCACCTCATTTTTCCTTAGATAAATCTTAAATGCTTAATGAAAAATTTAACAATATATATAAAATTCATGTTAAAGCTAAATTTATGGCCCATAAATTATGAAATATTATTGTTGGGACTATAAAATCCCCTTTTGGATGACATGTAACCCCTGAGCTTACCAATGCATTTCAATAAAAATCTCAAGAAGCTATGCCCATTATCTTACAGAGTGTTAAGTATGAATTCCTTCACCACATTGGCAATCAAGAGTCTCCTAGAGATACTTGGAAACTCTTTGAATCCATGCATGAAGGCACTCATCTTTTAAAGATCATTAAATTAATCCTTGAATTGCTAACTACACCTATGAAGGGCGATAAAAAAGTTGTTAATTTTCTTGCTAAAATTAAAAACATTAAAGCTCAATTAGATGGATGTAATTGTAATTTGATTCAAGACCAGTTTATTTATTTTATCATTCAATTAAATATTCATGAAAATTTTAGAAATTTCATTTCAATTTTAAATTCTAAGTATCAAACTGAACAAGATATCCCTGATCTTACCACTTTGTCTACTCTCCTAATTTAAAAAGAGAAAGTTATGACAAATTTTGATTCTAAAGAAAATGACACTCAAACACTTCTCAAATTAAATAATGTTTATGATAATACTAAAAACCATAAATCTAACCCTAATTTTGCTAAAAGTAAATATGAGAATAAGAAATTTGGTAATAAGAATCATACATATAAGTTTAATAAAAATTGCAATATGTGTGGTAAATTTGGTCATAGAAAGGAAAACTATTAAAAAACAAGGATATAATTAACAATCAATCTTCTAAAAATAACAAAGGGAAGAAAACTAATCAAAATAAGTAGAAGAATCAAAACCCTAATCAGAATAACAATTAGGATTCAAATGTTATTGCTTTATATGCAACTTTATGTGCTTTAAATGAGAATGAATGGATTTTAGATAGTGGTGCATCACACCATATGATATGATTATTTGATATTTTATGTAATTATAGAGATATCTATGAAAGAATTTACTTAGGAGATAATTATTTTTAGAAACAACTAAATAGGGAAAAACAAAATTTTTAAATGTTGTTATTAATGATATTTTATATGTACCTAATCTTAAAAATAATTTGCTATCTTGTTCTCAGAGTATTAATGATAATTTTATTGGAACATTATTTAAAGATAATTGGTCCATTATAAATCAACTTGGTTCCTTGATTGTTGAAGGTATTCAAAAGAATGGTTTATATATCTTTTTGCTTCTTCTGCATGTTTAATTTCATCACATAATAAGAATGAATCTCAATTATGGAATGAAATATTAGGACATGTTAATTTTAGAAGTTTACATGATATGTCTATGAACAATCTTGTTGTTAAAATTCCTTCTATCCCCTCTCATCATGAAACTTGTGAGGGTTATTTATGTGGTAAACAACATACTAACCCCTTTCACAAGTATCATGATATACATTCCTCTCATCCTTTATATTTAATTCATAGTGATGTTGTAGAACCTCTTGAAATTATATATCTTAATGGTTTGTTATATACTATTAAATTTATTAATGATCACACTTGAATGATATGATCTTATTTTAATAATTCTTTTTTGATATTTTGTCTAAGTTTAAAGAATTTAAAGCTTATGTTGAAAATGCATTTGATTTTTCTATTAAGAGATTAATATTTGATAATGTTGGAGAATATGTTAGTAAATAATTTGATTCCTTTTGCATTAGTTATGGTATTAAAAAGGAACTAACAAATCCCTATTCCCCTCAACAAAATAGTATTACTAAAAGGAAAAATTGCACCATCATAAAAATGGTTAGGACTATGTTGTAATTTGCAAAAGTTCTCAAGTTATTATGGGCCAAAGCCATGAACACTGTTGTTTATATTCTAATTAGAGTCTTTACCAAAACTTTTTATCTTTCTACCCCTTTATAAATGTGGACTAAGAAGAAACCTAGTGTGACTCATCTTAGGATTTTTGGCAGTCTTGCTTTTATCTTTGTCCCTAAAGTTAAGAGGAAGAAGCTTGACCCCACTTCCTATTATTATTTTTTTGTAGGATAAGGAGGTAAGACATAAGGTTTAAGAGTGTATGATCCCTCTAAATGTCAAATCATTGAGAATAGAAATGTTCTTATTCTTGAAAAATCTTTTTGTGAGCCCTGTATGGATCCTCCTCAATGTTCTTCTATTGATGAACTTGAATCTCATGTTTCTCCTTGTGATGAAATGGATTCCCTGGAGAAAGTTGATCTAGTTATGAATAACTTAGATTTTGAGGAATCTCTTGAGTTTCATGTTCAATATAAAAGACTTAAATGGTAAAAATATTTAATTAAATCTTCTATTGTTGATAAACTTAATAAATTAACTAGAATTCAACATTATTATCATGTATTAATGACTACATATGAATGTGAACCTCAATATTTTAAGGAAGCTACTCAAGATGATAGATGGAATGTTTCTATGCAAGATAAATATAATGCCTTAATAAAAAATTAGACTTGGGACCTTCTCCCTCCTCTACCTAAAAGGAATATTGTCAATTGTATGTGGTTGTATAAGATCAAATATAATTCAATTGGTAAAATTGAAAAGATTAAAGCTAGATTGATTGCTCACAGGTTTACTCAAAAACTCAGGATTGACTATGTTGAAACCTTTGCTTCTGTAGCAAAATGGAGTACTATTATACTTCTTATTGCTTTTATAGCCCAAAATGGTTGGGTTATCCACCAAATGGATGTCAAGAATACATTTCTAAATGGTGATTTAGAATAAGAAATATATATGACTTAGCCTAAAGGTTTCACTGATCTTAACAAAGAACATTATATATGCAAGTTAAAAAAATCTTTGTATGGCTTAAAACAAGCTCCATGAGCTTGGTATTCTAAGATTACTTCTTTTTTTAAAAGAATTAAGTTTTTATAATTGCTATTCAGATAATGATCTCTTTGTTAAAATTGAAAATGGCCATTTGATTTTAATTGTATTATATGTTGATGATTTGTTGATTACTGGCGATCTAACTAGTTTAATTCATAAATATAAAGATCAACTAAGTCAAATGTTTGAAATGAATGATTTAGGTATTTTACATCATTTTTTAGGAATGGTTATATTTCAAGATAAAATTTTAATTATTGGATCATAATCTCAATATGCACATAACCTTCTTATTAAGTTTAACATGCTTGATTGTAAATCTTCTTCTACTCCTATTAAAGTTGGTATTAAACTTGATCCTAAACTTAAATGTGAAAAAGTTAATCCTACTTTGTATAGACAACTTATTGGAAGTTTGATTTATCTAACCATTACTAGGTTAGATATTTCATATGATGTTAGCATTGCTTCTAGATTTATGTAGGATCCATATTTGGATCATTAGAAATTAGCTAAACATTTTTTTTGTTATATCAAAGGAATATTTAATTTTGATTTATTTTATTATTCCATTGATAATGTTAATTTATATGGTTATTGTGATGCTGACCATGCTAGTGATACTTTAGATCACAAATTTACTTCTGCATATGTGTTTAAATTTGGTGCAGGTGCTATCACTTAGAGCATCAAGAAGCAACCTAATGTCTCTCTTTCTTCTACAGAAGTTGAGTACATAAGTGCTCTAAAAGATATTAAAGAAGCCATGTGGCTATAAAGGTTGTTTTGAGAACTTTATTTGGATGTTTCTCAATTTACCATCCTTCATTGTGATAACTAATGTTGTATAGCTTTGATGAAAAATCTAGAGAAACACCAAATAACTAAACATATTGAAGTTTCATTTGCATTTTATTTGAGATAAATTCCTCAATGATGATATTAATCTATAGTTTTGTCCTACAAATAAACAAGTGAAAAATATCTTCACAAAACCACTTGGTGTTACCAATTTTTGTTAATTTCATGCAATGCTAGACCTCTCAGAGTTGCCATTAAGGGGGAGTGTGCATGACAATGCCACTTCCTGACAGCCATGTGTTTTTTCTCTTTCTCTATACTTCTCATTGTAAAGCATTATAAACTTGATGTGAAAGTTATGTGATTTAAGTAAACTTAATGTAAAATTTTTACTTGTGCACCCCAATACATTTAAAAGCATAATTTATAATTGATGTCCTTATGTTATAAAAGGCTCCAAATATGCTTAGTGATTATTCATGATAAATAGTGAGATATAATCTCACAATCATGGTAGCCTAAACTTACTTTTGAGTAGTTTATAGATTATAATTACTTTTGTTTCAAAAGGTGAATTTTGGCATGATGAAGTTTTTAAAATCCTTCTAATTTTATACATAGTATAATTCCTTTCTAAGGTGACTATGACATTTATCCCCACTTAGCATTAAGGGAGAGTGTTAAAGCATTTAATCTTAAGTGGGATTATCGACCCTTAGCCTTAGTAAAGTTATTAAATAACAATAATATATTATATATTAACATGAGGTGAAAACCTCATGAAAATAAATAATAAAGTTATAATTATTTAATGAGTTACCAAAATCTAATTAAATAACTTTATCGGGATGAATGGACCCATTATTTTTACAATGGTCACTTCCCTTGGAATTTCACTATAAAATAGGGTTTTACCCCTATTATGAATACACATCCAAATATGAATTATTTTTATCAGTCAACCTATGAGTTTTGTGAAGGCCATTCTATGAAGAAGTGAGAAGGTGGAAGAATTTGTATTGGGGTTATTATTTCTCAATTATTAAATATCACTCATGAGTTTTTTTACCTCTAAGAAGTTTTCCCACTTTAAAATCTCTATGTCATTTATCTCATATGCTTTGCCTATTCATTTACTCTTCTAGATCTCATCCTGTGTATTGTTATATATATGTATACATGAAACTTTCAATTTCCTTGAGGATAGTAATTGAAAGAAGTGATTAGGTAGATTCCATGTTTAAGATCCCATTCACTTGTCCTTATACCAATAAATTCCATTGTATTATAAAAAAATATTATGGAAAGAACTCTAAATATGGTTATTAGGCCTTCATAGAAGTCAATAACTAAACTTTCATTAGCTTATTTGAGGGGTATTGCCTCCACCTATCTTGTGAAATAGTCAGTGGATGTAAGCACCCATTTATGGCTAGCACTTAAAGAGGGGTATATCATACCAATGAAATCAAGAACCCATTGCATGAATGGTTTATCCACTTGAATAGGATTGAGAGGAAAGGCTACAAGATTGTGTTTCCCTATGAAATATTCACACTTTTGACACCTCCTTACCCAATCATAAGAGTCCTTGAAAAAGTTAGGCCAATTATTTTTGCTAATGTGGTCTTAGGTGTAAAGTGACTTCTTATAGGCCTATCATGAAATTATTCCAAAAGCCTATCAATATGATCAATTTTAACACATCTCAATAGCATACCATTGAAATCCCTTCTAAAGAGAAATATGTTCACAAAAACATAGGGGATGGAGTGCAATATAAATTACTTTATTTTTTATTTATCCAAACTTGTAGGACACTCACCTATTTAAAGAAATCTTACCATGTTTTGTGTATAACTTGGAGGGGATAAAGGTAAAATTGTAGAAGGATCATCTTGTAATGCTATAACAACTTCTTTATCCTCTTGAATAGTTGATGGTAAATGTTCACATAGTCCTCTTCCTCTTACCAACTTGGTAGCCTTAATATCCACATCAAATTATATGACCTTGGTTGTCTAACCAACCCTTTTTTCATTCAAATCCTTATTCAAAATAAAGTCTCTTATTCTTGGATGTGACACCATGACATGAATTTTGTTATTAGACACCATATGCCTAAACATCTTAAGTCGCCTTATGATTTCCAACACTTGTTTCTCTATAAAGGTGTATCTCTCTTCATAATACTCTAGCCTTTGACTAAATAAGGCAATAGGTTGTTCAAAACCTTCACAATTATGTTGTATCAACATAGCTTAGATAGTGTCAATGTTAGAAAAATCATACAAGAATAAATCCTTCGAAAAATTAGGATTGAAAAAATGTAGGTGGTTTGGCTATAGCTTGCTTAATATCCTCAAAACTATTTTTTCCTTATTTAGTCAAATTGAATACTTGGTGCTTATTCAACATGGTTATTATAGGCTTGACAAGGTTGGAAAAACTAGGTATGAATCTTCTAACAAAATTAATCTTTCCAAGAAAACTTTTCAAACTTTTCTTGTGTTTGATCAAAGACAAAGCCAATATGACACTCACTCTTTCAGGATATATGGAAAGCCCATATTTTGAGGTAATGTGACCTAAGATATTACCCTAATAAACTATAAAAAGACACTTCTTAGGGTATAGAGAGATCCCATATTACCTACATCTTTCAAAAATCAATCTAAGATGAGCTAAATGATCATTAACATTTTTTGAGAAAACATTTATGTCATCAAGATATATTAACACCATTTCATTAATCAAACCTTGAAAATCCATATCCATGGCTCTTTAGAATGTATAACCTACATTAGTTATCCCAAATGGCATTTTTTTATAGGCATATGTGCCCTATTTAGTGATAAATACTATTTTGTATTTGTTGGAACACAACTAGATACTAAGAAGTGGGGTGAATCAATATATGAGTAAACACTAGTCCTTTAATACCTTTTAGAATAAATTAAAATATATACTTAGATCAAATCAAATATGCAAAGATTATACAAACACAAATACACATGAAACAATATTTATATGTGGAAAACTCAAAAGGAAAAACCATGATGAGAATAGCTGCTAGAAACTATTATTCTATTCCAATTGCATGGTTCAAAGCCTCACTAGTAAACCTCACTAGTTATAATGTTTAAGGACATCAATCCCTTTTTTAGGAGCACCAAATATAATAAATTACCCACTCTGTAATCTGAGCACCCACTCGATTTATCTGATGGCACCAACCTATCAAAATCTTCTATGGAACTACAACTCCAATTTAAAAATCAGATTCATACATGAATCCAAATCTCTATTATTTTTTATAGGTCTAATATATAATTGATCATACTCTACACATTTTCTTTGTGCCTTTATTCCTCTCTAATCCTCTCTATTGCTCTAGTCCTATATATGGATATGTCTCTATTTAACACACTTCATTGGATTTTGTTCTCTACCTTTATCTATATTAAATTTAGCTCAATAACAAATGCACATATTCTAGCTACATTTTATTTTGTCCTAGATATCATTTATATAAATAAATGATCTAGGGTTCTATTTAATTTATGTGTTCACACTTGGACTATAACACATCATACCAATTTTGGACTTTAGTTCATTATGAATTGAACTATTAGTTTCCATGTCTTGATTCCATGCCTCACCATTGTAATTTCAGGTCTTATTACTATCTATAACATTTTTTGGACTCAATTTTTGATGTATAGGCTCATCAATGTAGATTTTATCGATTAGATCAATTAATCTTGTTGACTATGTTGAGATATAGAGATTATAAGCCAATTATTGCATGTTTCTACAACTAACCATTTATCTAAATATAAATTTAAATATTGGTCATTGATCTTGTGCTTGGTGCCATGATCCAATGGTCTTTATTTAACTAGATCAACTTTAAAATGCATCCATTTGATCACATTATGATAGGGTCATACTATCCATCTAATATTTATACACTTTCAAACTTTAGATTTCACCTTTAAAATGCATTCATTGATATTCTTGATCTAAGCTTCTACATGGTATTGGATCTCTAAATATGCACATTATTTATCTCTATCTAGACATTAAATATCAAGCTCTTTATCCCATCTTACTGCTTCCTATATATTTGGATTGTTTTCACTCCATCGACCTTCTCAAACATGCTTGGTCTTTAACTCTCCAATGTGTTGATAAACATCGATCACTTTATTCCATCTAAGTCCACTCACTCTATTGGATCTCCTTTATATGATCATCTAATCACCATCAAATCTTTTTCCAAGCCCAATCTTTATGTCTACTAAATTCTCAAGAGAGTGACACTTGGAATTAGCATGTACCTTTTACATGTTTTTGTCAATTTATGCTATTGAGACACTTGAAAATCTTGCATTACTCATTGCCCTTTTGACTTAGAAATGCTTCATTGATTTACTATGTAGGCTCTATGATTGTGACACTTATCACTTTTATGTTAACTCAGAGGTCCTTTTGACAATTTTAATTCATTATGATTCATTGGATCATCTGCATATGATGAAGTGATACTCATTGATCAAGATGGGACATACTATAAATTCTAAGACTTAGGAAATATTAAGTCCTTTGATCACTGATCAATCTGGTAATTGCTAGGTCGAGGGGCTGGTTTCATAATGATGACAAAGGATTAATTTATAACTTAAGTTACTGAGTCTTAGATATATCCATTCAACATCAAAATAGAAAGTGTATGTTTATGCCATGACATAAAACATTAGGGTTTAACTAAGAAACCCTATTTTATCTGAGAGCACATATAATTCAATTCTAAGCTCATTCCTTCTCCTTTGATCTTATAGACCAAATATTAAATATGCTCATGAAAAACCCATCAAAGATCTTCTATCTATTTATTTTTCAACTATCCATAAATGATCTTTGTGAAAGCATGACAACTTTGCAATACTTTGTGTAGATTTTGACTATGGAGACCATTTCAATATGCCTAGAAGGCTAACTTTGTACCTATATAACTCTTGTTGTGCTTAATCACATAACCTAAAAATTAGTGCATATGATCCTCTTACATAAGATATTACATCTATTTATTCTGAAGTCTTCATATGTGCAAGATATGACATCAAGAAAATCCCTGCTCATCTATTTCTTGTAATCTACAATTTTGACTGTGTTGGAAAACACTGTCAAAATGGCTTGGAGCCCAACTTTAATCAAGCATATCTTATGTCATGTTATATCATGTGACCGAGGATTCAATACATAACTCTTAGGGACTAATGTGATCAAAACTATGTGACCAGATCCCCCAAACTTCTTCACACATGGCAATGTTGACATCATCAAAATGCCTTCTCATCTTTTATGTCATAGACCCAAAATGTATAAATGATCAATTTGAGGAACCAGATGAATTCTAATCATGTACACAATCATTCCAATCATTTTTTACCTCTGATAAGATCACCATGATCACCATATTCATCCTAGAGCATTAATGGCATCCTTATAATGTCCCTTTTGACATCAATGACAATCATATTTCCAACAGTATTGATTTTCTTCCTTCACCAAGACTTGATTATAACTAGATTAGCCATCTAAGAGAGAGAAGTGTTGAGAATCTGCAACCACTTGAAGAATTTTCTCCATTGAGGGTAAGGGGTAATGATCTCTTAATGACACCCTATTCAAATCTCATAAATCTACACATAATCTAATTTCCCCACTCTTCTTCCTCATAGGGACTATATTGGCAACCCATGATGAGTGTTTAATAGGGAATATGATGCTTGACTCTATCAATTTAGTTAACTCTTTCCTCATTATATTCTCAATATTTGGGTTTATATGTATTTATATTTTTCTTAAATGTTTTTCATTTGGATCAAGCTATATGGTATGTTGGGCTAATCTAGGATCAAACCCCTTAAGGTTGTTGTATTCCTAAGCAAAGATATCAAAAAATTCTTTACACAAATCGACAAATGAAATCCTTTTAGTAAAAGTACATACCTCTCCAAGATTAATAATCTTGTCCTTGAAGATAGTAACCCTTTCATGGTGTTCCTCTTTGGTAGACATACTCACCATGCCCTTCCTCATTTGATCATTCTCATTGAATATGTTCTCAAGAGTTACCAAACTTTTGGGAAGCTTATTATATCTCAATTACATAGTTTTATCTCCATAAGGATGCTATAATTTAGCTTAGTTTTTTAAAATAAAAATCAACTTCTTGTTAAAAGAAGCATGCTATTTACTTGTCACTCTTGAAGATCTACCAATTGACATCATTATCCTGTATTGATGGCCTTACTACCACCTTGATATGTGGTTTTATTTTCAATTTCTTCATATAATTAATAATGTCAAATTGAGCTCTCACTGAAGCTAAACTATCAACATAGTGATTCCTTTCCCTTTGAATTTATTGAATTTTGAAGGCTTCAAAGTCTTTAATAAGGTCACATACCCTATGTTTGTAATACTTTAACAATGGATTCTTAGCAGCACTTTTACCTTTCACTTGATGGACTACTAGCTCACTATCTCCAAAAACTTATAATTGCTTCACTCCCTTCTTTCTTGTCCATTGAATTCCATGAATAAGTACTTCAAATTCAGTTACATTGTAAGTGTAGCTAAAATGGAATCTAATTGTAAAATAATACATTTTTTTGGATGGAGTAACTAGCATCATACCTTCCCCTGTCCGATTCATACTCCTTGAACCATCAAATAATAATTTCAATAGACCATCACTATCTTCACTTGACTTAGAGAGAGCTTGTATGGCTACACTTTTTTCATGCAAATAGTAAACACCTAGACTAGCTTCTTCAACACCTTTATATGGATAATATTCATGATTTTATGCTCCCCACTCATCAAGGAAAGGGTATGATATTCCTTCAGGAGGTACAACTAGTTCTTGATCATTAGGATGATCTCCATCATTAATGATAGTGTAATTCACATTTAAATTTTTTGTCTTGAATGACTCAAGATGGAATTTAGACATAGGTTCATATATGATTGTAAGACAATGTTGATGCAAGTATCACCAACCCTTGGCTATCCTTTAAGAGCTACCATACTAATTTGATCTTGCATAGTTTGAGGTATTTAAACACCCTTTACATTCTAATTTTTTTGAGTTTCTTAGGCCTTAAGAGTTGCATTAGTTTCTTTTTTTCCTTGAGACATAAAATGAATAGAGGCTGAACCCTTACCTATCTCATGAACATATTTAATTTCTCTCCTTTTAGACATTGTATTAGTTGTTATGGAAGTATCCACCACTTTACTTGTGCTTCCCAACTGATTGAATGCACACCAATATCCCTCTTTCTAATTTACCAATGTAGCATCATATTGAACGTTCTCTCCATTAGACCATCCTTGATTAGAAACTTCAACTTGTGTTATAGAAGGAATTATTCCATTTTGTGCCATAAAAGTTTGATTAAACACCTCATTCTAATTGGTAAGCTAAATATGAAGTTGATCCCATTGAGAAGGCTAATCATGCTCTTGCACAAGGTTGTTTTGAATATGTACTAGATATCTATAGGTGGTGGATGCATTTGGATTATAATTATTATATGGTCTACCCATTAGTATCATGCCCTTGTCTTTAATAATTGGCTTGAAAAGGTGGTCTATTTGGCTGATTGGAATGATAGGGCTGATATGGAGCTTTATAAGGTCTATGAGGCTGAGGTAGCTACCTTTTAATGGCCACTCACTTGTTTTCTTGAGCTTTGACTAGGCTTCTTAACTCTTTCATTTCATTTGATCGATTAGGGTTAGCTTGCTCATGACTGATTAGTGTGGGAATGGGAGCAAGAGATGGTGTAGGAGGATGTATATAAGGAAATAATGGCATGGGAGGTCTTGGGGATATATTTTTAGATTGTATGAGTTTATTCTTAGCCTTGATGGCAACATCATAGGCATCAAGTAATGTCTCTCCTCCCATAGATTATATCATAATAAATATGACACTATTCAAGGCCTTGAGATAATAGAGAAAGGCATAGTTTAGAGTGGGTCTCACAAGAGTTGGGATCCTATACTATGTTTTTTGAAATCTAGAATTGAAATCTGCATAAACTCTTGTGAAGGTATCTTGATGGTGGTTAATTACTCAGCCAAAGATAAGTGATCACTCTTATGTTCAAACCTCTTACTCAATTTATCTCTTAGTTAGTCAATAGAATTAGGAGCAAATACCTTATACCAATCTAGATCCTTACACTTAAATGAAATTTCCAAAAATCTAATAGCCACATTCTCTTGAGTAATATTTTGAATATTTCAAAAATTTACCATATCTCTAATATGCTCAATGGGGTAATGGTGTTTTCTCCAATAAAGTATGGGACACTTTTAAGAGCTGTCATAAGGATTTCATCATATCTTGAAAGGTTTAGAGGGGATACACCATTGAAATAAATAAGGGGTAGGTTTCTATCCATCCTTCTAGCTTTAGGAGAATTTGGTCTATAATGCAAATGAAGCTTCTTTCTAGGAGTCTTGGTATAAGGGTAAAAATGAAGGAATCTCTTTCTCTTGACTAAAAATGGAGGTAACTCAAAAAAATCAAAAGGAATAAATTTATACCTTGATCTTTTAGTAACCTTTGGTATCAAAATTACTTAATAGTCTACAACCAAGAGTCAAAAACTTGTTGGAGTCTCTATATGCTGTATGAAAGAGGCTATTATGGCTATAAATTTGTCAAGACCAACATCAATCTTAGACAAGATTGTTGAAATTATGTCCCATTGGGCATGATAGAATTTTTATCAATCTAATTTTCACCCCTGGGAAGGTTGTTCAAGCCTTACTAATTAGATGATAGCATGGAATCACTTCTAGGATGTGGGTGGACTAATTGGTGAAGTTAATTTCTAGATTGGGCTAGCTCCATTTGTTAAGATGTGAAATCACTATTCATGAGAACTATTTATGGTCACTATTCATGATGACATGGCCTATTTGTGATGTGGATGGTTAATGATATGTCTTATGGGTGATGTGGCTAATTTGTGATGTGGTAGGGGTCCATGGAGGTTATCCCATGAGTGATTAGGTTGATGTGATTGGAGTGGGTTGTAACACTCCACTAAGACACATGGGCTTGTCCTTGGTAGTCATATGGGTGGTGTCACATGGTGAAAAAGAAAAAAAGAGTTGGTGTGGGTTAAATTTCTAAGGGACCTCATGGTTCACATGTGTGGAGAAAGTCAAAAGGTGATTACAACACCTTTTGGACTTTGGTGTGCACATGGAAGAAAAAGACAAGATGTTTACTATTGCTGTTTGTCCTCACTTGTGGAGTGGGAGACAGTTTTTGGAGCCACATGGAAGTGGCTTGGATCTTGTCTAAAATGGATGGACCATGTTTTTGAGCCTTGCACATGAAGACATATAATGTTTGATGATCATTGCTCACTCTACATAAAATGTGGCAAATTTGTTGGTGCCACTATTAATTGTCTCTCTCCTCTCTCTCTCTCTCTCATGTTGTAAATGATATTAATATAGAATAAGTTATCTATTATAATTCATCCAATTAGTGGATCTATGAAAGCCTTGGGCTTGCATGCTTGGAGGTTGGATGTTGTAGGCTAGTTTTTCTTGGTTCAAAACTTGAATGCTTCAGGTGGAAGCATTGAGTGCTTTGTTTGTAAGCACTAAAGAATTTTCTAGATTTGTCATTGTAGAAGAGTGTTGATGATAAATTAATGAAGTCTAGAAGTTGATAGTTTACCCATGGTTTTTCCTTGCATATTGCAAGGTTTCCACATAATCTCTATGTATTGTATCCTCTTATTTGTATTTATTTTGTATCTTCTTTATTTCACATTAATTTACTTGAATTTTAGGATATTTATTCCTAACATTTGGTATTAGAGATTATTGATCCTAATTATGGTATCAAATCTTTGATTTATCATAGTTGGTATTATAGTGATGGTGAAAAACTCCATGTGTGTGAGTGTTTTCTATTGTTGGCTGGTGTGTGCAAGATGAAGCTACTATGATAGGAGGATAGATCAAGTGGATATTAAATAATAAAAAAAGAGGTTTTGTTTGTTTTTGGTAACTCTCTGTCTATGGATCAATGTGTAACATCTCTTGGTGAATATCTTATTCTCTTCATGTTACTGAGGAGAAGTCTGCATGAGAGTTGAAGGAGAAAGCTTAAAATTTTTTGCTAGATAAGTCCATAGTAAAAAACCTACATAGTGTTTCTTTTGATGGAAAAATATTTATACAACTTGAGGAGTAAGCTAAACTCCTTTAGAGGGGATGGAAGATAAGGCATGACCTTTTTATGGTTCCTGAAAATAAATAAAAGGGGTGTTAATGTGGTATCCTACTGACCACATGTTATTAGTTGAGATTTTGTAGAAGAAGAAACATCCATGCAAAAGGAGATATAGATAACCTTGAAGCTATACCTATTTTTTTGAAATGGTTGAGGATGAGGAAGATGAAGATGTAGATGAACAAGTGAAACCTAGTGTTCTCAAAAGGAGATGGCTATATGTTTGGACATGTAGTATAGTAGTGATGCATTTTGGATGCATTTTTTAGGCTCAAAAAATCTATAGGTGAATTGGTGCACTGATTAGTGTGATGACTTACATGAAGATGTGATTGGTCTACTTGTGTCATGGTTAGAATAATTGGTAGCTAAAGGCTATGTGTAGAATAAAAACTGAGACATGGTGTTTTTGAAAGGAGAAGGCCAGTGTTGACCATATAACTCAAGGTGATATAAGGTTGTGTATATGGTTGTGGAATTATCTAGGTAGACTAATACATGAAATAACATTGAAGTCACTTGAGTTTGTGCTTTGTAAACATTTGGTAGAGAAAGGTGCATTTTGGATGCTGGATCAAAAACTTAGTAGGTGTAGTGATGCATTAAGTAGAGCGATGACTTCTCAAGAGATGTGATTGGTCTCGTGAACTTGTGCCATGTTGATAGCTTTGAAGGCTATGTGGATAAGTATATTTTTGACTTCTATTGAGATCTTCTCTCTTTAATACTATCAAGATTGATACATTCACTAGTTGTTGTTCAAGGGGTTGGAGTACATTATTCATATACGGTGATCTCTCTCAGGGAGAGATAGTTTCATATGAATGAGGCATATATTTGTTGGTTTGTATGTTAAATAAGTCACTGCATAGTTTTCCAATAGATGTGTTGAGGGAATATAGGATATTCAATACCTTGATGGAGAGCCAATTATTTAATAGAGGTTGTTACTATGAGTTTTGACATGTTGGATATAGGCCCCAACATGATCACTGGTGTGATGGTTCATTAGATACTCATGAGATGAAGGTGGTATGGAGGAGCAAACCAAGGATGGAGATGCACAAGGATATGAGATCAAATAAGTACCTCACTTATTAAATTTTGAGTTATCTTCCTAGGAGCATTTTAGAAGAGAAAAACACATGTTTTGTCTTATGTATTAGATTCATCAGAAGTAGGAAGTCTCATGTTGCCATGGTGAGCACAAAATTAGATACTTTCAAGCAATGAGAGTTGTGAACAATTCATGGTAGAATCCCAATTAGAGGATTGGTCTGTGTGTGAACTGAAGAATCATTTTAGGTGCTATAATTTGATATGGAGGAGTAGATGTTGACAAAGATGATCAAGTCAGAGAATTTTTAGTAGTGCAAGAAGACTTCTATTGGGTTTGTGTTAGGGAAACAGAGGAAATTAGTGAGCATATGGTTATAAAATACTCAGTTGTGGTAAAATCTTGTGTATATTTACTTCAAGTGGGAGTACGTTAGGATGTGAAATAACTATTCATATGCATTATTCATGGTCACTATTCATGATGACATGGCCTATTGATGATGTGGATGGTTAGTGATGTGGCTTATGGGTAATCTATTTGATTGGTGATGTGATAGGTGCCTATGGAGGATATCCCATGAGTGATTAGGTTGATGTGATGGGAATGGGGTGTAGCACTCCACCAAGGCACATGGGTTTACTTTGGTAGTCACATGGTTGGTTTCAAATGGTGTAAAATATAAAAGGGTTTATGTGGGTTGAATTTCTAAGGGACCCCATGGTTCACATGTGTGGAGAAATTCAAAAGGTGATGCAACACCTTTTAAAATTTGGTGTGCACACGAAAGAAAAAGATAAGTTGTTTCCTATTATTTTTTGTCCTCACTTTTGGAGTGGGAGATAATGTTTAGAGCCACATGGAAGTAGATTGGATCTTATCTAAATTAGATGGACCACTTTTTTGACCCTTACACATGAAGACAAACAACTTTTGATGATCATTATTCACCCCACATGGAATGTGACGAATTTGTTGGTGACACTATTTATTCTCTCTTCCCTATCTCGCTCATGTTGTAAATGATATTAATATAACATAAGTTATCTATTGTAATTCAACCAATTAGTGGATCCATGCAAGCTTTGGGCTTGCATGCTTAGAGGTTGGATGATGTAAGCTAGTTTTGATTAGCTCATAAATTAAATGCTTCAGGTGGAAGCATTGAGTGATTTGTTTATAAGCACTGAAGGAGTTATTGGAGGAGCTATTGTATAAGAGTGTTGATGTTAAATTAATTAAGTCTGGAAGCTACCATTTTTCCTATGGTTTTTCCTTGCACTTTTAAAGGTTTCCACACAATCTCGGTGTAATGTGTCCTCTTGCTTTTCTTTATTTTGTAACTTATTTATTTTTCATTAATTTACTTGAAATGTAGGATTTTTATTCCTAATATTTGGTAGTAGAGCTTATTGATCCTAATTGTGGTATCAGAGCTTTGCTTTCTAACACCCTTGATTCTTCACCTAAAACTACAAATAATCTCTAAAATTATAAGGAAAAGGGGTAAAACAAGAATTAAACTAGAAAGAAAACATGGATGTGATGCACCAAATTTAGTTTCCTTCAATTGCCAATATTTTCACTATGAAATGACAAGATTACAACCTGATTTCAAAACTTCAAGATAGCTCCTCCCACACAAGTGTTTTTATATTAAGTTTATGGTTGATACAACAACCATTATGGTTAATCAAGAGGCCTAATAGAAGAAACTAATGACATTTCAACACTTTAACTCAATAGAACCATTGATACACTTCATATGACCTATGGAAAGATAACTAACTCACATAGGGGCATGAAAAAATAAGATAAATACAAGGAAGTAGTATAAATATCACTAACATCCATACAAAATTTATCTCAAAATCACTATATGCAAGATGAAGATAGTGTAAATCAACTTTAATTGTTTTCAAAGGAAATAAAAGGTATTAAATTTGTTAGGGCTTTGCCATACCAACTTTGAGGATGCATAAAATGCCTTTGAAGGCTTCATTTATAGAAGAAGAGAAGGAGGATGGAGATATAGGTTTATAGATGCTCATCATGGCTGTCATACATTCATAGAATTAGTTAAAAAATATGAAAAACTTGCCACCAAGTCTGAAAGTAGTGTGTTGGCTTCTTGTTCTCAACACTTTAAGCCATGTGTTGATGAAGTTATAATTGAAAAATGGTGTGGAGATAATTTTAATAGGTTAGATGCTTCTTGAATTTATCTCTCTTTCCATGGAGTTACACATTTAATTTTTTGAGGTCAGTTACAAGTTTTTCAATTGACACTTGGAATATTGTAGAACCTTCTACTCTAACCCCTACCTCTTGTAATGCTTCTCTATCTTGTGAAGTTTGAATTTGAACTTTAAACCTCTTTTCATACCATATTATTTGCTATCAAGATTTGATTTTTCAAGAAAGGTCTATTTTTATGTCTTGAAGGTTGTCATCATGGCTTTTTACTTCATGGGAGTTCTATAAGAGTTCATGGAGTCTTTGTTCAAGCATTGGATATCAAATTGCAGTTGTGGTCTTCATACTTGCTTGTCAAGAGAGTATCAAGGGACCTTCATGCCTAGAAGTTTCAAGTGATCTTGAGGGCCAATAAGGATTATTGCTTATGTTTCATGATTCCCAAATCTTGAATATATGACATTACATTCTCATCAAGATGTTTGAAGGTCTCTTAAGTCTTGAAGTCTTGAAGCAAAGCTGAAACTCTATATTCTTAATGCAAGATTGATGACATTTATTCATTGAGGCTTGACAGAGACTTGAAACCTATGATATCACTATGAAAACCTATTTAATGAGTCATGAAGGATCATAACACCTCTATCTTGTCTCAAGGAATCTATACAAATATTTATGAAGACATTGTTGACCTAAAATCTTGCAAACAGACTCAAAAGAATAGTTTATAGGCTGGTTTTCCCTAATCCTTTCCTCGCACATGCAAATTTACTACTCCATAAAATACATAAGAGATGCATAGGGACCATATAAGTAGTTTTATATCCATTCCAATCCATTTGGAGCACTTAAAATGCTAATCTTAGCTATCAGGTCTCTTGAGAGGTTTTAGTAGGGTTTTATGGTCTTTACTTGTTAAGTATTATTCATAAAGAATAGATCCTTGATATCCAAATAAATTCCACTAGATGACCTTAATAACTCCTCTAATAACCATTTTTACCCATGTATATTTTCATTCAAGTTCACACATGATGAAGTTGGGCTTCTTAGACAAGACATGCTTATTAACGGACTCAAAAAGGCCTAATTTGGCAACAAAGATATGAATGTGTTTGGTTTAAGTTTGAAATACATCCATGAGGTCTGTACAACATATCATGACATATGAAAATGGTTTCATAAAGTATTTTACCTCTTTAACCTACTATATCTTAAATAAGCCATTGCTAGGGTTTGTGGATAGTCCTATGTGACTGATTATAATAACACTTGCTTAAAACTTTCCTTCCCTTACAATGAGTTCAAATTTCACAAGAATCTCTACCAATGTCTCATTAACCTCATTAAACTATTAATTCCTCAAATCACATTAAAATATTTCAAACTTCTTCATGTTTTATGTAGAGACCTATAGGTGCTCTTTGTGATCATAAAAATCCAAGAAGGGAGGTTAGTAGAGTGTTAGTTTAGGTAAATAAAACTCAATAAAAACACACTAATACTAATACTTAGAAAGCCTAGATCTTAGGGGTGAGATTAATGAAAAAAAAACAAATGAGAAACACAACTAAAATGAAAAAGACACACAATCTCTTACCTTTCTTGAGAGTTTCAAATGCTTTGTTGAGTGGCTTGCTTGGTTTGTGCTCAAAGAGTCTTTGGTAATGGAGTTTGTGTAGCTCCCTCTATCTTTGGCACCATTGTGGTTTATGTTGGATTGGATTAATATTTTATCATTAAAACACTATTGATATGAATATCATGCAATAAAACTTGCATTATAACTCTACAATATCCAGGCTTAGTATTCAATAGGCAAGTGCTTGTATTTATAGGCTTAGGAACTAACCCCAACCCAATGTGAGTCAAGGTGGAGTATAGGATTAGAATGGGTTCGAACCTGACCTAAGGGAGTAAAATATAACCTCAGTAGAGTTAATAGTTTTCAATTAATAATTATTTGTAATGAATAGGCATGGGTCTCTAAAATGAGATATTTTAGGATATTTCCAAAGGGCTTGACAACTCACAAAGGTAATCATGAAAAGCTAGGATATTTCATAATTTTGAATTTCTTTTTTTATTTATTCATTAATTACACATGGATAATTAAAATAGGAATTTAATTTGGTTTATCTTACTAATTAATTATGAATAACCATTTAGTTCTTTTAATATTTGATATTTATTCATGTGCCCCACTCAATAGGTCATGTTGTCTTCTAGACTTGCACCCTTATCAAGGTAGTTTTAGGCCTTCACAGTTTGAAGTAACATGGAGAAAATACTAATATGTGGGTGGTATAATGGGTGGATTGAATCTCTATATTCTAAGGGATATCTCTCCTTGATATATCAATTATTATCCCTACTCTACACTACCAGCTTGCAAGGGAAAAGGGAAGAAGGAAAACTCAAAGGAAAACCTATCCAACTGGGGTGATACACCAAAATTTGACCTCCACTTGTGTTTTATATACTAATAGGATGAATAAGGACATAAAAATTATTAATATTCTCAAATTACAGCCTCCAAACATCAATATTTCACATAGAGGCTTAGGGTCAATGCATGATCTAAGGCACCTATTTAATAGGTCTCTCAAAGACACTAAAAGAAAAATTGCATTTGCCATTAAAAAAAGATGATTAGAGAACATTATGAAACCTTTAATGATGATATTAACACCTAAAAATAGATAATAAGGAAAGGATGAGATAAGAGGAAGCAATAATTATCACTTTCATCTATCAACAAACCATGAAAATACACTAAAACAAGCTTTTAAGGAGGTATGAATTATGTATTATTCATTAAAAGAGGAAATTAAAAATGTTTTATAAGCATTAAATTTCAAAAAATCAGGTTAAGGATCCTTTTTAATACCAAAAATTGGCTTACATATAGAGAATTGAGAGAGAGGAGAGAGGAGACAAAAGCCCAAAAACTAGGAAAATATCCTTTCAAATAGCTCCTCCAAAATAGTACATAGAAATTTCACCTTCTCAAATTTTGGTCCTAAATATGGTGGAATGGAATATATATTATCCACTATTTAGGAGACTTAGGAACTTTTTAATAATGCTTGGTCAATATTAGAGCACTTGTGGAGTGCCTATATTCTTGTGCCAACCCCTAGATTTTAGCTTTCTTATCCCCCTTAATGAATGGTTCTCCTCCATGAATGTAGGTCTTTAAGTCACTTAAATTATTTTATTTTAAACCATATATAGGATAATTAATTATTATATAACACTTGGCATGAGTTGGTTATAAGACTCCTTCAACAAATTGACTTTATCTTACACATGAGGCATTTGAAGAGGAAGATTCCTATTTGCACTTGTTGGAGACCTTTTCCAAAGAATTATATCATTATAAATATTCCTTGACTTCTTCCTACATTTAATATTTCTTGAAACATCCTTTCTCAACTTTCCAAGTCTTTGTAATGGGCTATATGCACCTATTTAGCTCTCAAACCTCTCAAAAGGCTCATTTTGCACTATGACATAGAAGGAAAAGGAGGAGTTTTATTGATACTTGAATAAAATATGCACTTTTAAACCATGGATATATTTTTGAGTACATAAAAACCTGTTTCAATATGATTTAAAGCACTATCTACTCCAAAAATTTTGATTTGACACTCAAATCATGCATTTTCCATGTATTCCTTGTAGCCCTATTTCCCTGAAAAGCACTTTGTATGGGAGAACCTAGAAGTGGTGACAAAAAAAAGATTTTAAAGGTAAAAAATATCCTCTTAAATATCCATACAAAATTTCATGGTAAAACTCCAAGTTTTGATATGCTTTCTAGCCCATTTAGCTTACCAAATTAGGCCTAATTAGCCATTTAAGCCCTAGAAGAGAAATTTTGCATTTGGGAGATCAGACATATCTGAAAATTCAAAAAAATATTTTACTAAATTTTATCATTCCCAAAAATCATCCATGTAAATTTTTGTGGTCTGGAACCACCTAGAAGTATCAAAACCATGAAATGGCCTTTTTGAGACCCATGGGGTTTGGCTGCACATGGTTGTCCACCAACACTTCTGAGTGTTTTCTCATCATTCATGAGTTCAATTAATGTCATTTACATATCAATAAACCTTATTTAATCATATAAAATCATTACATGGTGTTTCCAAGACACCTAACACCCATTTTGACCATTTTTTCACCATTTCTTGCCTCCGTGCATGCCTGAAAATGACCTACTTCTAAGACAAAACAGGGATATTTTACCTATTTTACCATAAAAAAAATAAATTATGGTGTTACTTGGGTAATTATGACCCTATGTACAAAATTTTAGTTCAAATTTACATTTCTAGCTCCCTCAAACTCAAAAAATATGAAAGCAAACTTTCCAAGCGTTGACTTTATACAGGGTTTTGCAATCATGGCTGAAATTTATCATTTTTTTAGTGTTTATGACCATTGGGTCTCATCTGGAACATATATGGGAATATATTAATGATTTTACATGTCTAACACAACTCATAAAATAACCCTTCTAGGCTCCAACACTCATTTTGGTTGCATTTTCTCCATTCTTTATCTCCATGCATGCTTGAAAGTGGCCTACTTTTGAGACACAACAATGAGTATTTACCCTATTTATCCATGAAAAAAATTATACGGGGGTTTTCCTTGGGTTATGATACCCTCTTTACAAAATTTTAGATCAAAATGATCTTTATAGCACTTCCAAACGTCCAAAATGCCAAGGTAGACTTTTGATTGCTGATTATGTGTAGGGTCTTTAGTAGTTGACTATTTATTGTTATTTAAATATTATTTATTCCCATATTTTCCATGACTTGGGAACCTAATTAGGTACATATCTCTCAAACATACCATGTGCCTTCCTAGGCATATCCTAATTGACACTTCATTATGATTGTACTTTATGTTTTCTACTCAAGAGTTTAGCATACCTATAGGTGTCAATTATATATTAGACATTATACACTAATATGAATTCATATTTAAGTACCCAATTAAATTCTTCCATAATTTTCTCTATATCATACCCATGCTACACCATTCATCATTCACCATGCTTTATGAAGGTTGTCATGTCACAGTCAATTGTAGACATACATATTGAGAACCAAAAGGACACTTGAAAGGTGTTATACATAGGTCAATTCATGTCTAAACTCCTTTGAGATCCTTTAATATAATTAAGTGATTGAAATTCACTCATATAATTCTAGATACCTAGACCAATGCATTGACTATCATCACTCAACATGTTTCCATGAACCCTTAGCCTGTAGCCTATCCTCTTTTGGGCCTAAAGGGACCTGTAGGTTGTCACTCTTACTTGAGAAAAGTGTATCCATATTTATTAAAGCCATCCAAGGTTTATAAACCCTTACTCAACCTTTTAACTAATTCTCACTCCTTAGAATGCATCTACTAACTCTCCATTCCACAAAGCAACATCCCCAAAATGATAAGGTGGTTGTAGGTTACTATTTGAAAACCCTTGCTTTCTTTGTTTCCATGCCAAATTTGCTATGAGACTCCATTATTTTG
Organism: Torreya grandis; assembly: GCA_037957365.1. NCBI lineage: Eukaryota > Viridiplantae > Streptophyta > Pinopsida > Cupressales > Taxaceae > Torreya > Torreya grandis. The sequence goes on along the minus strand of JARHVA010000032.1, from coordinate 10,145,814 downwards.
ATTTTAAACTCATGATAATTATATTATACCTAGATAAAAAATTTCTTAGTGAAGAAAAAGCATGCCTTATGACTTCTAATTCACTTGGTTGTAGGCATTTGACTAAACCTATTGTAGGTGCCCATATGGTTGGCTATAGGTGAATTTTTTAGGGCTTGACTATGCACTCTATATTTGAAGTGAAAAGGTATTGAAAAAAATGTTAGTATTAGGGAGGTTTGTGCTGATCCATGCCAATTTTAATGAATCTTGAATCACATGTCACATAGAAGATATACTTCTTACTTCTTTGCTTCCACCTTTGAAACCCTTGACTGTGTGTTGTTACACGCAGAGACTATGTGTTACTACGGGCAGAGTTGTGTGTTACTATGGGAAGATTTCATCTTTACCTTCAAAAAAAGTTTCAAAACAATATTTCAAGTCTTAAATAACATTATTAATTCATTCTCATATGCCTATAGTTGCTCACTTTAGAAGCTGATAATGTATGCACATGATACATGTTGTCATAATCCATAATATAGTATCTGAAGTATCCTTACTTGGATATTTATGGTTCAATAATATGTTAAAAATATTCATACTATCAATCAAAAATTCAAAATTATAATTCAAACTCAAATAATACATATGTACCATATTGAAGAGACACTCGGTTAAAGCTCTCACAAAGAGATAGACTTAGAATGGAAACTTGTGAACTCTTACCTTTTTTTAATGAGTTATAAAATGATACCATGATTAAACATAGAATAATTAACCCTAAAAAAATTATAAAAAACTATTTATCTTCATTTTTTATTGATATTGAGAAATAGGCCCAAGAATAGACCCCTATTGGATGCATAGGTTATATTGACCTACTGTCAATCTTAGATTTTTTTCATAAATATGAGGGAAAAAATATGAAAAAAATTCCACTAATTTAAATATTAATTATACCCCTAAGAATTTCCAAATTTTTAGATCCTAACTCTCTCTCCTCTTCTTGTACTGAGCATTTGAAAACTGCCCTTCTAGGCATGCAAGAAAGGACAAAATTGGAGTGAAGTTGAATTTTGAATTTTTTTCAAATATAACTTCCTCAAAACCACTAAAATTACCATTTAAGGCCTAATTAATCTTATATGATGATTTTTTCACAAAAAATCTTTGGAAACCAAAAAGAATGCCTCAAAAAGGCCTATTTTTACACTGATAATGCTATTTTCACCATGGAGCTCTAAATTAAATGATTTAGAATATTTTTTAGATTCTATCACATGCCTGATTAAGTGAATAAATATGTAATAAATATTCATCCTGATTATATACTATCAAAACCTTCTTTAAATGACACAAAATGGTCAAATTTTGCATAGAAATGAGGCAACCTAATTATCAATATGTTAGGCATGTAATTATCTTGACACATGATATTAAAATCATCAATACACTCTAGACTCTTCTTACCACTGAAAATGGCTTGAAAAGGCCAAAAGATGACTAGAAAGCACAAGACAAGTGAAGGAAAAGGCCTCAAATCACCTAAACAACCTTAAGACCTATTAACCATGACTTTTTCAAGGAATTTTTAGGACCAACTACTAAATCACAAGACAAACTGGCATGATATTTAATGTTTCAAATGTTAGGGGTGACAATTTGACCTATGAGGTCAAAATTTTCAACATTTTGGTGACTCAATTGGGAAGCATGCCTGTCATGCTTGAGAACCAGACCATATACATGACATTTAGACTCACAAAACAATGAAAAATCTGATCCATGACTACAAGTACAAATTTTTATTTGAAATAAGATAATTCCTCCCCCCCCAAATAAGAAAGAAAACAAAAAAAATAGGGAAACTAATCTAAACAAATAAAATGTGCACACAAATCACTTATTTGGGACAAAACATAAACAAACTAATCTAACTAAGCAGGACAAAGCATGATCCACTTGGATCAAAAAGGAAATTCATTAACTCACTCATTTTAAAAGATGGTACAAGTTGCAAAGCAAGGTGTTTGTTGAACATGACCCTTGATGAGCCACTCTTCTTGCCAACCAAATCTCTTAGCATATCCTTAAATGAATCATCAATAACAAACTAATCACCAACAAAGACAAACTCATCTTGTAATTCTAGATCTTTCTCATATTTCTTGTCATCTACAACCTCATCGAGTGATAACTCATCTATGCATTGTCCTTGAGTGATCTCATCCTTCTTAGCTGCAAGTTCATCAAGCTCTTCAAAGAGATTTGAATAGTCAACCTAAGCTGCATCATGATCTTGAATAGGTGATTCTTGATCAAATTTCTCATAAACATGCTCTTCAATGGGAAACATACCCTTACAAAGCTCTTCAATCTCTTGCAAATATTCAAGGTACATCTGCCAATCATCTTTTTGTTCCTTATTTTTATCAATTTAAATAGAATTAACTTGAATTACATATTCATCCTTTTTGAGTGGAGATAACTCAATCTCATTTATGACTTTAGTTTATACTATCTCATAGAATTCTTCCACATCAAGACCAGCCTTCTTATTTTTTATTACAACCTCATTCTTAATTACAACCTCATTCTCAACTACAACCTCATGTGAAGTATCAATGAGAAAATATTCCTCATACACCCCTGAAACATTCTCTTCACACAATCTATGAACTTGGCTTGCAACTACAACCTTTTTCTCTATCCTCCATATTATAGGCTCCTCCTTAAGAAGAGAAATGGTGGGAGGGTGATGAATTTCATTTGTTTAATAGGGAGTATGAAGCATGAAAGGTTGATTATGATCAGATTTTGGGATCTTGAGGGCAATGGAATCATTTAGAGAATCTTAAAGAGGAGGGAAAGAGAAACTTTTGAAGACCTCTACATTTTGTCCCTTCCACTTGTCCATAGCATCATCAAAATTTCAGACCTCCTTGTCCTCATGGACAACTTGAACTTGAGGGATGAGTGGTGAAGAAGGGGAACTACAAGAAGGTTTAGTCTCTGGAATAGGCTCTAGAATAGGAAGCTCCATTGGCACACATGGTTAAAAACATCATGAGAATAAGGAACACAAAAACCCTATGTAGATAAGTGGTTTAACTCAATTTTTTGGCTCTCCCAAGCCTCCATTTTCTCCAATACAAAAATACCCAACTCATTTATCTCTTCTAGATCATTAGACACATTTTGAAAAAGACCATTCACTTCCTCATACTAAGAGTTTGAACAAATTTTGCTTGCATATGCTAGTATTTTTATCTCTATTTCATCCATTCTTTCTTGGAGACAAGGCTGCTCATATGAAACATCATAGCCACATGGGAAAGGTGAAATCTTCTCTTGAGACTGATATGGTTCACAAGGAAGGTAAGAGTAATGCTCTTGATAATAAATATCATGAGAAACTTGGTAAGAATCATCATAGCTTTGATAAAAATTCTGGTTAGGCTGATTAGGCTCATAACAAGGATCATATAGATCATGACAAGGTTGGTATAATCCATCATAAGGATGATAAGGAAACATATCATAGGAATTCTCTTCATCACAACCATCAAAACTCATTCAGACACTAAATTGAAAACATAGCTTACTTGGACCAGTGATTGAGATGCTATAACCAATTGATAAAACTCAAAGTTACCATTGGTGTCTTGAATGCCTCCAAAGGATGACATGTAGAATAACACCAACAAATCCTTCCACTAGTTTGGACTTGGGTCCCACCGAGCATGCTAAAAATTGTTATCTTCTAGAATTACACCCTTGTGAAGGTAGTTTTAGGCTTTCACAGTTTGAAGTAACATGGAGACAATCCTAGGCTTTGGGTGGCCTAATAAGTGGATTGAATCTCTATATTTTAAGGGCTATCTCCCCTTGATATATCAGTTAGTATCCCTACTCTACACTACTAGCTTGCAAGGGAAAAGGGATAAAGGAAAATGCAAAGGAAAACCTATCTAACTAGGGTGATACATCAAAATGTGACCTCCACTTGTGTTATATGCACTAAGAGGATGAATAAGGACACAAACCTAATTATTCTTCTCAAATTACAACCTCTAAACATCAAAATTTCACATAGAGGCCCAGGCTTGCTGCATGATCTAAGGCACCTATTCAATAGGTCTCTCAAAGACACTAAAGAAAAATTGCATTTGCCATACAAGCAAGATGATTAGAGAAAATTATACAACCTAAAAGGATGAGATTAACACCTAGAAATAGGTAAGAAGGAAAGGACAAGATAAGAGGAAGCAATAACTATCACTTTCATCTATCAACAAACTATGAAAATACACTAAAATAAGCTTTTAAGGAGGTATGAATTCTATATTATTCATCAAAAGAGGCAAGCACAAATATTTTCTGAGCATGGCCTTTCCACAAATCAGGGTAAGGATCCTTTTAAATACCAAAAAATGGCTTACACATAGAGAATTGAGAGAGAGGAGAGAGGAGACAAAAGCATAAAAACTAGGAAAATGTCCTTTCAAATAGCTCCTCCAAAATGGTACGTATCAATTTCACTTTCTCAAATTTTGGTCCTACATAGAGTGGCATGGAATATAGCTTATCCAATGTTTAGGAGACTTAGGAACTTTTTAATAATGCTTGGTCAAACTTAGAGCACTTGGGGAGTGCCCATATTCTTGCACCAACCCCTAGATTTTAGCTTTCTTGTCCCCCTTAATGAATGGGTCCCCTCCATGGATGTAGGTCTTAAATTACCTTAAATTATTTTATTTTAACCATTATCTAGGCTCATTAATTATTCTATAACACTTGGCATGAGTTGGTTATAAGACTTCTTCAACAAATTGACTTTGTCTTACACTTGAGGCATTTGAAGAGAAAGATTCTTATTTGTACTTGTTGGAGACATTTTTAAAAGAATTATTTCATTATAAATATTCCTTGACTTCTTCCTACCTTTAATATGTCATTAAATATCCTTCCTCAACTTTACAAGTCTTTGTAATAGGCTATATGATCTTATTTAGCCCTCAAACCTCTGAAAAGGCTCATTTTGCACTATGGCATAAAGGGAAAAGGAGGAGTTTTCTTCATCCATGCATAAAACCTAAAATTTTAAACCATGGATGGCTTCTTTATTACATACTATACCTGGTTCAAGATGATTTAAATCACCAACTACTCCAAAATTTTTGATTTGACACTCAAATCATGCATTTTCCATGTATTCCTTGTAGCCCTATTTTATTTAAAAAATCCTTGTATAGGAGAAATTTTAAGTGATGATGTAAATAAAATAATTTTTATAGGTACCCAATATACTCTTACATCTCCAAATAAAATTTCATTTCCAAAATCCAAGTTTTGATATGCTTTCTAGCCCATTTAGCTTGCCAAATTAGGCTTAATTAGTCGTTTAAGCCCTAGAAAAGAAATTTTGCATCTGGGAGATCATACATATTTTAAACTTAAAAAAAATATATATATTCACTTTTATAATTCCCCCAAAATACTCCATGTCAATTTTTGTGGTTTGGAACCCCCTGGAACTACCAAAACCATGAAATAACCTTTTTGAGACCCATGGGGTTTGGCTGCACATGGTTGTCCACCAACACTTCTGAGTATTTTATAATCATTCCTGAGTTAAATTAATGTCATTTACATATAAATAAACCTTATTTAATCATCCAAAATCATCACATGGTGTTTCCAAGACACCCAACACCCAATTTGACCATTTTTCACCATTTCTTGCCTCTGTACATGCCTGAAAGTGGCCTACTTCTGAGACAAACTAGTGGATATGTTACCTATTTTTACATTAAAAAAAAATACATTAGGGTGTTAATTTGGTAATTAATACCCTATATATAAAATTTGAAGTCAAATTGACCTTTGTATCTCCCTCGAACTCCAAATATCCAAAAGCAAACTTTTCAAGCATTGATTTTATACAGGGTTTTGTAATCATGGCTGAAATTTATCCTTTTTTGAGTGTTTATGATAATTGGGTATTATTTATAACCTATATTGTAATATATTAATTATTATACATGTCTAAAAAACCTCATAAAACATCCCTTATAGGCTCCAACACTCATTTTGGTCATATTTTCTCCATTCTTTGTCTCCATGCATGCTTGAAAGTGGCCTACTTATGAGACAAAATATAGAGTATTTACCATATTTATACATGAAAAAAAATTATATGGGGGTGTTACTTGGGTCATGAGGACCATTTTTTACAAAATTTTAGGTTAAAATGACCTTTGTAGTACCTCAACAATTCCAAAATGCCAAGATATACTTTTGACTGTTGACTATGTGTAGGGTCTTTAGTAGTTGACTATATATTGTTCTTAAAATATTATTTATTTCCATATTTTACATGAATTGATAACCTCATGAAATACACATCATCTTTTATAAGGTATTATACCTCCTTCTATCACTCATAACATTTCCCAATCTCTCAAACATACCATGTGCTTGCCTAGGCATATCCTAATTGACAGTCCAGTATGACTGTACTTTATGTTTTCTACTTAAAAAATTGCCATAAATGTAGGTGTCAATTGTATATTAGAAATTATATACTGATATTAAATAATATTTAATTACCCAATGAACTTATTCCATCATTTTCTCTATATCATACCCATGCTATACCATTCGTCATTCACCATGCTTTATGAAGGTTGTCATGTCACAACCAACTATAGATATACATATTTCAAACCAAAAGGACACTTTAAAGGTGATAAATATAGTTCAATTAATGTATAAAATCCTTTTATATAATTTAATCTATTTGAGTTATTTAAATGTACTCATAGCATGCTAGAGACCTAGACCAATGCATCAACTATCATCACTCAACATGTTTCCATGAACCCTTAAGCCTGTAACCTATCCTCTTTTGGGCCTAGAGGGACCTGTAGGTTGTCAATATTACTTGAGACAAGTTTATATATGTTTATTAAGGCCATCCAAGCTTTTTAAACCCTTCTTCAATCTTTGAAATCAGTCTCACTCCTTAGAATGTATCTACTAACTCTCCATTCCACAAAGTAACATCCCCAAAATGATAAGGTGGCTGTAGGTTACTATTTGAAACCCCTTGCTTTGTTTTTTTCCATGCCAAATCTGCTATGAGACTCCCTTATTTTTTTACACTCATTTTAGTTCTCGTAGACCTAGATAACAACTTTTTTTGTGAAGACAAAGCATGCCTTATGACTACCAATTCACTTGGTTGTAGGTGTTTGACTAAACCTACTGTAGGTGCCCATATGGTTGGCTGTAGGTGAATGTATCAAGGCTTGACTATGCACTATATATTTTAAGTGAAAATGTCTTGAAAATAATGTTATTCTTAGTGAGTTTGATGCTGATCCATGACAACTTAAATGGATCTTGAATCACATGTCACCGAGAAGATATACTTCTTACTTCTTTGCATCCACCTTTGAAACCATTGACTGTGTTGCTACGGGCATAGTTGTGTGTTACTAAAAGTATATTTCATCTTTACTTTCTAAAAAAATTTAAAAACAAGAATTTAAGGCTTCAATAACATTATTAGTTCATTCTGATATGCCTGCAGTTGCTCACTTCAGAAGCTGATAATGTATTTACATGATACATGTTGTCACAATCTATAATATAGTATCTGAAGTATCCTTACTTGGATATTTATGGTTTAATAAGATTTTAAAAATCTTAAAACTATCAATCACATTTCCAAAATAATAATTCAAACTCAAAGAATACATATGTACCATGTTAAAGAGACACTCAGTTAAAGCCCTCACAAAGAGATAGACTTAGAATGGAGACTCGTGAACTCTTACCTTCCTAGAATGAGTTATAAAATGAGACCATGTTTAAAATTATACTCATGACCCCTAAAAACATTCTTCAAAACCATTTTTCTTTATTTTCTACTGATATTGAGAAACAAGCCTAATAACAGATGCCTATCGGATGCATAGGCTATAATGACCTGATGTCACTCTTAGAATTTGTTCATAAATATGAGGAAAAAAAAATTCCACTAATTTTAATCTTACTGAGACCCCTAACAATTTCCAAAGTTTTAGCTCCTAACTCTCTCTCCTCTTCTTGTACCAAGCATTTGAAAACTACCCTTCTAGGCATGCAAGAAAAGATAAAATTGAAGTGAAGTTGAATTTTGAAAATTTTTCACCTAGAACTTCCTAAAAACCACCAATATGACCCTTTAAGGACCCAATTAATCCTCTATGATTAGTTTCTCACATAAATCCTCTGGAAACCAAAAGGAATACCTTAAAAAGGCCTATTTTGCAATGGTAATGCCATTTTCACCATGGAACTCTAAATGAAATGTTGTAAAATATTTTTTAGTTTTTAAAATATTTTATGAGATGAATAAATATGGAATAAATATTATTCTTGATGAAATACTATCAAAACCTTCTCTGAATGGCACAAAATGGTCAGATTTTACATAAAAATGAGGCACAGAGTTAGTCCATAATGTGATAAACTTGATTACCCATATGTTAAGAATGTAATGATCTTGAAACATTCAATGAAACTCATCAAGACACTCTATAATCTTCTTACAATTGAAAATGGCTCAAAAAATCCAAAAAATGAATAGAAAACACAAGACAAGTGAAGGAAAAGACATCAAATCACCTAAGCAACCTTAAGACCTATTAACCATGGCTTTTTCAAGGAATTTTCAAGACCAAATACTAAATCAAAAGACAAATTAGCATGATATGCAAAGTTTCAAATGGTAGGGGTGGCAATTTGACTTGTGAGGTCAAAATTGTCAATAGGTCCATAGACCAAATTGACTGTTGTGATGCCATTGGATGATTACGGATGAATCCATGAGAGGTTATAATTACATGTGGTATGGTACCCTAATTAGGGATGCCTCAACAATATTATGAGCTTTGATGAATGATGCACAAATAAATTTGAAGTGTTTATGGATTTTTAGACTTAATTTGCAATGGTTGGTAGAAATTAGTTTGAAGTCTAGTTGAAGGCTAGTGGTGGCCAATTTTAGGTGTCTATAGTTTTCCCCTATTTGGGAAGGCATTGAAAGCTATAGGCATATTAATATCTTCTCAAATAATGAAAAGGTCCTATATGCCTATGATTTCAATGGTAATAGATGATCTCTAGGTACCCCCTTGAGGGAGTGATTAGTAAAAATGGTTGGCGATCGGTCCCTTAAAAGGAGGAAATGGGGTGGAAAAGACTGATTTGCCCATAGGTGGTTATAATCAGTGGTATATGAATTTTCCCTAGTGGGGTAGTCAAACATGATGATTTACCCACATGTAGTTATAATAATCAATATAGGTGGGACAAAAAAGGTAATGAGTTGCCTAAAGGAAGTTATAATCATTGAAAAAGGCTTAGGGTAGCAATAGAATGATTTTCCCAAAGGCAGTTATAATCATCAAAGGGAAAACAATGATTTTCCCATAGGTAGTTAGAATCATTGGTAATGCAAGTGGGATAGTATACAATGATTTTCCCAAAGGTGGTTATAAGCATTATACCCTGATAATGGAAAACATGATATGGAATATGAAGGCAAATTGGTATAGAGGAGAAAGATGAATTTGGGTAACCTACGAGTAGAGAGATGCTCATCCAAAATAGAAAGGATTAAAATTCATTCATGATATCATTACTCTATATGTGGAAAATGATTTTGGTAGATTGGGAACTTTTTAGGTGCCAAGGAGATATATCGTGGCTGCATTATTATGTAGATTCCTCAAGTTGATTTTTGCTGTAGCATGTGATGGTAGGCATCATGGTAGAACACCATGATAACTTGGCCAAAATATACATAAGGACTGACATGCGATCCAATAAAAAATTGAAAATAATACACCAATGCTAAAAATCATGATGACAATGTTGATGTATGAATATAAATGGATTCAAGAATAATGTGCAAGGAATCACCTAGTGAATGCATATATAATGAATCAAGGCACAATTACAAAGCAAATAAAAAACAAAAAACCAAGAAAAGAAAATAAATAAAACAAAACAAGGATAAAAAATTAACAAACAATGGTTAATCACAATGTTAGTACAAACAACATGACACAAACAAGATGATGAACATTATCCCTAGATGATAAGAGACAACTAAACAACAAATAATATGGGGGAATAGAAGAAAAAGAAGGGGGTGGTCGATTTGTCTTTAGATGCACTGGGCAAGTGGATGCTGCCTACATAGTTCCATGGATGTAATATCCAATAAAAACTTCAGGTCAAATGTAGTTCTCCTAGGAGATGGGATAGAATAAAGTGATGAGAAAAAAACATGATTGTGTTGTAGATGAATATGGAAATGGGGATCACAAAATGGAGAGAGCATGAGATGTTAGGCCAATAAGGATGGGAAAAGTAAATGACAAGTGGTTTCTTATGAAATAACTAGGGTTCCCAAAATCCTTAAGGCAAATAAGTGGTCAATATTTAGGATTTTCTAGATCATTTTCAAATGTTTTTAAAAATTTTAGAGCATCTCAACTTGATTGAGAATGATAAGATACGAAATGATTCAAGCTCATAAAATGGTGAGAGTATTCAAACTTAAAATTACTTACAAAATGGAGAGAGATGCTCAAAAAATGGTGAGAGCATGGAAAAAGGTGACTGTGCTGACCTCAATAGGTGTCGAGCACTACCTACATAGTCTTAGGATGGGACCTCAAGTCATTTTAGTTCTGCCTTACAATGGAGGAATTTGACTAGGTATTAGCCAATTCAAACAAAGCAAAAAAAGTTAGAAAATGACATAATACATCATAGGCATGGCAAGGTGGTACTTCAAGGCATGATAAGCAATTATTGCTCCTAATTTTCCCATAGGTAGTCATAATTAGGAAACAACAACATAGGTCAATGATACTAATTTGCATATAGGTGGTTATAATTAGTAGCATGACAATGAAAGACTAATTTTCCCAAAGGTGGTTATAATCAGGCCCATGTGGTAGAGAATGGAACGAAAAATGAAGGATAAAACTACCAAACCACTGTCATAGTGCTCCAAAATATGGCCTCTATATGAAATACTGAAATAACAATTAAAACTTGATCTGAATCTTCATGTTAAAAGTAGTTGTCGAACCAATGAAAAAGAACTAAGGTCAATGCGCTGGGTAGGGAGGGTGAAAATAACTCAATTATTAGGAAAGGTATAATACATTAGTACATGATAGAATGGTACAAGGAAGGATGTAAAGATTATGGTATAATAGAAACATGATTCATAGACAATACACCAGGTCTCTCAAGCAAAGTAATGCTTAAAGTGTATGATATTCATCATCTCATCAAGTTCATCCCCATATGATGTAGCGATCTTGTATGTTCTAGTGCCATTATTTGTAAAAATGATGAAAGGGCCTATCTAGTTGGGTTTGAACTTACCCTTGTATTTTTTTTAGGCCATGGTATTCTATTGGTTTTCTTTGGGAAAAAGATCACCAAGCTCAAATTTTATGTGTTTGATGCACTGATTGTAGTGTCCATAGAGTTGGTTTTGGTATGCTTGCAAGTTGCTAATTATAACCATGTATTTCTCATCAAGTAACTCCAATTTTTGTAGGTGAGATACTTGATAGTCTTCAACATCCAGGACATGCTTCAAAGAGATGCATAAAGGAGGTAACTCGACATCAATAGGAATAATGGCCTCAATTCCATAAACTAGTGAATACAAAGTGGATCTTATTGGAGTACGGTGATTGGTATGGTATGCCCAAAGGGCACAAAATATTTGGAGGTGTCAATTGCAGCCAACATCATTGAAAATATTCTTAAAGATGTTGATAATGGTTTTGTTAGATGCTTTAGGTTGGCCATTACCTTGTGGGTAATATGCCATGAAAAAATGTTGAGTAATTTTATACTTGACATATAGCGATTTGACATCCTTATTTTTGAATGATCTGTCATTATCAAATATAATGTTAGAGGGTAGTGGTAAATGAGATGGTTGAATATGAATTTGGAAATTTGCTTTCTAATCACATAAATAAGGGGTATAACTTCAACTCACTTAGTGAAGTATTCATTGGTGGTAAAGATATGTTTATGGCCTTCAGATGAGGTGGGATTTATCTTCCTAATGAGATCAAGGCCCCATGTAGAAAATGAATAGGGTGTAAGCATTGGTTTTAGAGTCTTGTTTAGGGCATGAATCAAATTGGCATGCCTTTGACATTTGTCTCACTTTTTGACATATGCAACTACATCTGCATCCATCATTGGCTAATAATACCTAATACATAGGAGTTTTTTGGCTAGGATAACCCTACTTGTGTGGGATCCACATAATCCTTTGTGAACTTTATATAAAAATAATGGAGATTCTAATGAATTTAAATAAATAAGTAGAGTTATATCAAAATTGTAGTGGTATAGGGTTGGTCTGAATAAGGTATATCATGCAGCATGGTAGATAAAGGCCTTGGATTATTTATAGGACAGGTCTAATGGAATTATTTGGTCATGAAGATAGGCGTAAAGGTATGAATACCATATAGAGCTAGGACCAAAAATATCATAGATCATTACGATGGTTAAAGGTTCATGAGCTGGCACTAGCATATTTTCAACAAGGAATTGGTATTCTTTTATTACGTCTATATGATACATTAATGATCTAATGGTGGACATGGCATCTGATATTCTATTATTGGCCCTTGGTATATGTTCAAATTGTACATCAATAATATGTTTTTTGAGAGTGTTGATCATGGCCTTGTATGATATGAACTTGTCATCCTTGGTCTAAAAATGGTCTGTAACCTAATTGATGATTAACTGAGAATCACCATAAACCTTGAGATATTGTATGTTCCATTGTACTTCCTATGAAAGTACTGAAATAAGTGATTCATATTGAATAATTTTACTAGTATAAGGAAAGATGATACTGAATAAATTAGGGAATAAATCCCCCTATGATGTAATGAATAAAAGGCCTACCCTTTATCTATGTGTTGTAAATGATCCATAAAAATATAGCTTCTAGTGCTGCTCTTCAAGAGGTGTTTCAATGATGGTCATAATGGATTCATTTGGGAATTAGAATGTTATCAGTTTTATATCTGTGAGGGGTGCTTCAAGAAGCTAATTTTCAATAACTTTCCCTTTGATGGCTTTATGGTTGACATATTCTATCTCAAATTCACTCAAAACCATGATCTATTTGGCCATGCAACCTTGTAAAGATATTTTAGATAGTAGATACTTGAGTGGATCTACTTTTGAAATAACCATGGTTTTGTTTTTTAACATGTAATGTCATAGTTTATGAGCTATAAATACCATATCTAAATAGGTTTTTTCAATGGGTGTAAAATTATGTTCATACGGAACCAGTGTATGGCTCAAATAGTACATGACATGCTCTATTCCATTATCATCATGTTGAGCTAGAAGTGCCCCTAGGTCTTTGTCTATTTTAGATAAGTATAATAAGAATATATTTCATAGCATAAGAGGTAATAAAAATAATATAGGTAGATTTGTTAGATAGTATTTCAAATGCTAAAAAACATTTTGGTAGTCATCATCCTAATGAAATACAACACCCTTATTCAACAAATATGTAAAAGGATGGCACTTTTTAGCTAATCGAGATATGAAGCATCTGATAGAATAGATCTTACCCTAAAAACTATAGAGCTACTTCAAATTGGTTAGTGGTGGCATCTGAGTTATGACTTGGACTTTGGTTGGATTGACTTTAATTCCTTGATGAGAGACAATGAAGCTAAACAATTTACTTGAAGTAACTCAAAAAACACACTTCTTTGGATTGAGCCTAAATTTATATTCATGTAGTCTTTCAAATATCGTTTGTGGTGTTGTTAGATGATCAACCCTGGTCTTTGATTTACCTAAGATGCCAATAGTGTAATATTCAACAATTTCATGCATCATATCATGAAATATGATGACCATGGATCTTTAGTATGTGAACCCAACATTTTTGAGACCAAATGGCATAACCTAATAATAGAACATTCCCCACAATGTGGTGAATGTTATTTTATGTTGGTGTTTTAGCACAATCTAGATCTAGTTATACCCTAAAAATCCATCCATCAGTGAAAGAATTGCATAACCCACTGTGGGATCAATTATCATGTTAATGTTTGGTAGAGGAAAGTCATCCTTTATGTAGGCCTTATTTATGTCTCTAAAATTAGTACATATTCTAATTCCTTATGGTTTTTTGTTGACTAGTACAACATTCAAGATCCATTCTATGTAGTCAATCAGTCAAATACATCCTACTTCTAAGAGCTTTTCCAACTCTTTCTTCACTAATATAGCAATACAAGGATGCATCTTATGCAATTTTTATTTTACAAGTTTGGCATCAGGATGTACCAAAAGGTGGTGCACAACCAAGGTAGGGCCCAAAACTAGCATGTTAGAGTAGGTCCAATCAAATATATCAAAAAATTCCCTCAAAAGGGCTGTAAAGACATCACATTCCTCCTTGGTGAGGGATATGCCTAATTTGATCCATTTTGGGTCATTTAGAGTCTTGATGTTAACTTCTATAGTATCCTCCACAAGAAGTATTGAAACATCTTATAGAATGGTCAAGAACAATTTGAACTAGCCTAAAACATCAAAATACTCTATTAGGTATGGCTCTTCAAGTTCTTTGAGGTATTAAGAATCAGAAGCTCTAAATGGTAAGGATGGCCATGTGACAAACACTGTTGGGAACTCCTGGATGATTCAATCAAAATCCTGCTGTTCTTCAAAATTGAATTGGACCCATAAGCAAGTTCATCATTGGTGGTCTCCTAAGCTATTTTTGAGGAAGGTTGAACACCCCCATATAATGGCACCTAAAATAGGTTTTCACCACTAGATTGGCCTTTCTCTTTACTATTTCCCTTGTCCAAAAGTGCCTCAAAGAGGTTTTCACATTCGGAACTCAATGTTTTATTTAATTTTTTGTGGCTATGGGTGTTCACCCACTCTCCAAAATAGGCTACATTATCTTAATTGATTGAGAACCCTTGTTTATGGTCTCTCAATGGAACATTTTCCCTTAAGCCTAGTAAATTACAAAAGACCTCATCATTCTGAAACTCATCAATCAATAATGTTGATTCTTGTTGGTCCCAATCTATAAGTTGAGGATAATATAAAGGGAGTGGATTATGATAAATAATTGGCTTAAGGAACAAATGGCATTGGTATTAAATAGATTGGTATTGACTAGGTCATCAAAAGGGATTTGATTGGAATTTACTTCAATTTTAGCATCATCATCACTAGTTGTTGGTGTTGGAACATGAATAAGGTATATAAGTTCACCCCAAGGTAGTTTAAATCCAAGACCATATGTTTCTTTGTAATGAGTGGTAGAAATTGGTTCAAATGAACCCTATTAATTTAGCCCAAGGCCTCCTCCTTTATAAGCATGATTTTCTATGATTTTTTTTGAAATGGGATACTTGGCATTAAGGTAGCAATCAACCAAGTTATCATTATACAACCAAGTTTTATCATCTGCAAGTGGGTCTTGTTCTTGGTCAATGGCTAGTATAAAAATGATAGGGGATAGACTATGCAATTTTTCTTTGCCATTCAGTGCAAGGTGGTTTGGATTTAGGTCTTCCATAGGACTTGGGGTTCTATGGAAACTTGTCAATGTGGAATGTATCATGGGTCAAATATTCTCCTGGGTCATTAGCTGAGATAGTATAATAATTAGATATTTTAGGAGTAACATGTGGGATATTGAATCAAGGGTATTTGGGTCAATTCAATTGGCCTTTGGTGAATCAACTAGTTTTTATTTCCCCTTATCTTTATTAAGAATTGGATTCAAGCCAAAATGGTAGTTATAACTTTAGTACTCGACCTTAAAATGCTTGCAATGTTCATATGCTACAAATCTTCATGGATAGTAACCTGCATACTTGAATGGGAGAACTTGATATGCTAGTGTAATATTTAAGGGATTGTATGAATTTCATGTATCCAAGGTCTACCTAAAAGCATATTATATGAAAAATCAAGGTATAACACATGGCATCATGTATCATGGGTCAAGGGCCCAATGATAATTAGCAAGTTAATAGTGCCTTGTAACTCCCATTCTTAATTGTCATAGGCCTTGATTGTGATCATTTTTGACTAGAGATTGGCTCTTGTGTACCCAAGAATATTGATGAGCTTTAGAGACACAATATTTAGACCCAATCCATTATCTATGAGGACACATTTCAATTTGTATTATGTTATGACAACTTTGATATACAATGGATTGTTATGCAAAGGGCCAAGGGATGACATATCACTTTGGTCGAAGGTTAATTATTCTCTTGGTGCTAAATATCAAAGCAAATCTTGGAATTTATTTGGAGATATGTCATTAGGAAATTGAGATTGGCCAAGGAAATCTATCAAGATATTCTTGTGGAGGGTGGACATGTGTAAAAAATCCAAAATGGAAATTTATGCAGGCATCTTCTACAATTATTCCATAATATCAAACATCTTTTCTTTCATAATGGTGAATGGCTTGTTCCTAGATAGAAAGGTGGGTTGGATGGGTGAAGTGGAAGATGGATGTGGGCCTAGGATGGTAATCTTTAACCACTATGTTGTGATTACATAATTAATATTAGATACAAGATTATTGTTATTAGTAAATGATGGTGGTGGGGGACTAGATAGAATAAGTTTTGATTACTGATGCACTAATGCGTACTCACAGGGCAATGATGAGTTATCAGTATAAGGTCTAAAATTAGTAATCCCTACTTTTTGGTATGCCTGTATATGGTCCTAAGTCAAGGAAGGATCACTGACATGGGTTGGTTGGTTGGAGTTAATTAACAATGGTCTTGTGTGTTTGGCACTTGGTCTTGGATTGATAGAGATGGTGGAAATGTGACCTCCCATAATATGGCCTAAAACTTTATTGTAGTTATGTGCAATTATGTGGTAGGTATATTGGTTGTTGGGCTTGTTCTAGCCTTAGTTCTGTCTATTCAATTGACATTGTTAGTTCTACTATTGGTTTTATCTTGACTCTTGATATTATTGTTGTGACTATTCTAGTCTTTGTTGGTGTTGCTACTGATTGTTATGTTGTGAAAATGGGTTTTGATAGATACTGAGGTTTTGATTGGATGTGGAAGCTCCATTAGCTAATTTTATCTCTTCATTTTCCAATATATTCTCAATAAAATGTTTAATTTGTACACAATGATACAAATTATTCCCATTAACTTGATGACACTCACATAATTCATTTTACTAGTACCAATCTAGCTAAGGAATTCCCTCAGGATAATGCTTTAGAATAGGCTAACTAATAAGATTAGCAATGGAAAGATTGTGAAACATGGATTCAATGGGTTTTCCAAGGTGACTAAAGATATGATGAGTAGGCACAATTCTCCTTAGAAGAGTGATTTTCAAAGGAAAAGGTTACTACATTTATTATGTTGGTCTAGGTTACTGCACTTGTTGTGTTTGCTGAAGAAGTTTTTGGTTAGGATTAATTTGCATATGTAATGTAGGCTAAGCAAATGATGTTTGCACTATTTGGACATGTCATGAATCAATTAATACATTTGTAAAAACATTCTTGTTGTAATTGAATGGCATGGAATTTTCATAGTTATTGACCTGTGTTGGTTATAATGCTTGCACTTTGACTTGGTTCTGATTTTGGTTTTGGCCATTTTCTTGGTTTTGATTCTAGTTCTGATTTGAAGAAGTAAGATTGATGATCCCTTTATCAATAAGGGATATTTAAATCAACAAAACTTTGTCAATTATTTCATGGAAAGTGTGTGCACATTGAAGTTATAGATGGTAACATATCTCATTATGCAAATTATTAGTAAACATAGCAGCTAATTGCTTATCTGGTAAGCTGTGGGTGAATCTATTGGTAAGTGATCTCCATCACTGTAGATAATTTGCAAAACTTTCACTAGCCTTTTGTTTAGCTTGCATCAAATCTACCAACAAAATCTCATGTTTAAGATTGTAAGAGAAGTGTTGCACAATTTTTTCTAAAAGATCATCAAAGTCAGAAACTGAATTCTTGGGAAATTTTAGAAAGCACTCCAAAAATTATCTTGCTAGACTCTTTTTAAACAATATTAGAAGGTATTTATCGTTGTAAGCCATTGGTTGACCATTAACAAATAATTCCATCAAATAGGCCTCTGGGTCTCCTTTACCCTTATATTTATTGAATTTAGGTGGTTAATACCCTGGACAAAATGGTATCTGTAGATACTCCATGTTGAAGGGGTAGGAATACATGTCATCCAAATTAAAAATTTTGGTCTGTTTCCCAATTTGGATTTTGGTAATTTCATCCTTCATTTGTTACAATTCTTGGGATAGGAAAATAGAGGGAAAATTGGTCTAAGGTGGAGGCTGGGTGATGAAAAGTGTATTACTTTAACTAGGGTATAGTAGAGGCATGGTTTGCTATAGAAGGTTGGTTTGGTTAGGGAATTAACCAAGAATATGCATTCATAGATTAGAATGTGATTGTTGAAATTACAAGATTTATGGTGCGATATTTTGGTTAGGATTTGGTATATGGGCTTGGTTGGGGAAATTATGGTTGATATGGAGGGATATCAATTGGAGTAAAATACTGTGCCTATTGAGGTTAACGAGGGACTTAGTTTCGACTAGTCAAACCTTAATGATTAAGGGGAACTTGAGAACCAAGGCCCTATCATTGAGTTTGTGGCACGTTAGGAATAAAAGGTTATTTTTACCTAATCGATACTTGTGGGACATTAAAACCTATTGGTTGTGCAAATATTTTTTGAGAAGTATACACATGTTGAAGGTTCAACATTTATCTCTAACCAATACTCATACACTATTTATTAGACATCATTTGTGATTGTAATGGTATGTTGGTATACAAATGAAGAGGTGTGTTTGTCATTACTTGGTGAGGTGGAACATTAGTTTCCCCTATTTAGGTGGTAAATTTTTTTGCCTATACTACATTGGTATGTTGGATTGTGAATATGGTTGTGGAACATTAGTCATCACCTATTATGGTGGAGTAATATTCATCACATTTTGTTGAGGCACAACATTGGTTATTGTTTGACTACTTAATCTTTGTTTTAGTATGATAGAAGAATTAGTTGGTTGAGGATTAGAGGTAGTTGTTTATAGTTAGGAGGTAGAAGTTCATACCCCCTAAATTTGTGAACCACTCATGGTGTTCACTAAAGGCAATTTTTTTTTGTGAAATAGTTGTTTATGCATTTACACCACTTTGGTCTAGATCAAATGTCATTTGTACATTGTCCACTATGTTTGGCTCATTATTCTATGTAGAAGCAAAAGACACTTTTTTGATAGCTGGGGTATTGAACATGTCTCCAAATGAAGTGATTCACATGAATGGGTCTATACCCTAATTTTCTTGACTTGTTAATTCAATTAAGACTCCTATTGAAGGAGCTAATTTAATAAGAAGAGCATTTGACATGGTCATGTTGTTAAGGTTACGTGCTAAATTCAAATAGGTTTGGTATGTTGTCTATATATGTATGAAGTGGTCCTCCATGAGGCCTTTTCCTTTAAAAATCATATGAGGGTCCATATGGCATCGACACTATAGCTTGAGGATTACTAGAAGATGCCTATTTAATGTTTTGATTATAAGGCTAATTGTAAGGTACTCTTACTAATTTGGAAAATTTTCCTAGGGGACGTCTATTGGAAACTTAGCCCCTACCTCTATAGATCTAATTAATACTTCATCCTTATTTCTAATTAAGTGATAATCAAACAAATAAGGGTCATAAGCTGATGGGAATGTGATATAGTATGGTTGTTGATGGACTTGTTCTGCAACCTAAGGTACACTAGCTAGGTATTGTGTCATTTTCTCTTGGTCTTACTTCGAGTATGGAGGTGTGTTGACCAAATAATGGACCAAATTATCTTGGCTTTATTACCTTTATTGAGTGTTTTGAGGTGGATAAGGATCGATATTACAAATGACATCATCTTTGTAGACACTAAAAAACCACACATAATGGTTCTAGATGTTAAAATACCCCTGAATGCCAACCTACCATTCACACCCTTTCAACTACAAACTTGAGTCAAAACACTCTTTGACCAACTCATGTTCTAACCCACCTTGACCAATACTAACCCTTTAACCTTTAACCCTTCACCCTATGATCCTCAATCATCGACATTCACTCTGACCATTGATGGTCACCACTCTGACCATTGGCAGTCATCACTCTAACCACTAATGGTTGATACTCTGACCACTAATGGTCAACACCTAAACTTACCAACTTTATCTGTGTGCCAACTAACATGTCAAAATATTATCTTGATGTCCACATTATCTATTTGATAATGCATCATAAGCCTCAAAATCATCATCCAAACCTCCTAGGTAACCTTCTACCTCCATATCTCTTTGCCTATAAAATGAGGGGAGCATGGGTGAAAAGGTATGAAAGAGGATCCACAAACAAGTATGTTTTCATTCTTCTAGTAGATACAATAAGGACCTAAACCTTTGCCAAAATTATTATTTAGAAAAATTACCATCACTCTTCCCAAATTGCTCCATATTTTATAGCAAGTTAACAACCTTCTATCATGAGCTAAGTATCTATTTTCATGTGTTCATTTACCTTTATCCTGGTTCAATAATTCCTGTAGACACTGAAATCGTGTCTACCACTTGGTCCTTTCTCCCCCCTTGGTCCCCTTTGTCCACTTAACCACTCCTAACCCATGTCTTGTTAATTTGAAATAATTAGCTATTTTAAATTAACAAAACTCCTTTTATCTCTCCCTTGCCACCTCACCTCCCTAGGATGCCCTTCTTAGGATTCCCTTCATTCCCCACATGGCCAATATTAATGCCTAGACCCCCATTCCAACTTCTCCCCTTTAACCTCTCATCCATTTTAGCCACCTTGAACCATTTCTTCTTCGGACTCACTGACCTGACAGTTGGGAAAATGGACGAAAGGCTATTTTTAGCCTTTTTCCTGCCTTCCAACCACCAATGTCGATCAACTGTCGATTGACGTCGGCGATATTGCCAGTGTCGGTAGCCTTCATAACAGTTTTTTGCATATGTTATCCCCCCTTTGCCTCTCTCTTGCATTGGACTCTGGAACTCTTGAATCTGTCAATCTTTCTCTCCTCTCTCTTCTGCTACTAACTCTTTGGCTGTAGGTACACATCAAGCAACACTCTCTAGGGACTCTGCATCAGGCTTCTACACCAGCAACAGGGCCTTCACACTAGCAGCACCAAAAATAGGTAAACCAGTCTGTAACACTCCTTCAACCAGTCACAGGTAAGTATTTTGTTTGTACTTTCATTGTGTTTTCTAGTTATTTGCTTCTAAGTATTATGAACTAGATTCAACACTTCCTATCACCAGACCAGACCAGACCCGAATCCTTATATCCCTGTCCCCCTGTTGGTCTCCTCTATCCCTCTATCCCTTTTTGACATTCTGTTCATTGTCCCAGACCTTTGCATAGACTCTCAGACCATTAACCAAAACCAGACTCTTAGACCCAGACCCCCAGACCATTCAACCAAGCCTAAAACTCTGTCTCAGACCTGTCCATAGATCAAAACTCATCCAGACCTCGTCCATAGACTACTGCCCCGACCGACGCCAGCCACAGAGACCACTGCCCTAATCGACGTCGACATCCTAACTGACGTCAGCAGAACTTGACGAACTGACGCTGGTAGGACCACCGACGTCGGTGACTATGACTAAGCCGACAACATCATTTAGGTAAGCTTTTGCTTCCATTTCCTTTTTAGTCTTTAATCATTTCAGTATTTTAACATTCTACTATTTATCAGACATCCTTTTATCAATCAGTGGGTTGACATCCCTCAAGCTTTTGCTTTTGGGATCAAGCTTTTGCTTGGCAACCCACCATCTCCTCATCTAACGCCTCCTTTGTCTTAGTCTCTTTCTCTTGTAGGTGTCATCCTCCACAACCAAAGAGGAGTTCTCATGATTGTCTGGATTACGGTGCACATGACTTCATCCAGGTACATCAAGCCTTAGACCATTTCTTTTAGTTTCTTATTCTCTCTTTGAATGTGAAAGCAAAATAGCGTAAAAATATTTTAGCACACCCGGTGGGACCCTTAGGGTCTCCCTTGGGTTCCTTTTCTTTCTATTCATATAGGGTGCATTAGGTTTCTCCCTTTTCACCTCTTTCTTCTCTTCTAAAAGACATCATAAGCAGGATTAAAAATAACTCTTCTTTCTTTTCTTGCATCATAGACTAGTCAAAAATCATATCCTTCAACCCTTTCTCAACTTGTTTTCATTCAAATTAACATTTCGACTTGGGATTAAAAACACACTGCATATCATTTCTACTTGCTTGAATTTCTTAGTCCACATCTAGTAATTAGTCTGCATCATGAATTAATCACACTTATGTTACACAACCGAACCACCTGCACAAATCAAACATCAAACAATACTTGAGACAAGGCCCGACTGGGATTTCATCACCCAGCAGATACCTTACCCCTCCCTGGAAATCTCACTTGGATTTCATCACCAAGGGGAAAGCCCAATCCGTTCTCTAGCAGAGGATAATCTCTAGGCAAGGTATATTTTGGCTAGGTGAGACCAGCTTATCATTGGGCTCGTGAAGTGAGGGGAGCTTGCTCCTTAGCACCAGGCCACGTACCGAACCTAACCCAGACTCTTGAGTGCCTAAACAAACCTGAAACCATCCATAGACTACCTCTTCTAAGACCCATTCTTCAAGCCAATCTTCCCAAACATCACTTTAAGGCATAAGCCACAAGATTCTAAAAGTTGATTCTTAGGATTTAACGCTTAGTGTCTGCCTGTCTCCATCTCTATTTTTCTATTCTTATCTGCTTGTTTGAGCTTGTGAGGATGTTCTTCTTCCTTTTTTCCAAAAACTCTCAAATCTTTTGGGTTTCTAGAAAACACAGTCACCGGCATCGGTTTTATCACTGACGTTAGCAACCTTTCATCACCGACATCAGTTATCTGACCGATGTCAGCCATCTGATATCACCGACATCGGTTTTCCAACTGACGTCGGTCACTGTCACAGTCTTTTTCTCAAAACAACAGCCTAAAACCCAACCCCTTTTTCTACCAAAAACCACATTCTAAGTTTCTAAAACTAAAAAAACACAGTTTCTAAAACCTGAACCTTTTACCTTGAATGGTTTTGACACACAGTCAAACCAAGGCTCTTCTTGACCAAGCAAGGCATCAATCACTTCCATCTTACTCGTCCATAACCAGTCCTATAATGGAGTTCCACTCAAAAACTGAAAGAACTCCTACTCGACCAACCCCGACTCAGACTCCCATTGTCCCTGAAGGGGACCAAGATTGAAAGATTCTTGGACCTTAATGTCAAAGCCCTCTAAAACTATCTTGCAAGAAACCAAATGCGAGACCTTTTAGGTGTAGCGACAATGACATCGATTTCATCCGCTACTCAACCCATCATGACTCAGCCTATTGTCTCAACTAGTCACTCGACCATGGCCAATACACAAAGTTTGGCCTCCTCATCTATTTTCGAACCTACCTCCATCGGGGTTTCATTACCCCCTCAACCCCACACAATTCAACCAAGTTCAGCACCATACCAAAACTTGGTTGTCTCAACCTCACCCACTCTTGCACCTATACACGCAGGAGTGACAACCTATCCTTTTACCAGTGCCGCCACTCAACCACCTCTGGTAGTATCTAGTCAACTTGTGTCCTCCAATTTCATGACACAAGCCCCTTTGACCATGAGCTCTATCCCTATGACGCACTACCCATATGTTGTGCCTACACAAGCACAACCAAGTACGTCCTACACCTCTTCGACCACCTTCTAGGTACCCTACAACCTAGGGGGTGCCTCGCTACCAATTCGTCAGATGACATAATCAAAATGCTGATAGATAAAATGTCTAGTCTCGAGACCTCTATCTCTGGTTCAAGCAATGCCCTCTCATATGAGCGAATTTGCAACGAACCTATTCATCCCTCTGTCCCTATCCAACCATATCCCAACCAGTGGGAGCTTCCTAAATTTACTCGCTTTTAGAGTAAGGAAGACTCGCAACAACACTTACGAACATTCAGACATGCCTATTACCTTATTGCCCATGATGATGCGTTACTTCTACGCACGTTCCCCATGTCCCTTTCTGGCCCTACCCTTGACTGGTATAGCTCTCTTACCAAACATTCTATCTTTTCATTTGCTCAACTCACCCAATTATTTCTCGACCATTTTTCTATCAACATCACCAAACAAGTCTCAATCACAGACCTCTATTCCATCAGGCAATTTGATGATGAATCAATAGTCGATTTTGTCACCCGTTGGAGAGGCTTGATTAACCAGCTCTCCTTCTCCTTGCCTCAACCTGAGCTCATCGAGCTCTTTTCTCGAGCATGTGCTAGACACATCTCTTCTACCTTGCGGATTCAGACATTCCGCTCTTTCGACGAAGCTTTTACCATGGCAAGAAAGCTTGAAATCTGTGCCATCGATGAAAATAAGGTCAAATTGCATAATGACAATGCAAAATCTAATGACCCTTCTTCATCCAAACCTTCTTCTGCCCACTCCTAGTCTAAAAGGTCGGCAAACACTATCATCTTTAGACCATCATCTTCAACAATAACCAACCGACCTCAATTTTCAACATTAGACTACATCAATAAACACTTCCAACGTCGATCCATACAATGTCAATACACCCCAATTGGAGAGTCATATGTCTCTATCTTGGATAAACTTGTCAAGCAGGGGGTCCTCAATCTCCCTTCAATCTGACCACTTCAATTTGACTCCTCAACGCCTATCCCTGCATGGTATAGGGAGAATGACTTTTACAACTATCATCGTGTCAAAGGCCATGACATGGACAACTATCAAACCTTCAAAAACATCATCCAAGACATGCTAGACAAGGGGGATCTTATCCTAGATAACCCGAACGCCCCACCCAACCAAAACCTTGACATCTTCAAACAACCCTTTCCTAATCACCCGCCTATTCAAAACAATGTCTAGACCATGACCAATGACCCTCAAGACCATGATATACGCACGATCGACACTGTCTATTCTCTTGTCCCTAACCAACCTCCTTCACAGGTGGAAGACCCTTCTTCCCCTATTCCTCCTCCACAGGATGAAGAACTTTCTTCTCCTATTAGTCCTCCATTGACCTCTCTCATATTGGAGGATGCTTTGATGGCACCCACACTAGCTGCCTCACCCTCATCCTTTTTGTCATCAATGGGGGATCATACATTCCCCATGCCTAGACCACACATCGAGACCATGACCATTCCTACGCTCTATCCAACTACAGAGCCACAGTCTCTTATTTCTTCTCCACTAAGAGAAGAACCAGTCCCTTCACCCATTTCGATCAAGGAAGACCCAGTCACAGTTTCCTCTTGTCTTTTGCCTAAGATTGCTACATCTCACTCGCCTCCGTCCACGTTCGAACCCAAACCCATAACTAAACCTCACCTCACACAATAGTGGCCCTCACCCCAAACCAACAAAGGCCATTAAACCAGACCAGAGGACTCCTCCCCCACCTTCCTCATTACCTTCAATTTTGGGCCCACATCCGTCCACTTTAATAGGGGTGCTTCCTACTCCCATACCTCACAGAGGCAAGTCACCTCCATTAATCTATCAACCCATCAGACATATATTTCCTCCAAAACATCCAACACCTATCACCACCAAAGTTTCATCTTTGCGTGTGGTTACACCACCCATGAAAATGATGGTATGACCAATGTCTCTTACACCTCTCAAACCAAAGTCATCAACCCCCACTGCAATAAGATACTCAGACCCATTAGTAGGTTATTATGCCTTGATGTTACGGCACTTGTTGCAGTCTTCTCGCATCAATCTCCCACCTCTTAAACCATATCAATCCCTTGGACCAAAACCACCCTGGTTTGACGACACTCAGATTTGTGTGTATCATCACACGCCTGGGTACAACACTAAACATTGTTGTGCTCTCAAGGTTGTCATTCGCCAATGTCTGGGGAATGATACCTTTCTTCTTGACCGCATCGTCAACCAACCTTCAACCTCCTCACTGCCCCACTCATCAACTCTCGGATCAAGACCATCTTGGTTTGACAAATCTAAATTCTGTCATTATCACCACACTCTAGGACATGACACTGAGCGCTACTATGCTCTTAAAGCTATCATTCATCAACAACAGAGAAAGGATTCCCTTCTTATCAAAGATCCTCTTGACCACCCCGTCGACAAATTATCAACACCGACCCATGCTTCTCAAACCTCATCACCCAAATCGGGATCTCCATGCCCGACTATGGTCCCTACGATGCCTTTAACCCCCTTATTCGACATCAACACAGTCAATCTGGCCACCAAGCCTCAACCAACCTTGACCAATCTATCAAACATTCTCCCTAGCTGTTGGGGGAATTCAACCTTCATCCAAGCCTCAACCAACCTTTCAACCCAGTCTCGACCAAATATCAATCACTCTTTTAATTCTAAACCTCAACCCAACCTCAACCAAGGCATCGACCCAACTTCAACCAAACATTCAACCCGACCTCAACCAAACAATCAACCCGACCTCGACCAAACATTCAACCTATCTTCGACCAAACGTTCAAACTGACCTCAATCAAACCTTGATCAAATATCAACCAACTTCTTCAGCATCGACCCCAAACTTTGACCAAATAGTGACCAACTCCTTCAACATCAATCAACATGTGACCAATTTAGAACGAAGCAAACGGGGCAAGTTTGCTCCCAATTGACTCAGACCTTGCATCATAACAATCATGGGTCAGGACTTTGTCAAAACCTGAGCCCCTTTATGTCTTGCATCTTTGACCAGTCCACTGTTAGTCAAGTAATTATTCACTTCACGTTTAACTTGAGCTCAATCCCTTGAGCAGTCCTTGTCACTGTCATTCCTATCTCCTTCAACCCTCAACCCTGCAAACATCAGTCACCCTTTTTGTCAAGCATGAACTGCTTCGTCCTAATAAAAGGGAAACCCTCTAAACCTCTATAGTCAAGTCCATGACCAAAAGTCCAGTAAAAAAAGAAAAGAAAATATATATATATATATATATATATATATATATATATATATATAAATGGGATGCATATTCCAAGGTCATAAAACTATAAATGTAGACTATTCCCTCGAAGGATAGCTGCATCATCATTGCTATATTTACTAGACTACTCCCTTGAAGGATAGCTAGGCCAAAGTCATATCAAAAACATAAAAAGCAGAATATAGACCACTCCCTCGAAGGATGGCTATGCCTAAATTTTGCTACATACACAGCACTATCTCTAAAGCTTCCCGCATCGATCAGCTTCACGACATGACCACAAAGCAAGACAACATCCCATCGCAGGCTTCCCGCATCGATCAGTTTGCCTTCAAAAAAAAAAAAAAACTGACTGACAAAACTTTAGAGTCATGGACTTGTTTATAGTCGTTCTCAGGGTCACCTATAAAAGGGGCAAAGTCATTCCTACCAAAAAGGGTTCCCCCTTCCATCTCACATCAATCCTATCACCCCAACATACTCAAGGGATTTCGAGCTCACTTAACGTCAAGTGATTCGATTGCTTCTCTAAACACAACCACTAGTCAACAATGCAATACATGAACGGGTCTTTTGTTTCTAAACAACCCCTATCCATGCCATCATTCTGGTTCTTGTCAATGAAAGAGCAATTCACCTTTCAATTTTGACACATCTTGGTCACGCATCCAACCAAATCATTATCTATCCAACCAAACCCAAACCAAACCAATCAAACATTTTCAGACCAATGACATGACCTAGTCCATTTCACATAGTTTCTATGGACACCAATACACATGGAAACTATCGACCATACACAATTTATGTTAAGCATAAACCAATACTTGCTGAAGCATAAATAGCCTCAATTCATTTTTAGCATACGTCCATCACGAATATGGAAAATTGCTAGGGATGAAAGACTTCTCAACCAATGTTGCAGAATACACCATCACACAATATGGAAAAGGCTGCAACATCATCTTCTCCTTCATCATTTCATCATGACCAAGACCAATCTATTGACCACTTTGACCACCTATCTACCACTCAAACCCCTAGTTCAAACTACATTGGTCTGAGGCCCTAAGACCAGGGCTATGTAGGTAGCACTCAGATGACACGACCGTCTTCTGAGGTTAGCTCGACCACCCTCGTTTGTTCATCTACCTGATGGACAAACTATCTGTCTTTTGACCATGACCTTGACCATGACCACAATCAATCATTAGCTAATCATTGACCTCTTTGACTCTTAGTCTGAACTACATTGGTCTGAGGCCCTAAGACCAGGGCTATGTAGGCAGCACTCAGATGACGCGACTGTCTTCTAGGGTTAGCTCGACCACCCTCTGTTTGTTCATCTCTCTGATGGACAAACCTTCTCTTCTTTGACCATGACCTTGACCTTGACAAGACCAATCCATACCTTTGACCCTCTTCCTCCCCTTTGGGGAGAACTACATTGGCCTGAGGCCCTTCACATAGGGGCTATGTAGGCAGTACTCAGTGTTTTGAGGTTAGCTCAGCCACTTTCTTTCGTCCATCCATCCACCTCGACCAATGACCATGGAGATCATGACTATCTCCTCCTACCCTGACCACTTCCAAAGTGACTTTTCCTTAGTTGTTTTTACATGTATGCTACCCCATGATTGGTTAGCAAAATTGTGCGCAGACTATTTTTGACCATCACAAGTATAGGATCACAAGCCGGTTGATCCCCATTACATCACTTCCTGAGCCTGGGATACCTGGAACACGATGACCATTGGAGCTTTGGCTTAGATTGAATAACCCAATCAACAGATGACTAAATGCTGGGTCCCAGTTACTTCAATTTTGGCACTCCTCGACCCTTGACTTGTGACACTTTGACCTGACCATCTTGTGAAGTGGTATGCATGAAATCACAACTTTTGCATCGTTTACACTCCATCTTCACCATTTTTCATCCACTCTTTGTCAAATTAGCACCTGATTCTAGGTTCCCTTCCCTCGACTCCTACTTTGAGGGGGAATACCTCATCCATAATCGGGGCAACCAACCCTCTTGTTTTTGTCTTGCAGTTCGCTTAAACAACCAACAAGACAAAATCAACCTTATCCCATACCTGGGGTAACCAACTCCTATTTTTGTCTTGCAGTTCATCTAGAATAACCAACAAGATAAAAAGGGGCAAATGTAGACACTGAAATCGTGTCTACCCCTTGGTCCTTTCTCTCTCCTTGGTCCCCTTCATCCACTTAGCCACTCCTAACCCATGTCTTATTAATTTGAAATAATTAGCTATTTTAAATTAACAAAACTCTTTTTATCTCTCCCTTGCTACCTCACCTCCCTAGAATTCCCTTCTTAGGATTCCCTTCATTCCCCACATGGCCAATATTAATGCCTAGACCCCCATTCCAACTTCTCCCCTTTAACCTCTCATCCATTTTAGCCACCTTCGATCATTTCTTCTTCGGACTCACTGACCCAACAGTTGGGAAAATGGATGAAAGGCTATTTTTAGCCTTTTTCCTGCCTTCCAGCCACTGACGTTGGTCAACTGTCGATCGACGTCAGCAATATTGCCAGCATCGGCAGCCTTCATAATGGTTTTTTGCATCCGTTATCCGCCCTTCACCTCTCTCTCACATCAGACTCTAGAACTCTTGAATCCGTCAATCTTTCTCTCCTCTCTCTTCCGTTGCTAACTCTTTGGCTACAGGTACACATCAAGCAACACTCTCTAGGGACTCTGCATCAAGCTTCTACACCAGCAATAGGGCCTTCACACCAGTAGCACCAACAACAGGTAAACCAGTCTGTAACACTCCTTCAGCCAGTCACAGGTAAGTATTTTATTTGTACTTTCATTGTGTTTTCTAGTTATTTGCTTCTAAGTATTATGAACTAGATTCAACACTTCCTATCACCAGACCAAACCAGACTTGAATCCTTATATCCCTGTCCCCCTGTTGGTATCCTCTATCCCTCTATCCCTTTTTGACATTTTGTTCATTGTCCCAGACCTTTGCACAGACTCTCAGACCATTAACCAAAACCAGACTCTCAAACCTAGACCATTCAACCAAGCCCAAAACTCTGTCTCAGACTCGTCCACAGATCAAAACTCATCTAGACCTCATCCACAGACTACTGCCCCGACTGACACCGACTACAGAGACCACTGCCCTAACTGACGTCGACAGAACTTGACCAACTGACACTGGTAGGACCACCGATGTCGGTGACTGTGACCAAGCTGACAACATCATTTAGGTAAGCTTTTGCTTCAATTTCCTTTTTAGTCTTTAATCATTTTATTATTTTAACATTTTGCTATTTATCAGACATCCTTTTATCAATCAGTGGGTTGACATTCCTCAAGCTTTTACTTCTGGGATCAAGATTTTGCTTGGCAACCCACCATCTCCTCATCTAATGCCTCCTTTGTCTTAGTCTCTTTCTCTTCTAGGTGTCATCCTCCACAACCAAAGAGGATTTCTCATGATCGTCTGGATTACGGTGCGCACGACTTCATCCAGGTACATCAAGCCTTAGACCATTTCTTTTAGTTTCTTATTCTCTCTTTGAATGTGAAAGCAAAATAGCGTAGAAATAATTCCCTCTGACCTCTCAACCAATCAACTAACCCCTAATAACCTACTATACCAATATTCCATTTATCCTTTAACCTCTAAACCTATAGATCCAACCTTTTTGCTTAACAAGACCTATTAATAATAATCATTGACAGTCATCCTAACCAATGATGATTGATTGTCAAACTATTAACATTCACCCTGACCACCGACAATCGACTATCAAAATATTTTTAGTCACCTAACCACTGATGATTACTCTAACTATCGATGGTCACCCTGACTACCGATGGTCATTATGTGAACCAAACTAGCAAGCAGTAATTGACCTTGAACCTCAACCAAACCCTATTTTCTTGGCCCCTATCACCTCACATACTAGAAACAATAACTTGACATGAACCATTCTCTGACCATTGAGAATTTACCTTAATGTTATTTTTTTAGAACACTAACATTCATTTGTAAAGTGTTTATTTATTTAGATCTAGTACTTTTATGTTATGCAACCTTTCTTCTTAACTTTTATTTTATCAACATTAACTTATTAAAAAGTGGATTGATAGCCTCCTAGAAATCCCATGCTTATTAGATCTAGCTTGCTAGGCAATCCACCCATCTACTTAACAAACCAACCCTTTTCTAGTTCTCTCTTATTGTAGGTCATCTTCCCAAGCTAAAGAAAAGTATCTACAACCATCTGGATTATGGAACGCACACCACATCTAGGTTCTACGAAACTCTATCTCTCTTTTAGTTTTACCTTTCTTCTATAAATAGATAAAAATAAAAATTCATGTAAAACATTCTAGCACACCTGATGGGACCTAGTTACATGTAGTCCCCTTTTCTTCTTTATTCTTTGCTCATTTAATGAAATTGAAAATTTATTTTGGGTATAAAATTAACTGAATACATTAATCGATTACATGTTTATCTCATTTAGTTAAATTAAAACTAGAGTAATAAATCGTAGCTTCATCTCTTTATCACACACCATACCAAACCACTTATCAATCAGTACATCTTAACACCTGACATAAGGCCTCACTAGGATTTCATCACTTAGTGGTAAACCTTTACCCTTTGGCTATCTTACCTGGACTTCACTACCAAGAAGAGAAACCAAAACATAGCTATTTGGTTGAGTCTAAACTCTAAAAATCAATATATATTGGCTAAGCACCCAACACCTTTATCTTTGTGATGTGTGAAGTGAGGGGGTAGGCCCCAACATCAATCCATGTACTGAATTTCAATATAGATTTTGAGAACCTTAACTAACCTGGAACCAACCATAGACTTATTTTCTAGTACTCACTCTACAAACCAAGTCTTCATATATTATTTCTAACTTAAGGCATCAACCAAAAGAAAGACTAAAAAGAACCATAGGAGGCAATGTGCTTTAGTGTGTGTTTTACCTTTTTGACTTTTTCTTGTCTTGTCTTTGTTTGAGTTGTGAGAAACCTACCTTCCACCATCTTGCCTCCATTACCTTGTCCAATGGGGAACCAACCTATATTCTCTCCTAGAGATCCTAACTTTCATAAGATCTTGGAGAACAACCATCTCACCTTAGAGTGATACCTTGCATCATGAGCCACTTGTGCTCCTAACCTTACCTATAACCAACCTAACCTTACCTACAACTAACCTAACCTACCCTAAAATCAACCTAACATTACCAACAACCAATATAACCTCATCATCAACCAACCCAAACTCACCCACAACCAATAAAAACTTACCTATCACCTATCAAACCTCAACTACAACCAACTGACAAACTATCAACTAACACCTGAGCTGGTTAAAATGTTAATGGACCAGATAATCAAAGTAAAGTCTTCTATTTTTAGTACCTATGACCAATCAATCCTCACCTATAACTAGTCAAATCTCAACTACAACTAACCAATAACCTATTAATGACCATTTAACCATCATCATAACCAACCTCAACTTCAACCTATCCAATGTCATCAACCGTTAGGTCACCTACCCCAACCATCATATCAACTACCCTAACCTACTTTGAGGCATCTCTCTTTATCTCAACCCTAAAAATTGATCTATCCTCTTTACCATCCAACCAACAACTATAAAACTAACTTATCAACCTTACCTAACCTATCAAACTAACCCACCTTATCAACCTTACTCAAGCAATCAAACCCACCCAACCTATCAACTCAACCAAACATATCAAACCAACTAACCTAATCAAACCAATTGATTAGCTCACAAACTCAAGATTAATCCATCATTAAACCTCTTTCTATACCTATTATTGTGCACACCAATAACCAAAGCTCTCAAGATAATAAGGCCCATCCATTATATTTGATTTTTAATCAACTTATAACTAAGGGAACCATAATCCAACCATTAACCAAACCACTTATTAACCAAGTGGAACCTTCTCAACTTTCCTTTGAAATTATAATCAAGGAAACCAATCAAACTCTTCCACTTACCCATGTGTAACTAAAAAACCAACTTGATCCTCTCACCCATGTGGAACCAACCTACCAACCTCTTCTGCTTACCCATATGGAACCAACCAACCAACCTCTTCCACTTACCCATGTGGAACCAACCAACCAACCTTTTCCACTCACCCATTTGGAACCAACTAACTAGCCTCTTCCACTTACCCATGTGAAACCAACCCACCTACCTCTTCCACTTACCCATGTGGAACTAACCAACCAACCTTTTCTACCCACCCATGTGGAACCAACCTACCAACCTCTTCCACTCATCCTTGTAGAACTAACCAACCAACATTTTCCACTTACCTATACAGAACCAGCCTACCAACCTCTTCCATCTACCCATGTGGAGCTAACCTACCAACCTCTTCCACTTACCCATGTGGAACTAACCAACCTACCTCTTCCAATTACCCATGTGGAATGAACCAATCTACCTCATCCACTTACCCATGTGGAACCAACCTACCAACTTCTTCCACTTACCCATGGGGAACTAGCCAACCAACCTTTTCCACTTACCCATGTGGAACTAACCAATCACCTTTTATACTTACCCATGTGGAACCAACCAACCTACTTCTTCCACTTACTAATTTTGTGGAACCTACCATCAACCCTATGTTACAAATAATCAACCCAACATTAACAACCATTAACCCTACCTCACCTACCATCAACCAAACCAAACCTACCATTAACCCAATGAAACTTACCATTGACCTAACCTTACCTATAACCATCTACCCAACCTTACCTCACAAATCAACCAAATAATCAAACCAACCCAACCAACATACTATTTTAACCATTTATCTTACCCCTATCAACCAATCATACTAAGCTCTACACCAAATCAATCAACCAAAACCCACCTATTTAAAAACCCAAACCTAGATCAACCCATCAAAATGACCAAACCTACCTTAACCTACTTAAATTAGATCCAACTATATTTTCCTCACCTTGGTGTAATAGAGGAAATCCCACTTAAACCACCACCTACAAACTTGACCTACTAACCACTAACAACTAACAACCCCTTTTAGGAAGTGGATGAAGTCATTTTCACCCCTCCTAAACCCTCTTATTAACCAACACCTCACCTTGGGATAATTTTTTGATCTTTGACCATCCATGAAAAGAGTAAATTGGGGGAACTTTCCCTCTATAAGGCTTTGACCATTTATCAACCCAAACCATACCTTAATAATTAACCAAACTAACCCTTGACATTTTTTCCTCAACCTATTAACCAACCAAGCTTGAACTATTGGAGGTTACCTTTATCCTTCACCCAACCAAACTTATTGAAGAATCATCTTATCTCCCTACCTAGTGGAGTCACCTTCTCCACCAACCTACCTAACCTTTGGATATTACCCTTCTCATCTTTACCAACCATTTGTGATTTCTTAGGATCACATCTTACCTTGGATACCCAAGAACTCACCAACCAACCACCTTAAATTAACCATGAAACTATTGGAGATTACCCTTATCCATCAACCAACCAACCAAATGACTTTAACCTTAGTCATTTTGGGCCACCTTTTCTAATTTTTTTATGATTTCCAACCATTTGGGAGTCACCTTCTCCCCTGACCATTGGGGATTACCCTTCTTTATTAACCTATTTTAGAGTCACCTTCTCCCCTAACCTTTGGAGAGTACATTCTACATCAACCCAACCTCAACCAAGTGGTATACGAAATTGGGGAAATTTATTTGGACACCACCCAACCTATTTAGGAGTCACCTTCTCTTCTAACCATTGGAGATTACCCTTATCCACCAAACTATCACCTAACCAAACTCACCTTTTTTTGTCAATACAAATATTTTCCACATCTAATCAAGTTTCAAAAAGTAACTGGGGGATATCTACTCTCTTGATTGACATCAACAATTTATGTAAGCATAGATTTGGGGCATATCAAAAACTTAACCTCCTCAAAATGCTTTTGAATTTGTGCACTTGTTCTTTGGTTAAACCAGGTTCCTTGTCATCTTGTGTCTAACTTAAGATCATCCCTTATTTTTAATCACCTTCATCTCCTTATCTTTATGGAAAACTGATTAAAAATAGGATTATGTGATTATTCATCTTAAAATTAGCCTAATCATAAGCATGGATAGCATGGATCTACCCATGGCATGATCCTCATGGTACTTTCCAACCTTTTTAGGATGGATTCCCTAGTATTTTTCACTTAAACCACCTATTTTACCCATAATAAATATCTTTGTGCTATGTATTTGCCTCCATAAATGAAAACCTTAGGCTTATATAGATAGTCCATGTCTAACCTAACATCAAAATAATTTAGGATACCAAAATATCACTTGGATTAAATATCTCTAGCATGCAGACTTCTCCCTTGAAGGACAACTGCCTAAAACCTAAATTACTTAAAAAGATATACTACTCCCTTAAAAAAAAACTATCAAACATGAACAAATCCAAACTTAGACCACTCCCTTGAAGGATGGCTAAGTCAACCTTGTAAATAAAATTCATTTAAAGCTTCCTACATTGATCAACTTCCCAAACCTACCAAATAGATCAATAATAGACCCAACATCAAAATCAATAACAAATAATCTTAAAAAAGCTACAATAAACTTTCACAATAGCATCAGTAGACTTGTTACATCAATCAGTCTACACCTAGCATTAAGACATGGACTTATCTATCATGGTTCTTAGGTCACCTAAATAAAGGGCAAATCATCCCCATAATAAGATTACCCTACCTATCACCCACTATCTATAATCCATCTCCCATTTTTTCCTCCACAAATCAAGGAATATTTGAGCTTACTTGATGCCATGTGATCAAGCTACCTTTTTTTTAACCATCGAACTAACAACAAAGAAAAATTATGATAGGTTTTTATGTTCATAAGCCCACCCATCTTTCCATCATGATCTTTGTCAATCAGAGCATTTATCCTCCTCCTTATACTTTCATGACCACTAACCAATCAATGAACTAACCCATTAAATTAACCAATTAGTGAACCTATTTGGGATTCACCATCTCCCCCAAACTTTGGAGATCACCCTTCTCCATCAACTTTAACCTTTAAATATCACCTTTCTCCATAAAACCTTCAACCAAACAAAATCAAACTCAACCTTTGGAGATTACCATTATCAAACCTACCCTTACCTTAACCATTAACCATTGGAAAACACCTTTTCCATAAACCCCAACCATTGGAAATTACTCTTCTCCTACTATTGTCACTTATATTTACACCCTTTGAGGAGAAGTCTCAACTCTCCTCATTTAAGTGGCATAATTGAAACCCCTGTAGGCTATGGGTGAGCTTAAGAGTGAGGTGAATCTCTAGATAGGGGTATCTCCCTTGATGTACCACTTGTATACCAATACTACACCTAAACTTGGGGGGGAAGGGAGAGATAAAATTGAAAACAAAATATCCTAAGGGAGGTGATACACTAAATAAGTTGATGACTTCTAACTAGCTGTATGTTATACATGAAACCAAGAGACTAATCAAACATACACTTCTCCAATGAATCTTCACACATCAATATTACATTATGAGGTTATGGATGAATGCTTGGGATATAGGAATAGACAAGATGACTTGAATAAAACTAGTGAATAGACTAACTCACTCAACTTTGACACTTCCTAGAACACTTCAAATGCCTTGCAAGAAGAAGCTTTCCAACTACAAATAGGATAAAAGAATGAGACAACATGATAAGGAAAAAATAGTTATCACTAATCAAGATCAATCATCCAAGTAAAACACACTATGAACATTAATAAAGAGATAAAAAATCATTAGTATTATTGATCAAATGGTATGAAAATGAGTAGGGCTTCACCATACTCAGGTGAAGCATAAGTTATAATGGCCAGAATGGCTAGTTCTTATAGATCTTGAGAAAGAGAGGAGAAGAGATAAGTCTAAGGGTCACAAGGACACTTGTTAATATGATAAAAAGAGTTATTTATGCATGGGAAGAGGATTTTGGATGAGCCATGCAAGTTCAGGAAGCACAAGTGTCACCCCAAGTTATGAAACTCATGAAAAGTGGCATGAAAGTTCTCATTCTCGCTCAAAAAAATACCTTCATGATTTAAACCTATTTGAACATCCAAAAATTGATTAGGGATAGTTATGATGATTGGGATGAAGGGGAAGGATTTAAAATATGCCTCTTTATGCATTGGTTATAGTCTTGGTCATTTAGAACCTTCCCAAAATGAGCTATCATCATCTACAGTCTAAGAAACTCCTCTTTCCCACACCTTGCACACTTGGCTTAAAATTTGGATTCAATTTCCATGAAAATACATGAGAGGAGTGGAAAAAACTTGGAAATACCCTCCATGGCCTTAGGGGCATCAGGTACACCTTAAAATTAGCTCACTTGAAGTTTTCCACCCTTCTTACTAGCTTGGTCACTATGCTAGTTTTGATTGGCTGAGATGAAGCTATTTGTTTGAAAACTTAGGATTTGTCATAAAGAATGAAATACACATAAGGGGTTATCACAAGTCCAAATACTTCTCCCAAAGTTATTTTCATCTTCATACTTTCTTGTAACTTGAAAACACATAAAATATTCAAAAGTACCCTATTTTATGCCATGTTAGTACAATTTTATATAGCACATCCTAATGGGGAGTAGCCTGAGAGAGTCCTATAAAACCTGTAGTCATCATTGTAGATATACTATTCCATTATATTAGCTATCCAACTTCATTTCCTTCATCAGTTCTTGTCTAAGGGGATGTAAGGGTTTTAGCCTATTTTGACCTCTTAGGATTTGTTCATAAAAACTTGACTTTATACTCTAAGCTCAATGTAATAAAAATTATTTTCATTACTATATCTAACTCCTCCAAACTTCTTTAACCTAAATGTAAATCATCAAAATATATGTGAACTTCTAAACCTCTCTTATCAAGATTGTTTTCACATTTTGCACAAGTCTAAGTTATCTTTGGACCAAAAATGGATTCCATTTCAACTTATTTGAATTTTAAAAGCTTTATAACATCTATATTCATCCTATAAACATGTTTCAATAGGGTATAAATCTCATCTCAAGGTGGAAGTGACCATGACTCTCCTTTTGTCTTCTAGGCCTAACCCTACCCAAGTAGATTTGACTGTAACTTTGAGGGTCTAGGCCATCCAGTTGGACTTATTTTAATTCCATAAGATTTAAAAAATATAATTTTACCATAATAACATGTTTAAATCCATTATAATTTTTATTTAATATTAGAAATGAATTTGACCTTTCATTTGGGCTCTAGGCCTCACCATGCTTGATAAGCCTTTCTATAACTTTTATAGGTTTAGACCACCAAGATGGAATTATTACTTATATGAAAGTATATTAATAATTTATAAGGTTTGTTTCAAATTATTACACCTCTATGCAATGCTTAATCAGTCCCTTGGCCCACCATTTTCATCTTGCTCTCTAAAGCCTGCCAGTTTGCATTTAGGGAAGTGCCTTCTATCTGAGAAGAAACAAAGGGAACTTACCCTATTAAATTAGAAAAAATGAATATTTTATGGGATTCCTCATGTAACCTATAGGTTATATACCAATTTTCATCTCTTGGTTCCAATATTATATCATCCAAAGTCATAATAAACCAAAACAGACTGTTAAGAAAGGATTGTGTGCATGGTCTAAGGAGTGGACTGTATAATGCACCATTTAAGTTCTTTCCTATATTAAATGTTTATCATGATAGATCCATGAAAATATTTTTACCATAATAAATTTTTTCTCATTCTCTTTCATCACTCCAATCCTCTATATGCTCCTTATCCTTGCCTAGTCCATATTGTATGTACTCTTTGACTATGTTCTACCTTAGAAGGCACCTGTAGGTACATTATTGTGTGTTTTAGGCTGAAATAAATGCTTAAATACCATTATTTAAGATTAAAATATCATATGAAATTGTTTTGGACCCATTGTTAACTTTTTTTGAGCTATATACACTTCAAAAGGCCTAATCCTTCTACTCTCTATCTGTCATTGTCAACTATAGTTGACTATGGGGGGGGTCATGTAGGTGTTTTTGCATGTTTGAAACCTAGGCATAAAATTTAAGATCTTATAAATAGTTTTAATAATCACACCAAGCCATATCTAAACCTTAGAACTCATGTTCATACCTTGATCAGGTTCACTGTCACATCAGTCAACTATAGGTGTATGTTTCAAGGTTTGAGATACCTGTAAGTGCTTGTTGGGTCTTAAAACATCACCATTAAAATATCATTGATGATATTTATATCATGGATGCCACTTTTACCATTATCCAAATTTTATATCTCCAATATTTAGGTCCACTTCATGAATGTGGTAAGAGCTAAAGCTTGTTGTAGGTTAACCTCTTGGGCAAAAGGAAACCTGTAGGTGAGCATAAGGCCCAATACGCAATATTCCAACCTCCTTAGATGATAATTAGATCATAAAAGATATTTAAAACTACTTAATACCTTACAAACATAGTGGCATGTCTTAGTCTTACAACTCTGTGGTGAAGAGTATAATATGAGTTAAAAACCTATAGATTTCACTAATGAGCTTTAGTGAACAAATTTCATGTTAGAGCCTCTTCAAAACTAGATTCATTAAGTTATCTACCCTCTATATATTATAAATTTATTTTATTATATTAAGTTTGAAAGGTTTTTATTAAGATACATTAGGAACTTTTGTAACCTTGTTATACAACCTTGGTAAAAGGCTCAAGTTATTTGTTTTTTCATTTTAGGAAAAAAGTCCTTGAATCCAGTCCTTGCCTGATCCAAAATAATTTACACATTCACACTTCATTTTTAAACATAAAATAGGTTTGAGGTGATAAAAAAACATGTTATGAATCTAATAATGATCCCCTCACTTATTTCCGTTTCTCAAAACAAACTCCTTAGCTCTCTGACTAGGATCACCTATAGGCGGCGTTTTCCTGTATAGGTATCAAGTGTGATATTGTAGAAAATGTGTATGTTTTTTTACCCCCATGAGTTCTAGGCTTATATTGATATCATGAAATGCATTATTCATATTTAAAATCATCTAAAACAAATTTTAATACCTTCTTTTCAACATGGAATCTTCATTCATGGCACCTGTAGGCGCATGTTCATAGTGACTATGTGAGAATGTTGCATATGACTGTAGTAGTTATCTTTTTACACCCTTCAGAGGATATCAAATTTTTATTCCCAATAAGGTGATATAATCAACCTAAATACTATAAATATACCTCCATGGACATGTTAAAAGTCCTACACAGTTCATCTAATTGACTGTATGTGGTGGTCCTATAACAAACTGACTGTATATAGTAATTATGATTGCAAGCTCATGAGATTGGTTTGGAGAATGAAGTTTTAAGGTGAAGGGAACTAGGATAACCTTGAAAAAATGGAAATGGAACTATCACAGTGCTATGTAACCATTAAAAAAGCATGAAAATATAGAAAATAGTGGAAACCTACCAATAACAATTAAATGGGACCATTCTACAAGCTTGAGGTGATTGACTCTTCAAATAAACTCCAAAATTTAAAAAATTATGGGAAACATATGATAGGAGATTACAAGACCTCTAAAATAAATTTTAATAGTTAGATTATATGAACTTTCTCAAACCAAGGTAAAATCTATAGGGTGTACAAATTAGCAAGTAAACTAAATAGTCTAACTTCTTAGGAATGGTTTAAAAAGCTCAGGATACCATTACTCAATAACCAAACATCAAATGGAATCTAAATGATTGTATAATACACCCTTAATAGTATTTTTCTTGAAACCACATACCAAGTATAAACCTGAAGGCCACTCTTACTTGCCAAGCCTAGTGGAGGGAGAAAAAAGTGGTTTTCTTCATTTTTTGAAGTTTTGATTAAAATTATTACTGAATTAAGTGTATGAAAGACCAAGGGACACTCTTAAAAATTTCCCAACTATAGAATTCCATACAAGTCTGTACAACTCAAGAAAACTCTTATTATTTTAAGAAAATTGCATTTTTTCTTAGGAACCTACCACTTTTTAGTTAGGGATAGTTGAATAAGGCATAATGGGACACATGGCATGTTACATAACTTTTTTAAACCTTAAAATTTCCCTAAGAGTCCGTACAAGTCATTAAATGCCCATTTTTTAACCTCAAAATGACTCCTAAGAGTAAAAGGATTAAAATGACTAAGGACCAAAGCTAATATAATATTAAATGACATTAGTTAACCTATAATACACCTCATGACACGACATTAGACCCATAATAAACCTATGAAGATGAATTTTTTTCCTATAGGGGTCCCAATTTGACTTGTAGGGTCAAATTTGGTCAACACCTACCCAACCCAAACCAAGTGGTGCATCAAATTAGGGAAACCCATTTCAACACCACTAACTAGCCTTATGAGAGCACCTATTCTTCATAAACCAACCATGAACCATTAGAGAACACCCTCTCCAATCAACCAACCAACCATTTGACCACATCCACCTTAACATTAGCCATTTTGACCCAAACTATTCACATATGTTGTGATGACCTTGCCTTGGTCCTTTTGATCACATCAATTACCTTTCCATGTTTCACATTTTAATTTTCACCACCTCATGCACAATCAACCATTTTATGTCTTTCTAGGATCACTTCCTACCTTGAATACATGTGGGACAATGACCTTGTCTAGGAGACTTATAGAGTAACTTGATCAGCTATGCCTAATGTTGGGGCTTGGTTACCCTATCACATATCCTTCTAGAACTAAGATTATTCTAACCAACATTAGAAACTTAGTCTATGCATGATCTTAAATATCATACTTAGTTATATTTTGTGCACATGTTTTTGCCTCATTGCCTAACCTCCTAAACAACCCTTGTCACCTACCTTCCCATCCACTTAACCACTCATCAAACCTGAACTCGATTTTATTTCACCTCATCAACTCCTAGTTTAAGGGGGATCACCTCCTCCCATACTTAGGTTAATTAAACCTTTGACCTACAATCCATTTTTTGTTTTACATCTTGTTGATATAAACTATATAATAAAAAGAGGCAAAATGTTTTTACAGCTTGTTGATATAATGTTTTTAGATGTTGAAATACCCATGGATGCCTAACCTACCATTATTACCCTTTTGACCAAAAAATCAAGTTAAAACACTCTTTGACCACCTCACCTTCTAACCCACCTTGACCAAACTTAACCCTTTGACCTTTGACCTATCACCATTTGACCCTCAACCATCAATGATCACTCTGACCATCAATAATCAATACTCTAACTGTCAATGGTTGGTACTCTAACTATTGATGATAAGCACCTAAACTTACCAACTTGATCCATGTATGAGCTAACACATCAAAATATTATCCACCTTATCCATTTGATAATGCATAATAATCCTCAAAATCATCAACCAAACCTCCTAGAGAACCTTTTACTTCCATCTCTCTTTGCCTATAAAATGAGGAAAGTAGGAGGTGAAAAGGCATGAAAGAGGATCCACAAACAAGTATCTTTTCATTCTTCCAATAGCTACACTATGGACCCAAACCTCTACCAAAATTATTATTCAAGAAAAGTACCATCACTCTTCCAAAATTGCTCCAAATTTTCTAGCAAGCCAACAACCTTCCATCATGATCTAAGTATTTGTTTTCATGTATGTAATTACCTTGCTCCTAGTTCAACAATGCCCTCTGACCTCTTTACCAATCAACTAACCCCTAAAAACATATTGTACCTATCTACCATTTGTCCTCTAACCTCTAAACCTATAGATCCAACCTTTTTCCTTAGCCATAGCTATCAATAGTAACCATTGATGGTCATCCTGATTGCTGATAATTAACTGTCAAACTACTAATAGTCACCTTGACCACTGATGGTTGACTATCGATCTACTATTAGTCATCCCACCAATGACAGTTTCCTTAACCACCGATAATGACTATTTGAACCAAACC
The DNA here is from genome assembly GCA_037957365.1 of Torreya grandis. Classification (NCBI taxonomy): domain Eukaryota; kingdom Viridiplantae; phylum Streptophyta; class Pinopsida; order Cupressales; family Taxaceae; genus Torreya; species Torreya grandis. The sequence goes on along the minus strand of JARHVA010000032.1, from coordinate 10,102,487 downwards.
AACAACCAAACTAGAAAAAATCAATCAACCCCAAACCTCAACCAAATCCTATTTTCTTGGCCCCTATCACCTCACAGACTAGAAACAACAACCTGACCTAACCTAAACCATTTTCTAACCATTTAACATTTACCTTAATGTTATTTTATTGGAACACTAACATTCATTTGTAAAGTATTTATTTATTTATTTATATCTAGTACTTTTATGTTATGCAACCTTTCTTATCAAATTTTATTTTATCAACATTAACTTATCAAAAGGTGGATTGACAGCCTCCTAGAAAGCTCATGCTTTTTGGATCTAGCTTGCTAGGCAATCCACCCATCTACTTAACTAACCAACCATTTTTTAGTTCTTTATTATTGTAGGTCATCTTCCCAAGCCAAATAAGAGTATCCACAACTGTCTGGATTATAGAGTGCACACTACATCTAAGTTATACCTATGAACTAGGAAATTGACTCAAGAAAGGTGATTAATGTTGTGTTAGTCCTAAAATGAACAAAATAAATTGATAAAAACACACTAAATAGAATACATCTTTAGGCCTAGTTACTAGGGAGAGATTAGTGAGGGAAAACCATTTAAAAACACAACTAAAAATGAAAATAAATGAGAAATATGAACACAAAACACCAATTTCTTACCAAATTCTTAATTGCTCCAAAAGGTTCCTTCTTTGGCTTGCTCAAATTGTGCTTCAAGAGATCTTATTCAATGGAGTATGAATACCTTCATCTCCTATTGTCACCTTTGGCTTTTGGCTTGGATTGACTCAATAATTTGGCATTATAACACTAGTTTCAATGGCTTTTAGAATTATTTCTGCATTATAACTTTGCATTAACCAAGCTTGAAATTCATGTGGCAAGGCCTCCTATTTATAGAATTTTACAAATGGGTAGAATCAACATGAACCATCCATCTTAAGATTGAGATGTGTGGCTAAAGATTAATCTAATTTTTAAATTAAAATTCATAAATAGGCTAATAAATATTTGGGATATAAGAGTAATTAAGAGGCATGGAGGGCATTGATGAGGCATGGGAGGCATGAATCCTGATATTTGTGGCATTTATGGCCTAGGGATGACTTTCCAAGAAATGATGTCACCTAATGATGCATATATTAAATATCCATTTCCAAAAATAAGTATTCAACAAGTTTCCATGGAATTCTTAATTAGGCTCTAAGTTGGTTTAATTAGCTCTTAAGCATGATTAAGCACTTTGTGCACATATTACTCAAATTGATCAGAATGCCTTGTTATTGGTCTAAAATTTGACTGGATTGGAATTATAAGTCAATGTCAAATGCATTGGGCTCATTATCCCATTTATAATGTTACCAATGCTAAATAACAAAGGCACGCATCTTGTGTAAGAGTTTTGATAGAAAAGAACAATCCAGAGCACCTAGGTGTAAAATTGGCATTTTGACTTAGAATGATCTAATCAAAGTTAGTTGGCCCATAAATTAAACTACCCCATTTAGGGATACTCTAGTCAAAATCATCACTGGAATATATCAATTTCAACTCATTTAATTTGTTTTAGTATTTTTAGGCCAAATTATGCATTTTAGGTGGAAATTGGTCAAAATCCTAGTTGGAGGTCATTGGTGGCTAGATTTAAGTGTCTATAGTTTACCCCTACTTGGGAAGGTATTATAAGATATAAGCATAGTAATATCTTCTCAACAAATGAAAAGGTTGTATATGCCTACAACTTCAATGATGATGAACTAACTGCATGATTCCCCCTCGAGGGAATAGTTGGCACAAGTAGGTTAGCAAATGGTCCTTCAAAAAGAAAGAATCAAAATGAGGGGACCAAAGAAAGGAAAGATGATGGGAGGAGAACAAAATGTTTTTGAAAAAGTAGTAAAAATTATTGAGAATGCAAGTGGGATGGTGTATAATGGTTTACCCAAAGGCAGTATAAGCATTGTACCCCAACAGTGGCAACATGGTATGATAACACAATGATTTTCCCAAAGGTGGTTATAATCATTGAGAAGATGGAGTTATCCTAGTTAGGATAGATAAACAAGATAAAAACATGACTCTGTATGGATATAAAAAGTAAAGTGGTGACATTACAATGATTTACCCAAAGGTGGTTATAATCATTAAGAAATTTAGGTGGGATAGTGTGTAATGATTTTCCCATAAGTAGTTATAATCATTGGACCCCAATTATGGAAAACATGATTGATCATCTGATTGATGATGGTAAATTAACACAGAGGGAAAATGATGAATTAAAACAACCTGCTAGTAGGGAGATGCTCAACTGAACAAATAAAGGTTGAAATTATTTCATGGTTAATTACTTTGTTTGGGATATGATTGGGATTTAAATGGGATGTGGTGCCAAGGAGATGTTGATTGTCATTGCTGAATAGACTTCTTGAAGTTGAGGTTTGTTATAGCATGTGTTTTTAGGCATCATGGTATAACATCATGAGGACTTAGCCAAAATATGCACAAAGACTAACTCCTATAATCTAATACTCAACATAAAATAATGCACCAATGATAGAAACCATGATGATAATGTAAACATATGAATATGAATGGATTCAAGTATAAGTGTGGGCAAGGAATTACCTAATGAACACACATAAACCAAATCAAGGTAATAGTGTTGAAAGCAAACAAATAGGTAGATAAACAAACAAAATAAGTAGAAACAAACAAACAATGTAATATAAACCATACAAACATTTCCCCTAGAAAATAGGTGACAACTTAACAAATGAACAAAATGGGGGGATCAAAGAAAAGGAAGGGGGTGGCTGAGCTATCATCAGATGCACTAGGCAAGTGGACTCTACCTACATAGTTCCATGGACATAATATCTAAGAAAAACTTTAAGCCAAATTTAGTTCTCCCTGGGAATGGGAAGAAAATGATAACTGATGAAAATAAATAGAATATATGTGATAGAAGAAAAAGGAATGGTATTTCAAAATGGAAAGTGTGTGAGAGAAAAAGGCCAAAAAGGATGGGGAAACTAAGAAACAAGTGATTTGCTTACAACTTAGTAAGGGTTCCTAGAATCCTTAAGGCAAAGAAGTGGTCAGTGTTTTTTTGGTTTTTTCTAACAGTTTTACAAATGTTTTTGGAATTTTTGAAGTATCTCAACTTGATTAAAAATGATGAGACACTAAATGGTTCAAGTGCACAAAACAATGAGAGAATTAAAACTTAGGTTTCTCATAAAATGGTGAGAAAATTCAAACTTAGGTTGCTCAAAAAATGGTGAGATCATTCAAACTTAGGTTGCTCACAAAATGATGAGAGCATTCAAACTTAGGTTGCTCCCAAAATTATGAGAGTATGGTGGAAAAGGTGACTGAACTAATCTCAACATGTATTGAGCACTACCTACATAGTATATGAGTAGGACCTCAAGTCACTGTAGTTCTACCTTTATAGTAGAGGAACGCGATTAGGGTAGCCATCAATTCAAATAAAATAGGCATAGTATGGCCTAAGAAATGGCAAGTTTGTACATCAAGGCTCAATAAATAAATGTTACCCCTAGTTTGCCCATAGGTGGTTATAACTAGGACACAATGGCATAGATTAATGGTAATAGTTTTACCAAAGGTGTTTATAATTAGTAGTAAGACTGGTGATAAGAAAGGAATAACAAATGAAAGATGCAACTACCAAAACTTATATCATACTATTTCAAAATATGATCTCTATCTGAAGTACTTGAAAACAACTGATGAAATTGATTAGATTCTTTGGTGCTAAAAAGGTGTAACCAATGGTAAAACTAAGGTCAAACAAGTTAAGTAGATAGGATTTAGAACATGCCTAGTGGATAGAATGAAAAAGTAAAGCAGATGTAATGGGCTAAGAGGAATGACAAGCATGATATTCATAAAAAGAATAAAAGTGATAAAATGGCATAAATGAAACGATCCTTGCAGATAATACACCTTAGTACTCAATCATAGTACCACTTAAGGTGAATAATATTTATCAACTCAGGAAGTTCATCTCCATATAGTGTGGTGAGCTTATATACTCCTGATCCATAATCTATAGTAATGATGAAATGCCCTATCTAGTTTGGTTTGAATTTACCTTTATGATTCTTCTCAACCGTGGTATTCTTTAAGAACAAGATCACCAATTTCAAATGTTCCATACTTGACACACTAATTATAGTGGCCTTTTAGTTATTTTTGATATGCCTAAAGATTGTTGAGTGTAGCTGTGCATTTTTCATCAAGTAGGTCTAGCTCTTACAAGTGATCTACTTGATAGTCATGATCATCTAAGACATGCTTTGAAGATATGTGTAGTGAAGGTAACTCAACCTCAATGTGAAGGATGGATTTAGTACCATAAACAAGTGAATATGGAGTGGCTCTAATGGGAGTAAAATGATTGTTATGGTATGCCCAAAGGTCATAGAATATCTGTAGGTGCTAATCATGACCGGTATCATTGACAAATTTTTTGAGAATATTGACAATGGTTTTGTTCGATGTTTTGGCCTGACTATTACCTTAAGGGTAATATGCTATAGAAAAGTGTTGTGTGATGTTATATTTGGTATATAGATTGTCAACATCCTTGTTCTTGAATGATCTTCCATTATCAGATATAATGTCAGAGGGGATACCTTAGCGGAAAATGAGATGGTTGAAGATGAACTTGGAAATTTTCTTTACAGTCACGTGAGGGGTATATCTTCAACCCACTTAGTGAAATATTTGATAGTGGTAAGGATATGTATATGGATGTCAGATGAAGTGGGATTGATGTTCATAATGAGGTCAAGGCCCCCTGTAGAAAATGTCCTTGGTGTCAACATTGGTTTTAGAGTCTTAGCTAGGGCATGAATCAGATTGGCATACCATTGACATTTATCACACTTCTTTACATATGAAACTATATTTGTATCCATAATGGGCCAATAATAACCATTATGCAAGAGATTTTTGGATAGAATGACCCCACTAGAATGAGATCCACATACCCCTTCATGAATTTTTCTTAATTTTAGTGTAGACTCTACCAAAGTTAAACAATGAATCAGAGGTCCATCAAAACTATGATGGTAAAGGGTAGATCTAAGTAGAGTATAATGAGTGGAGTGATGAATAAAGGCTTTGGTTTGTTTTTGAGATAGGTTAGGTGGTATAAATTGGTCATGAAGGTAGTTGTAAAGGTCTGAGTACTAGATAAAATCAAGACAAATAATATCAAAAATCATTGTAACAGTTGAAGGTTCATGAGCTAGTGCGAACAAATTCTCAACAAGGAACTGATATTCTCTAGCTTTGTCTATTTGTAAAATTAGAGAGCTGATAGTAGCCATGCTATCTATAGCTATATTACTAGACTTTGGTATATGATCAAATTAGATATTTATAATTTGTTGTTTTAGGTTATCGACCATAGCCTTATATGGAACCATCTTATCATCTTTGGTTTGGAAATGGTCTATGACCTAATTAATGATTAACTAAGAATCACCATAAACTTAAAGATGAGATATGTTCCAGTGTACTACCTATTGAAGTCTTACGACAAGTGCTTCATACTCGGCCATGTTGTTTGTATAAGGAAAAATAATTTTGAATGATTTAGGGATTAGATCCCCCAATTTTTTAATAAATAAGAGGCTTACCCCCGATCCATGTGCAGTAAATAAACCATCAAAATACAACTTCTAGTGCTACTCCTTAAGAGGTGTGTCAATGATGGTCATTATGGATTCATTAGGAAATTGAAATGTGAGTGGGTTTATGTCTACATGGGGTGATTTAGCAAGTTGAACTGCAAGGACTTGTCCCTTGATTGCCTTTTGATTGACATACTCTATGTCAAACTCACTAAGAAGCATGACCTATTTGGCCATTATACCTTGTAAAGTTGTTTTAGATAGTAGATACTTGAGCATATCTACTTTTTAAATAACCATGGTCTTATTGTTCAATATGTAATGGCATAGTTTCTAAGCTATGAAGACCATGGCTAGACAAGATTTTTCAATAAGTGCATAGTTATGTTCATATGTGACCAAGGTAAAATTTAAGTAGTATACTACATGTTATTTTCCATTGTTATCATGTTGATCCAGAAGTGCCCCCAAGGTATTATCGATAGTTGATAGATATAACAAGAATGACTTTCCCAGCATAAGAGATAACATAATAGGTGTATTAATGAGATAGTTCTTGAGTTGTTAAAAAGCTATTTGGAAATAATTATCCCAGTGAAATACAACTCCCTTATTCAAAAGATGTGTAAATAGATGACACTTTTATGCTAATTGAGAGATGAAGCATCGAATTGACTAGATCTTGCCTTGTAAACTATGGAGTTGTTTCAAATTGGTTGGTGGCATCATCTTGATTATAGCATGAACTTTTATTAGATCAACTTTAATGCCTCTGTGAGACATGATGAAGCCAAGTAATTTACCTGAGGTTATGCCAAACACACATTTATTTAGATTGAGTTTAACTTTATACTCCTATAGTCTTTCAAATATCTGATGTAGCACTACTGGATGGTTATCCCTGGTCTTTAATTTTCCTAATATGTCATCAACATAGTATTCAACAATATCATGCATCATATCATGGATTATGATGGTCATGGCCCTTTGATACATAGTTTCAACATTCTTAAGACCAAATGACATTACTTGAGAAAAAATGTTCCCTATGGAGTGGTGAATGCTATTTTATTTTGGTCTTCTGGTGTTATTCTGATCTGGTTATATCCTAAAAAGTCATCCATGAGTTGAAACATTTTGTAATCTACTGTGGAGTCGATGATCATGTCAATAATAGATAATGGAAAGTCATCCTTAGGGCAAGATTTTTTGATGTCTCAAAATCTAGTATAAATTTTAATTCCTTCAGGATTTTTGCTAATAGGTATAATATTAGATATCCATTCTAAGTATTCAATAGATCAGATACATCCTACTTTTAGAAGTTTTTCCAACTCTTTCTTTACCAAGATAACAATGCGAGGATGCATCTTGTGCAACTTTTGTTTCATTGGTTTAGTATAAGGATTAACCACAAGGTGGTGTAAACCAAGGTGGGGTCTAAACCTGGCATGTCATAATAAGCCCATGCAAAGATATCTAAAAATTTCCTTAGTATAACTTTAAAGACTTCACATTCCTCCTCAATAAGGGACATGCCTAATTTTATCCATTTTAGGTCTAATAGAGTCCTGATGTTTATCTCTATCATATCTTTGATTAGAAGGGTTGAACCATATTATAGGATAGTAGGAAAATACTTGAAATGTTGGACTATATTAGGGTCCTCTGATAGGACTTACTCTTTAACTTCTGCTAGGCATGATGAATCTGAGTCCCCCAAGGGGAGATCTAGCCATGTGAAAAAATAATTAAAAATTCTTAATTTTTTTTATCAAACACTTGTTATTGCTCAAAATTGAACTCAGATCCATAGGTAAGTTCATCATTGGTGGCCTCTTGGTCTAATTTTGAATAAGAATGAACACCCCCATCTAATGGTGGTTGAAACAGGTTTTCACCACTAGACTAGCCTTTATCTTTACTTTTTTCCTAGTCAAAAATGCCTCAAAGAGGTTTTCACTTTGGGACCTCAATGTTTTATTTATTTACTTTTAGATAAGGGTGTTCACCCACTCTCAAAATAAGGCTTCAAGATCCAATGTGATTGAGAATCTTGATTTATGATCTCCTAATATAATGTTGTCTCTAAGGATCTCCCAATAGAACATTGTCTCTAAGGCCTAGAAAATCACATAATAACTCATCATTCTAAAACTCATCAACTGGTAAAATATATTCTTGTTGGTCCCAATATATTAGTTGGAGATAGTATAATGATAATGGGTTACTATGAATGATCGATGTAAGGGTATAAATGGAATGATAGGTAAACAAGTTGGTTTTGACTAGGTCATTAAAGATTAGTCTATGATGGGACTCTGCTTCATTATCAACATCATCATCACTAATCACTGGTGATGTAACTTGAATAGGATATGTGGGGTCACCCCTAGGTGGTTTAAATCTAATTCCATAGGGTCTTTTATACTTGGTCATAAAAATTGGCTCCAACGTTCCTTGTTGGTTTGGTTTGAGGCCTCATCCTTCATAGTCTTGACTCTCCATGATCCTAATAGTAATAAGATATTTGGAACTTTTATAATAATCATCTTGGTTGTCATTATATAACTATGATTCATCCCCTTTAAGAGGGTCTAGTTCTAGGTTAGATGCTAATACAAACATGATAGGTCCCTTATCTTTTTTCTTTTTTTGCCAATGCATGTGTGGGGTAACTTTAGGTCACCCAAAAGTTTTTGGATTCTGAGGAAGATTGAAAATATGGAAGGTATCATGGGTCACATATTCCCCTAGGCCATTAAATGAAATGGTGAAATGATTAGAAGATTTAGGAGGTGACATGTGGGAAAGGGAATCCAAGGTATTATGATCTATGTAATTATCCTATGGAGGATTAATAAGTATGGCCTTTCCTTTATCTTGATTGAAACTTAGATTCATGCCATATTGGTAATTAAAGCTTTAAAAATTGGCCTCGAGGTGCTTGAAATGATCATACAGGTGAAAATCTCCCAAAATATTTACTTCCATCCCTGAGTGAGAGAACTTGATACATTGGTACAACGTCGACATGACTACATGAATCTCATGTAATTAAGGCCTTCCTAGAAGCATATTATATGATAAATAAAGATCAAGCATATGGTAGAGTGTATCATGGGTCAAAGGCCTAATGATAATTGGTAAGCTAATGGTACCCTGTGATTATCTCTCCTGATTATCATAGGCTTTGATAGTTATCATTTTTGGCTAGAGCTCTACCATTATGTACCCAAGAATATTGATAAGTTTTAGAGACACTATGTTGAGACCTGATCCATTATCTATAAGGACACATTTCACTTTATGCCATTTTATATAAACTTATATGTATAGTGGATTATTATGGAGTGGGACAAGGGAAGACATATCACTTTGGTTGAATGTGACTTGTTGGGTTGAAGCTAGGTGTCCAACCAAAGCTTGAAATTTATTAGGGGATATGTCACTAGAAATAGTGGAGTAGGTTAAAAACTCATTCAAAATGTTCTTGTGGATTGTTGACATTCAAAACAAATCTAAAATAGAGATTTATGCTGGTGTCTTCTACAATTGTTCCACAATATCAAACTTCTTGTCTTGGTCAATGGTAAATTGTTTATTCTAAGGTTGAATAGATGGTTGGATAATAGGCAAAGTGGTAGATGGTTATGGGCTTAGGATAGTAATTTTTGACCTCTGAGTTGTGATTTCACATCAAGATTAGATGCTAGACCATGATTGCTAACAAATGCTAAGAATGGTGTGGGACCAGATAGGATAAGTCTCAGTTGTTGGTGCACTTGTATGTGGTCACATGGCAAGGGTGAGTTATTGATATAAGGTATAAAAGTGGAAGTCCTAATTTGTGGTTCACCTGTGTGTGGTCCCAGGTCAAAGAAGGATTATCCATGTAATTTTGTTGAGTGGTATTGTTTAGCAATAGTCTAGATTGATTAGTGCTCATCTAGGATTAATGGAGATGGTATTAACACTCCCTTAAAATATGACCTATAACCCTATTGTAGTCATGTACAAATACATGGTAGGTTTGTTGGTTGTTACCATTCTAACCTTGGTTTTGTCTATTGTTATGACATTATGGGTTTTTCTATTGATTCTACTGGTTTGGCCTTTGATTTTGATATTGTTGATTTTATTATTACACCAAATGGTGTTATTGTTAATTATTATATTACTATTGGGTGTTATGTTGGGGAAATGAGTTTTGATAAATCCTAAGAGTTTGATTAGAGGTAAAAGCACCATTATCCAATGTTATCTCCCCATTCTCCAACATATTCTCAATCAAATGCTTGATTTTCACACATCTTCATAGATTATTCCCATTGACCTAATGATATTCACATAATTCATTTTTATGGTACTAATCAAGATAAGGAATGCCTTGCAGATAATGCTTTAGTATAGGCTAACTAATCATATTAATAGCCATAATTTTGAAAAATATATACTCAATAGGCTCTCCCAGGTTACTTAAGACATGATGAGTAGGCATAATTCTTCTTGGAGGAGGGGTTTGCAATGGTAAAGGTTGCTACATTTATTGCATGAGTCTTGGTTATTATGCTTATGACATTGGTTAGAGAGGTTGTTAGGTAAGAGTAAACTAAAAAGGTGGTGTAGATGATGTTTACACTATTTGGACATGATGTGACTTAGTTACTCCATTCCCCAAAACATTCCTATTGTGGTTGAATTGCTTTGGTCTATTTTGGTTATTGGCTTGTGTTGGTTGTGATGCTTACGCTTGGATTGGATGTTGGTTTTGGTCACTTCCCTGATTGGTACTTTGATTCTGATTATTTGAATTAAACTTGATGATCCATTTATTAATAAGATCTCACTTAGTCAACAATACTTTATCGATGATCTCTTTAAAAGTATGTGCACATTGTAGTTTTAGATGATAAGCTATCTCACTATGAAAATTTTTAGTAAACATAGTGGCTAGATGTTTATCTAGTAAAATGTGGGTGAATCAACTTGTAAGGGCTCTCCATCATTGTAGATAACTTGAAAAAATCTCACCATCTTTTTATTTTACTTATGTCAAGTCAACCAATGAAATCTCATGTTTGAGATTATAGGAAAAGTGCTACATGAACTTGTTGGAAAGATCATCAAAATTTGTTACTGAATTCTTGGCCAACTTTAAAAACCACTCCAAGGCTTGTCTATCCAAACTCCTTAAAAACAACAAAAAAAGGTATATATCACTATATGCCATTGGTTGACATGCGATAAAGAACTCGGTTAAATGGGCCTTAGGGTCACCTTTCCCTTTGTATTTATCAAATTTTGGTGGTTTGTATCATGGAGGAAATGGTATCTATAAGTAATCCATGTTGAATGGATAAGAACATATGTCATCCAACTTAAACTTTTTAGTTTGTTTCCTAGCTTGAATGGTAGTAATTATATCCTTCATCTATTGAAATTCTTGGGCTAGGAAACTAGAGGGAATATTGGTTTGAGGGAGAACATTGGTTTGACTAGATGGTTGGGAGGTCATAAGTCAGATACTTTTACTAGGGTATGATGGATATATCTATTGGGGTATGTTGGTTTGGTTAGAAAATGGACTAGGAATATGCATATGTGGATAAGGATGTACTTGAAATTGCACATTTGGTTTTGCAATATTCTAGTTTGGGTTGGATATGAAGATTTGATTTGAAAGATTTTATGGTTGGGATAGATGGATATAACAATACTATGCCTACTGTGGTTGAAAAGGGACATGTTATAACCTAATTAAACCTTTTTGTTGAGTGGGAAATTGTGAACCAAGATCTTGTATTTGAACTTGTGGCATATTTTGAACCAATTGTTGCCTAATAGGTACTTGAGAAACATGGGAGCCTCCTTGTTGTACAATCCTTATTAGGAAGTGAATGAATGTTGAAGATCTATAATTTATCATTGACCAATATTTACATGTTGTTATCTAGTCATCATTTGGTTTTGGATTAGTACACTAGATTGTGAACTAAGAGGTATGTTTACCACTACCTGATGAGGTAAAACATTAGTTGCCCCCTATTGAGGTGGTAATATATTCAACCTATATTGCATTGGTACACTAGATTGTGCTTACTATTATGAAATATTACTCATCACTTATTGATGAGGATTAGGATTTATCACATTTTGTTGTTGAGGCATGACATTGGTTGCTGGTTAACTACCTAATCTTGTTGGTTGCACAATTGATGAAGCAGCTGGTTGAGGTTGAGATGTAGAAACTCCTACTCTTTGATTTTGAGAACCACTTATAGTGTTAAATAAAGGTACACTTTATTGACTAGTTATTTATACATTAGTACTATTTTGATTTGGATTGGATGATGCTTGCACATTGTCCACTATATTTTGCTCATTATTCTATGTATAAGTAGAAGACACTTCTTCAATAATTAGCATATATAGCAAGTTGTCTACCAAAGTGTTTTTCATGAATGGGTCTAAACTCTAATTGTCTTGACTAGTTAAATCTATCAAAATTCCTATTGAAGTAACAAAGTCAATAAGAATTTTTCTCACCATGGTCATCTGATTAAAATTGCATGCTAGATTCAAGTAGGTTTGGTATGCCATCTGCATTTGGTTAAAGTGATATTCCATGAGGTTTTTGCCTATAATAGGTATATTAGGGTCCTGATATGTTGTTTATACTAGATCTAAAGGATTTCTAGAAGAAGGCTACTGATCATAAATTATGTTGTGGGGAATTCTTACTAGGCTTGGTAAATTCTCATGTGGGAAGTCTGTTGGAAACTTGGCCCCTACCTCTATGGCTCAAACAAAAATATCATCTTTATTCTATAAAAAACTATGCTTAAATAAAAATGGATCATATTTGGAAGGCATATTAGTAGAGCATGACTATTGAAGAACTGGTTTGTCAGCTACGGGTATTATAGTTAGGTCTTGTGCAGTTTGATCTTGGTCTTGTTTTGAATAAGGTGGTATATTAACCAAATAGTTAGCCAATAGATCTTGACTTTCTACCCCTAATTAAGTATTATAAGAGGGATAAGGATCCATCTCATAATAAATATTATCTACATAAGGGTCTTTCACCATTTCTTCCTACACAACCATATTACCAATCCCTGGATTGTACATGAGTCCATTATGAGTGTAGGAGTTCATGTTGGGATCTATAGTTAATGCTTTGTGATAGAAAGGGAAGAGAGTTACACAAAATCTAAAAGGATAATATCTAAAAATATGATGTTCAAACTTGGTCTAGATTCATCACAAGGATCAAAAGGTTTATGCAAAGATTTATGATAACACAAGCTAATGTTAATTGTCTAACATTACATCTTTTACACAAAAATATTAAGTAAATGAACCAAAAATAGAAATGCTAAAAACTAAGGTTGAAGTGTTTCAAATTAGTGTAATTTAAGAAATAAACAATTGCTAGGTCTTTTGGCCAAATGTGGTGTCAAAATCTAGGCTCAAATAAGGCATGTGCTAGGGCTCTTATCCAAACAACATCAAAATCTAGAATTTGAAATAGATGAAAGTTTTAATCTAACAAATTTGAAACACTTCTAAAAAACACTAGGAATTTGATTCTTGGACATAGAATCGATCAAATAGGTATAAGGTATGAAACAAAAGGCACTTTAGAGATAGTTTATTTTCTCACAAATAATGGTATAAAACTTGGTTCCTTTGACAAATAGGTTAGACAAAATTGAACAACATAATTATGCTAGACAAAGGTTCACAAAGGTAAACTTAGATCTATTTGAAAATTAAGGAACAAATTTGAAATCTATGCAAGAGGGTCTAAAAAATAATATCGAAAATGTTTTGGGCAGCATAACAATGATAGACTACTTGAAAGATGTGGTAAAATGCTTTCTTCAAAAACTCTCTAAGGCAAAGATAGTTTCATACAAATTTGATAGCATACCATTACCTTTCTTGACTCAAAATTTTGTAGTGCATAGACTCAAAGTGAAAATGTTTAGCACAAAATTAATTAAGTCTATTAAGTGGTGATAATGATCATGAGTCTTAAACGGCCTTCAACCCAAATTGGAAATTGAACTTAAGTTCCCTCAAGTTTAGTGAAAATGGTGAATCCACTTAACACATCAACTCTATGAACCTATGAAGGTGAAAATTTGAATTTAGACTATAAATGGACTTAAATAAACTTTGGCAAAGATCTAGACTCAATTAGGTAGCATAACTATGCCAGAGTGGATGATATGACTCCAAGTTTTGATGAACTTTGAACAAGGCAAATTGATGATTGATGTGGGTAGCATAACACCTCTTTGTTCAAAGAAAAATGAGGACTGTGTGTTTTTTTTTGTATAAATTTGTTCACACCAAGTTTTGACTCCCAATATAACTTTAATCTAGGACAAAAACAACTAATTAATTATTCTTAGATCCTAAACTGATAAGGTTGCTTGGGATTGTTAGAATCTATCAATATACATCATTTGAGAGGATTTTAAGTGTTCATCCAAAAGTAAATATGCATTATATAGTAGGGTTTTTACACCTCCCTTCTCTCAAATGATAGTATTGTGACATAGACCTTGAAGTTCACCTTACACCAATAATACTTCCATGAAAAGTGGGGATTTATCTAAGATCTACAAGTTTTCCAACGTCTCTAGCGTAATCAATTACATAATGACTTTCACGTAAAATGATCTAAAATTAAAGCACAAAAATTGGGTGTCTATGAAACTTGTCTTATTGCAAAAAGGTCTAGTCTTTTTTTCAACCACTACATTCTTCTGTTCACTCAGTGTAGTGCGATGTCCAAAGTGTAGATGCGTCCCGTGTGTAACTCTAGTATGGATCAAAATGAAGTCAGTGTCAAGAGATTAAACCCTGGGTCAAATATTTCCTAAATAAATCATGGGAGGTAATGAATTTCCCCTCACAAGACATATTTCAATGAAATGAAAGACATAAAAAGAAAGACTTTAGGGTCATTTTCAAGGTCACCCAAACTATGATGATTTTTTGGGGAGTGCTTTACACAAAATTCTTTCTAAGCCTTGGACTAGGATTTTTGTAATAAGGATGGAACTTTTGATTCCAAGGGTTCCCTAAAGGGGAAAAGTGGAAGAGCATACACGTGACATTCTTCTCTTTGCTAATAAAAAACTAAACAACTATTGAAGACAAAAATTAGACAAGTGAGTTCAATTTTAAGCACCAATTTTAAAAATTAGGTGGTGTTCTTTTGACCCCTTAGTCTTAATTTGTAACTTTGAAAGCTAACTACAAAATTTAAGAAATAACACCCTAAATGTTTTTCTTTAAGCACCAAAATGAAAGGTTTGATTCTTTTTAAAACATCCCAAAAGAAGTTTAAAAAGATCTATTTAAGCATGGTTTGATGATTTTCAAGTAAATCCTGCAAGAAAAAAGTTAGCAAGTCATTTAGTTTTGAATCACTTTTGAAGATGAAATAAACAACTTAGAAAGATGATCTCTTAGGTTAACACAGTGTAATCTTGATACCTGACAGAGCAATCTTGTGAATCTATAAAACCACAACTTGGGTCAACAATCCCATTATTTGAGTTCACAATCATGTTATTCAAGTTTAAAATCCCATTATTTGGGTTAGTTTACTAGGGAAAAATAATATCGCCACTTAGGTTAAAAATCCTTCCATTTATGTTCACAATCATGCTATTGGGGTTCAAAATACCATGAGTCAGGTTGAAAATCCCATGAGTTATAGATTAATCCTACAACTTCATAAGTACTGGTATTATCATTTAACTACTAGTGGTTAGACAATACCATGACTTGGTTAGGTAACCCCGTGAGTTTCAGGATAATCCCATGAATGAGTGAGTAGAAGTATTTTAAAATTTAGCCTAAATAGAAAACAATAGTTAAACACAATATCATGACTCTGAATGACAATCCCATGACTATGTCTAGGCAAATCTATGACTTACAGAAAAACATGTTTTACTTAATTTTTTTACTCTTTTGAGCCTCCCACTCCAAGATTCCACATAACAAAGGTTAGTGAGTTGTTTGAAAGAGAATTGTGATCAATTTCATGAGGATATTCATGTCCCACCAAATGTGTCATTATGTGAACTAGGAATTTGACTCAAGAGAGGTGATTAGTGTTGTGTTAATCCTAAAATGAACAAAACAAATTGACAAAAACACACTAACTAGCATACATCTCTAGGCCTAGTTACTAAGGAGAGCTTAGTGAGGGAAAACCATTTGAAAACACAACTAAAAATGGAAATAAATGAGAAATATGAACACAAAACACAAATTTATTACCAAATCCTTGATTTCTCCAAAAGGCTCCTTCTTTGGCTTGATCGGATTATGCTTCAAGAGATCTTCTTCAATGGAGTGTTGCTACCTTCATCTCCTCTTGGCACCTTTGGATTTTGGCTTATCTTGGATCAATAATTTGGAATTATAACACTAGTTACAATGGATTTTGGAATTATTTATGCATTATAACTTTACATTATCCAAGCTTGAAATTCAAGTGGAAAGGCCTCCTATTTATAGATTTTTACAAATGGGTAGAATCAACCTGAACCATCCATCTTAGGATTGAGATGTGTGGCTAACGAATAATCTAATTTTTAAATTAAAATTCATAAATAAGCTCATCAATATTTGGGATAGAGGAGCAATTAAGAGGCATGAGAGGCATGAATCCTGATATTTATGGCATTTATGGCCTAGGGATGTCTTTCCAAGAAATGATGTCACCTGATGATGTAGATATTCAATATTCATTTCCAAAAACAAGTATTCAACAAGTTTCCATGGAATTATTAATTAGGATCTAATTTGGTTTAATTAGTTGTTAAGCATGATTAATCACTTTATACATAAATTACTCAAATTGATCAGAATGCCTTGTTATTGGTCTAAATTTTGACTAGATTGGAATTGGAAGTTAATGTCATATGAATTGGATATGTTATCCCATTTAATATGTTACCAACACCAAATAACAAAGGCATACATCTTGTGCAAGAGTTTTGATAGAAAAGATCAATCTAGAGAACCTAGGTGTAAAATTGGCATTTTGACTTAGAATGATCTGATCAAAGTTAGTTGGCCCATAAATTACACTACCCCATTTAGTAATAATCTAGCCAAAATCATCAATTTAATATATCAATTTCAACTCATTTAATGTGTTTTAGTGTTTTTAGGCCAAATTATACATTTTAGGTGGAAATTGGTCAAAATCCTGGTTGGAGGTCATTGGTGGCCAAATTTAAGTGTCTACAATACCAACCTCTACCCCTCTTTTAGTTTTACCTTTATTCTATAAATAGATAAAAATCAAAATTCAAGTAAAACATTCTTCATAGGGGTCTTGAACAAATTCTTCTTTTATGACCACATTATTATACCCTATATTATACATGATGCTACTACAAGTATAATGAGACATGTTCAAATCAATGGTGAATGCTTCACAAAAAAGGGGTTAGAGTTCTAAAAACTATAAAAAATAATGTCTAAAAAGACAAAATGTTCAAACTCAATCTAACTTGGTTAAAATGGATGGAGCTATATCTCTAAAAAGGTCTATGATAAAATTTGGTACATCTAACACAAAAAGGTCAAGTGGATGAATTAAAATTGAAATGCCAAACTCTAGGTTCAAAGTGTTTCAAACAAGTCTTAATCTAGGAAAATAAAAGGTTGCTAGGTCAGTTGGCCAAATGTGGTGTCAAAATCTAGGATCAAACAAAGGGGTATGATTTAATCTAACAAATCTAAAACATATTGGCATAGCCTAGGAACTCGACTTTAGACATGAACTTGGTCAAATTGGCATAAGGAATGAAATGAAAACAACTTGAAGATAGACTATTTTATCCCAACTAAAGGCACAAATAATAATTTTCAAAGTGGGTAATGGATTAACCTAAGTTACACATCCCAAACGAGAAATATTGGTGGCTGTGCTTAAATTACACAAGGAAAAAGTAAAAAATAATCAATGTTTGGATTCAAAATTCTCAAGGTTAATTAAAAAATCAACTTAAGAAAACTATGCTTCTCTGAACAAATAACAAGCTAGATGAAGGTGAATGATGTAATGACACTAGACAAAGATCTAAAAGGACACAAGTGGATTGGTTTCAAATGTGAAACTTGGACATAAGGAAAATAAGTCTATGCAATGTTTTGAACCAATTAAAAACATTATCATGCTCTAAAGATGTAATCAGTGGTTTATTTCAAGACTCTAAGGCATAAAACTTGAAATGGATTGGGCAGCATAATGTTACCCTTTCCAATCAAGTGACACTCACACAAAGATTTTTCAAAAAGACTAAGGAAAAAGTATGGTATCAAATAGATGGCATAACACCTAAATAATGGAGTGATGTGGACATAAAACTCATTTTGACATGGTAGAAACAAACAAATGTTTTTCAAACTTAAAGACCAAGTAAGTAAAGGAATAATTACAAAATACAACTAAATATAATGTCCAAAGCCCTAAAATTGACAAAGTTTCATCATATTATTGAATTTCATATATATACATGCTCTTTGGAGGATTTTAAATGTTAATCCAAAAATAAAAGTGCATGAAGTACTAGGGTTTTTACATCCCCCTTCTCCTAAGATATTTTATGATGACATGGAACTTTGAACTACTTGCCCTACATCAACAATATATCCACAGCAAGTGGAGTTATTCTAAAACTAAATTTTTGAATGTTTAGATTGTCCCAAGTGTGGTCAACACTAAATATGCCTTACTCAATTGAGTTCATATTGACTAACTTACTATTCAAGGGTTTATTCTTTTGTATATCAATTATATCTATGTAATTGTTAGTGAAATCCCTTTGTTAGCCAAACCTAACTCATGTTTTCATTATGATTAAAAAGGCTAGATTCTCATCCCCCTAGAAATTATAATATATGCGTCCTAATTTATATACCCTACCATGTAGTGGGGTTGGTACAATGTTAGGAGATGAAACCCTAGGTCAATGCACCCCTAAATAACTCATGAGGAGGCTATGAAGTCTTTCTCACAATTCAAGTTGTATAAAGTAAATGAGCAAGTGAAAATATGTTAAAGGTTATGTTTAGATCACCCAAAACATATGGGTTTTGGGGAGAGCCTTAACAATAGTATTTTCACACCTTAAAAAAAGGCATAATTACAAAGAAAGGGAACTTTTGGTCACCCAATTTCCCTAAAAGGGATGGGGGAGAGCATACAAACATCAATTAGTTTGTGAAAATAAACAAATCCAAACAAATAAATGCTTCGCAAAAGCATGTAACTAAGTGATTAAAGTTCATTTTAATGTACTAAAAATGAAATGTGTAGTGAATTTATTTTGGCCCATTAGCATTATTTGAAAACTTGTAAAAATATTCATAAAGTGACTAAGCATAAAAAAAATGTTTATATTCATTTTAAACACCAAAATGAAATAATCAAGACTTAACACTTGAAAATTTATGCCTTCTTTCCTGCTTTGGTCCTAAAACTTTTAGAGGGTTTTGGCTTGGCTTGAAGCACTTTCATGAATTAGAAAATAAGATTTGGAAACAAGCTCTCAAGTTTCTTTATTTTTGTTACATAGAGATTGATGTCGATTCATGCAGGGATCAACATTGTTTGATAAGAATTGATGTAGATTACTTATTCCTTAAAAAAATAAAGGAAAACATAATACATTTTCTCACAAAAGGATGGTGCTCAAGACAAGCATAAATCCTAGAAATAATACTAGATCCTACAATTAAATGGTCAGTAAAATGATATCCAAGCCCTTAAAAATTAAAAAAATCTAGAAAGCTCAAGAAAAACTTGAAAAACATGTTTCTGCCATGCCCTATTCTACACTCAGGGATCTGTGTCGATCTTGGGTGGTTTGGCATCAATTCTTTGTGTAAAACTGAGTGTCACTAAAAAATAGAATACATAAAAACATAGTAAAAATTCAAAATTTTCAAATGATCAAGCACTCATTTAAAAAACTAAGAGCTACACATTGGTATCCTTGGTATGTGAGAATTTTTAGGTCCCATCAGGCATGCCATTTGTGATCATATGAATCCAAGAAGGGAAGTTAGTAGAGTGTTAGTTCAAGTAAACAAAAATCAATAAAAATACACTAACATTAACACTTAAAAGCCTAGATCTTAGGGGTGATCTTAATGAACAAAACCAAATGAAAAACATAACTAAAATGTAAAATACACATAATCTCTTACCTTCCTTGAGAGCTCCAAATTATTTTTTGAGTGGCTTGCTCGGTTTGTGTTTAAAGAGTCTTTGACAATGGAGTTTGTGTAGTTCCCTCTCTCCTTGGCACTATTGTGGCTAATGTTGGCTTAGTGTGGCTTGGCTCATATTTGAACATTATAACATTATTGATATGCATCTCATGCAATAAAACCTACATTATAGCTTTATAATATCCAAGCTTAGTATTCAATAGGCAAGGGTTTGTATTTATAAGCTTGGGAACTAACCCCAACCCAAGGTGAGTCAAGGTGGAGTTAAGGATTGGAATGGGTTCAAACCTAACCTAAGTGAGTCAAATATAAACCCAGTAGAGTTAATATTTGTCAAGTAATAATGATTTTCAATGAATAGGCATGGGTCTCCAAAATAAGATATTTTAGGATATTTCCAAAGGGCTTAACAACTCACAAAGGTAATCATGAAAAGCTAGGATATTTCATATTTTTGAATTTCCTTTATTTATTAATTACACATGGATAATTCAACTAGGCATTTAATTTGGTTTAGCCTATTAATTAATTTTGATTAGCCATTTAGGTCTTTCAAGATTTGAGATTTGTTTATGTGCCCCATTTAATAGGTCTATAGACCAAATTGATTGTTGTGATGCCACATCATGATTAGGGATGAACCCATGAGAGGTTATGATTGCATATGGTAGGATACCCAAATTAGGGATTCCTCAATGAGATTTTTAGCTTTGATAAATGATGCACAAGAAAATTTAGGACGTTCAGTGATTCCTAGGCTTAATTTACAATGATTGGTAGAAATCAGTCTTAACCGGTCAAAGGCTAGTGGTGGCCATTTTTAGGTGTCTACACTCTTTAGGAATCTTGAATGCAATACCTTGAAATTTAGTGTTTTATTTATAGTTTTAGGCTTATTTTACCCACTTTCCTTAAATTTTTATTAGGTTAGTTATATTTTTCGGTGAAGCATCAAGGGAACTAGGCCAATCTAGAGATTCACTTCACCAATCAGGCCACCCACAACCTAGAAGTTATTTTATGTGATCATATAATTAGGAAGAATTGAAAAACCTTATTAGGGGTGAAAATTAGATTGATAAAAATCCCATGAAAATGATTTATAAATCCACCTAGAAGCATGTTTTCACTATTGTTTAGGAGTGTGGAAACACTGACAATATATGTTGTCAAAGTTGAAGCTACAGTTGAGAAATCCACCTCCAATGTGTCATGGCTCAAAACTAGAATTTCTAACATGTCTAGAGTGGAAGATAACATTCAATACCATGTTATTAGCCTATGATCATGCATGGTTGAGATACCAACCACCCATTTTAGCCTCAAGAAAGCCATTCCCAAAATAAGAAAAATGTAGTTTCTAATCCTAACTTTAGGCATGCGTAAAATAGAAACATTAAGTATTTTTTTTGAACCAAAAGAAAACTAATGTGAATTTTTAATCACTATAATTTCACCCCATATCACATTTATGTAACCTTGGAGATGAATCCATGGCACAAATTGTAGTGATAGGTCCTAAAATGCAAGTTTTTTGTAGTGAAGAGATAAGTTCTTGTCATGTAACTGAGAATTATACCTCCAGGACCTACATGTGAAAGTCCATCACTTTAAACAGTATGTAAAATAAAATGACACATGATTCTATGAACACAATTCCTAAATCCACATGCAATCATGTTTCACTAGTGTTCAAAAGTGTGGAAACACTAACAACAAATGTCATCAAAGTTGAATCTACAACTATAGAACAACACCTATGATGCTTTGTGGCTCAAAATTGGTATTGCCAACATGTCTGGGGTATAACACCATGTTTTTGTCCTCCAATAATTCTTGATAGAGAGACCAACTACCCATTTTGGCCTCAAGAATGCCCTTCCCAATATAATTAAAAATGTAGTCTTTAAATGTAATTTTAGGTCTATGTAAAATGAAAATTAGAAATCATTTGGATGAACTAGAAGAACCCTCATGTGAATGTATAATCATGATAATTTAATCATAGATCAAATCAACAGAATATTTGAGATAAATTAATGGCACAAGTTACAATTAAGGGTCCTAAAATGCAACTTTTTGTGTGAAGAGATAAGTTCTTATCTTCCAACTGGTATTTCTACATCTAAGACCTATTGACTATTTTGACCACAAGTCAAAATAGGTCAACCCCCTATAGTAAATTTTTTTAGTAGGGGTATATTAATATTCAATATGGTGTATCATGGTATTATTGATGTTATTTAATGTGCTATTAGCCTTGGTCTTAGTCATATTTAGTCCCAAGCCATTTAATGTCACTCTGGGTCACTTTTTGAGCCATTAATGAAGGTGGTATAGTTTTATTAGGTATAAAAGTGTTAAAAAATTAATTTAAAAATCCAATATGTCAAACCTTATAAGTCATGTTAGTACTAACTAAAATACTTACATGTTCCTAACTGAAATCAAGAAAACAATTGAAAATGAGGAGGTTTTGGTAGCTTATGGCCTATAGAGGAGTGTGGCATGTGTGAAAAGATTGTGAAATGAATATTAAAATTCCATGTATATATTTATACACTTGATCAGATTTTAAATCATCAAAATGGTCCAAAACTATTCTACTCCTTCATCACTTCACTAGACATGTAAAATCGATCAACAGGTCTTCTGATGGTATGGCTAGTAGGAGATGTTTTAGGTTAAATGATCTTGGTGGAAGATAGTAAAATTTTTATTATTGAAATTAATGGTAGGATTATTAATAATGGTTGCCTATTATTTATGAACCATTCTTTAGAAGTTAACTATCTCATTTTATTTGCTAATCCCAACACCTTGTAAGTTTTCTTCTTATTTGAGTTGGTCTGTAAAAAACCATTTTTTAAATTACTTCCAAAGGATGTGGAATTAATTATCTCATGGTTTTAATATTTGGTTGCATGTTTGGAAATTATTTTATCAAACAAACATCTCAATTTGTAGGTTGACATCTTCATTACTAAATTATAGGCATATTTCACCATGTGCAGAGGTCCTTATTCATGTAATGGTTTCCAATGAACACGATATGTTGTATTTCATGTTTTTCATGACATGTTAGTCTAACTCCTTATAAATATTAATCTCAATGGTTCATATCCATAGAGATACAGTCAAAGAACATAACACACAGTCAATTCTTATAAGTATCCATGTATAGTCAGATAAATGTAGGCTCTAAGCATAGTCATGGAGAGTAAATGAGTTTTTTCAAGAGTTTGGGCACATTATTGGATCATGAATAATAAAAAAAAACCATTAAAATACTATATGGTGGACTGTGATAGTCAATTCAACTCCATACATAGTCTTGTAGTCTAATAAACACTACAGGTGACCTATAAGAGGTTGAACATGTTAAGATGAAGCATTTAAACTATTTGAGGTCTTTCAATGTTGAAAAGGATCAATTTGAGAACTTTTAAAAGGTATAGAATTATTAGAGAACCATATTATATGCATATAGTCCATATTCCACTTTGATTGCCCTATGTACTAAAAAGTGCATATATAGATGATACCAAAAGAGGCTTGAGAGTATTTCATTAGAGTGTTTGAGCATGTTGAAGATCTTCATAGAGGTTGAGAATTTTAAAATGTCATGAGAATCATGTTTGAAGCTATAGAGTAGTAGGTAGACATGAGAAGTCATTATGATATATGGAGAAATAGTTTAGGGACAAGTTACCTTAAAAGCTCCAAAGAAGATCTTTGTACGCATTTGGTGCTATCACATGATAAGGTAACATAGGGTCTAAATGAGTATAGATGATTCCATATTGTATCCCTCATATAGGGGTAATACCATGCCAATGAAAGTGTGAGTATGATCTAAATAGGTGATGTAAAGAGAGCCTCTATTATTGTAATTCTTACACTATAGGGTTTCAATGTTCACTATAGTTCTTGAACTCTAAATGACTTTATAGCCCTCATTGAAGCAAGAAGGTACATATCTCTAAGGTAAGTGATCCTACTCAAGTGAGAAGGGAAATAGTCATCTGAAGGACATTGAGAAGAGTGGAAGTATGGGGTAATGACCTACAAATGCATCTATAGGTATACCTTGCCCTCAGAGTATTCACCTATAACCTAATTGTAGGTACTCATAAGCTCATAAGGTGAACCTTAGAGGATGAAACCTAAAAACATACATTTTTACATTAAGAGTTGGTTATAAGACATAAAATTAATCATATGAGGTATATTAGAAGGTACAAAGGTTGAAATTCACCTACAAGACCCTTTTTTCTCTAAGAATAGTCAATTATAGCTGATTATGGCATGACAATGATCTGAAGCATACCCAGTATTAATGTTGGTCTAATCTAAAGCATGGTGTGAGAGAGTGAAAATATGAGAGGATACTAAAGGACCTTAGGAAGCTATTATGGCAATGATTCAAAGTTTGAAAAGAAATATTCACCTACAGGCATCCCTCATTCTGATAAAAAAAATAATACACAATCATCCACTTGTGTCAAGTCAAGTAAAAGGTATGCATTGGAGGATACAGTAGAGATTTTGATAGTGAACATGATTGGAGTGCCTTAAACATGATATTATCCATATCAAGAGACTCCCATAGTATGGAAATATGGTAATCAAGGGTTCTAACATGGTAACCTATAGTTGGTACACAAATCCTACATAGTGAGTTAAAAAGTTTGCCTTGGGGTTTGTGAGAATCAGAAGAGACAATGATGAGATCAAACCATAAAAAATTATGTATAAGGTATCCATGACCTATTAAATCACCTCATGTACTTGTTTTTCCTATGGAAATAGGGTAAGTTCCCTCAATTCTATCTTAGATAGAGGGCACTCCCAAAAAACTAAAATAATGCAAGTTTAGTAAATAGATGGTAAGAAGGTATGTTGGGAGTTGTGGTAACTCTAAAAAAAGGTGTAAGAGATTTATTTAAATATAAATAATCATGAATAAATCATTTCAGGTGTTGAAGGCCAATCTTGATGGCCTAAACCCACATATGTTCAATCAAGTCCATTAGGCCTAGGTTAGGCCTAATGCCTAAAAGGGGTACAAATTAATTTATAACACCATATGAGAATTTAAAATCATTAGAACATATTCATGAGGATTTATAAGGTGTGTTATATTGATTAATTAGAAACCCATCACAATTTGGTCAAACATGATCCTTTGCACCTCAATCCTGCATAAAATGCCTTAAAGAGCTTGATAGGCTAACTTTGAAAGCTCATATATGTATGGATACCTAGCATGGAGACCTGAAGATCTAGGATATGTTAGAGAGGGTCATGAATAAGTATTTAGTTTATTTTTTTTGATGTTTGGACATCATAATTTTATGAACAATCCTTAGAGGTAAAAACTAATCTAAACCCTTTAAAACCCTTAATAATGACCTGATGAGAAATATGAATAAGGAGAGGCATATATATGATCTAGTATGACTTGGTAGATGATTGGAAATTTTATATAATTCCACCATGATTCTTCTCATCAATTTGGCTTCTACCCTACTTATACATATAGGGTTTAAAACTAGTTTTCTTAACAATTTTTGGTGGTTTATAGGTATAAAAAGGTTTCAAAATGTTAGGATCACTTTGGGAGAGAGAATAATACCTAACATAACTCCTAATTCATTTCATACCTCATCAAATATGATAGTTATTTTTTATAACACCTCCACTTCAACAAGTCCAAAATGACAAAGTGAACAAAGAGTGATCACCAAGTGAGAAGGTGATAACTCCAATTGGGAGGCCTTTTAAGGTATAATTGATGAATATAAGGGGATGAGGACATTTAAAAAGTGTCATACCTTCCATTTTATGTATTTTTTTGAGAAACTAATGAGCATCTTAGAGCCAAGTGTGAAGACATGTCTAAAGAAGAGTGATTGTGACTACAACTAGTGAGAACACTTTAACAGAAGAATATTAATGATTAGGGACACATCTAATGCATTTTTGAGACTATTTCTAACCACTCCCTCATAGTGAAATGATATCATCTATCCATATTCTGATGCAGAGTGTTTAAGGAAGGCCAAATGATGAAGGTAGTTTCTAAGCAAGTAATTAAAGAGCCCTATGCTAGATCTGAAGGAGTTTCATGATTTAAGGGACATTTTTCCAAGAAAAACCTTCATGGTATTTTAAATATTCCTTTCTCTATAATATTTAACTCATTATCTCATCTTTACAAGTGTCTTTGTGACTCTTGAACTTATTTCTCTCCTTTCCTCTCTCAAATTATATAAGTACTAGCCATTTTGGATCTTATTTGATAATTCCACACCATGTATGGAAAATATATTATAGTTTTATTTTTTTATTTTCATTTTAATAATACAATAAATATAGTTTTTAGTTCACAAAAATCTTGCTAGCCATTTTGGATCTTATTTGATAATTCCACACCATGTATGGAAAATATATTATAGTTTTATTTTTTTATTTTCATTTTAATAATACAATAAATATAGTTTTTAGTTCACAAAAATCTTGTCTAAGTGTGTAAAGTGATGAATGGTGAAGTCTAGTGATTTTGTCCTTGCTTTTCCTTATCCTTTCATGTCTAGTGCAAGATGTTCTCATTATAATAGGTCATATAGAGTGAATCTAGTGTTTTAGGATCCCTTGAAGTGTTAAAGTGTCCTTAGATTCATTAATTTTATCTCTAGTCTAATTACCTTGAGTTTTTTCATGCATATCACCTCTATATCTAAATACTTATGTTAGAACATCTTAAGACTTTCAACTAGCTTGTAAGTCTTATTTTTTACTGAAAGAAGTATGATATCATAGTGGATATATTCATGGTGTATCACCCCCTTATATTATATTTATTTAATGTATACTTATATCTCTTTTATCATAATAAATCAATTAATATATGTGATAAGCACTTCAAGGCAAATTTAGCTAGCTAGCCCTTATACCTAGAGGTCTACTTCTACCATAGGTAAACCTAAATATCTAAAAGTATTCCAATATTTCCAAAATCTTATATTAGGCTTAAAAAACCTTGTCTAGGGTGTAATATTTTGTGACAATAGTTATGGCATGCCTAATGAGACCATTGTCCTAAAGACAACTTGTAAAGGTGAATGCTGGTCTTGACAACATCAACTACATATTGGTGTGATACTTAGAATTTAGCAACTCCATTAGAGGTAATATATTGTTTAATACCATTATTTTTTAATATATTTTCTCTCATACTTCATGGTCCTTACTAGGTCATATTTTAGTAGAGTTTTCTATCCTATCAATACGCCTCATCAACTTGAACTTCCTCTTGAAGTTAAATAACCTCATCCTATTCTACCATTTGAAGATAAAGAGGACTTTGATATCCAAGAGGATCAAGAGAGTGAGGAAGATATTGAAGACAAAATGGATAGGTAGCATGCATTTCATACATTTAATACTAAAAATCTAATCCATCTTGATGCATATGATGCCATTTCCCCTCATTCTATAAAGAGTGTACCTACATTTAATGGTGAAGGTCATGTCACACCTAGTGAACACATCAGGGATATCTCTAATTTATGTAGTTTCCACAATGTCACTAAAGAAATGATTTATATTAGACTCCTTTCCATGTACCTTATAGGGAAAGAACTTGATTGGTATAATACTTTTCCTAGTGGTTGCATTACAACATGGGATGACTTTGGTGTGTTGTTAACTTCAAGGTTTGAAGATGAAAGTGACCACACTTCACTCATAAATCATCTCAATGTGATCCAAAGAGCCCAAAATGAAATAATTCATGGATTAAATGAGAGGTTCCAAAAGAATTGGCATAGGTTTCCTCCTCCCATGAGACCACCTTCTAGCTTTGTCTTTCTTACATACTTGAGTGCCATTGGTAATGATATTATTATCATGTTTCAATCCATGGGTGGTTTCACTCTTCCCAAAGCTTATGAAATTTCCATTAGAGATGATAATGGCCTCATTTAATTAGTAAATTTGCCTCCAAAATATCTATGCCTCTACTAAATAGTGTTTCTACTTCTGCTATAAACATTACCCAAGTTTTAAGTACAAATGCCAAGCTTAAGACTGCTCCTAAGAAAGTAGATGATTCCATGGATAAAGATGAATATACCCTATGGTTAGAAGCTGAGATTAGGAGAGAGATAATGTAAAAAGGTGTGAATAAAAACCCCTATACCTATCAATAAAAAAATGGTAAATAATATGGGAGAGGGAGAGGTCCAGGGAAACCTAATTCAATAGGCCTACCAATGTGTACAATCTTACTTCCACCACTAACACAAGAGAGATGGTATCGGTGCATAACAACTTGGTGAAAGGAGAAGATTAGAAACAAGGCCAATTCAAGGATGAAAATTAATGAGGAGATCAAGCTCTATTTTATCAAAGAGGAGTCACTCCTCTACTATAAATATAAAATGAAGTCTTGATGCAAGTGGAGGTTGGCAACCTCAAGGAGAAAGATTCACCAATTTCCTAGTTGAAGATACCTTTGTGCTCAATCAAGGAAATTATATTTCAAAAAATATAATATACAAGAGAAAGGATCTATGGGATTGTAATGGTATGCCTACAAGTTCACCTAATCCTCCTCTAAGGTAACAAGGCATGATTGCAAACATGGTAGTCTGAAACACTCATGTACCTTTTCCAAATCAAAATATGGTAAAGTCTAGTAAAGGTACCTCAATTAATCAAGTTCCAAAAACCTATATTCCTCTAATAACTCAATATAAGGAAAAAAATTATGCTCTAAACATAGTGTATTCATTTAAGAATACCAAGGCATCCATTTCCTTTTGGAATGTCCGTCATATGCCTAGCCAAAAAGAGATCTTGTAAAAATAGATGTACACTATCTGTACTAGTACTTCATATTCAAGTAATATTCATGGTCATGTAGCTTCTATCAATGACCCTAACAATATTGTGGAACCATCTACCAAATCTGAGAAGCCCCCACCCTTCTACCTCACTCTCATTATGGGAGACAAACTAGTTCATAACTACATAGTTGATAGTGGTGCCTCTAAATGAGTCATACCGAAATTTGTAGCTAAAAAATTGGGCCTAAAGTATGAACCACATACTAAATGAGTGTTTCAATTAGATGTTACACCTTTTAAGATAATAGGGTTGATCAAAGGGTTGAAGTTTTTCCTCCATGACTGTCTTAGTTTACCCATCCTTCAAGACATTATTGTTGTGGACTTTCCTGACCACTTTTCAATCTATCTTTCAAGAGATTTTATAGATAAGATAAGAGGCTACCTCTCAATTTACTAGTCTTTCTTATCCTTCAGGACAAGATATGGAACCAAGGTGACCATAAGAACTCAACCACTTTCTAGATTCAACATTGAGTCTTATGTAGAGGTAAGCTCAAATTTGAATTATGTTATCAACGATAATGATGAATCTATTCTAGATTATGGTGATTCTTCCAATATTGAAGGAATATATGACTTTTTTCTAGATGAGTATGGTGTAGATGCTTATGGGCATGATTTATACCTACTTTGAACAAACTAACCTTGACACCTATATCATCCATGAGGAAGAATTTGAGAAAGTTGAGGTAAGTGTTGAAAATTCTTTCTCATAAGATGATGAGAGTAGATACTTAATTCATGTATATGATGATGATAGATTGAAGATCTTGATAGATCACCATAGTGAGAAGAATGAACTATGGTAAGGTTCAATGCCATATGCCAAGAATTTGATCAGTTGGATAAGACTCCTTCTTCTCCAAAAGATTACATATATGATGTCAAGTTTGCTAATGAGAAAGTTACTTAGTGATCTATCAAGCATGAAGGTTTATGCCAAACCATTGTTCAAGGGTTTGAAGTCATAAAAGAGCTTGGTGAAACTACTACCCAAGAAGTTGTAAACATGAAGAGTGAGGTCAAGGTAGATTTGGTTGTGCTTGAAGAACAAACAAGATCTCCATTTGAGGTAGAATCATTTTCATAGGTATTGAAACATGGTGAAGAGGGACTTGATGATCATGCACATCAAGTACATCATTCCAAATAGGATGGAAGGATTGAAGTAGCTATCATCAATCCTATTTTATAGTTTGAGGAGTCTAGATAAGATATGACAAAGATAAATTAAGTTTCAAATCCAAACAAGTTATTTAGAAAGAAAGAAAGAGTGTCATTGAAATATAAAATTATTAGACTTGTAGGTATGAGAAGATATAGAGTTGGTAAGTCTTTTCACCATTTACATAGTCAAGTGATTGATGATGATCATGATCCACATGACAAGTTACTTTCATGGAGTGATAAATATGTAATAAGAACCATATTTGACCCTAGTTGAAGTATGGTAAGATGTTTTTCACCTGAAGAGTGACGCTATATAAATACTAGGTTAGGTGTGTGTCTTTGTTTTAATTGTGTGTGTGTTCCATAAGTATTCTAGTTGAACCCATGCTTATTTTCTTTAGTATATATTGTTTTGTGTGTATTTTCTTTGTGTTTGGTGTGGTTTTTAATGCAAATTTAGTGTAAAACTTGTGTATAGGTAACTCCATGGCCTAATAGATAGGATTAGGCTATTGGTTTTGGCTTAGCAAGCATACCACCCTTAAGAAATTACCAATAATGTTGACTATTTTGATCACAAGTCAAAATAGATCAAACCCCTATAGTAAAAAAATTATATATGGGTATATTAGTATTAATTAAGGTGTGTCATGGTATTATTGATGTTATTTAATGTGTTATTAGCCTTGGTCTTAGTCATATTTAGTCCTGAGTCATTTACTATCATTTAGGGTCACTTTTTGAGCCACTAATGAAGGTGGTGCAGTTTTATTAGGTGGAAAAGTGTTCAAAAATTCATTTCAATGTAAAATATGTTATAACCTATTAGTAATGACAGTCCTAACTAAAAAACTTACAGGTTTCTAATTGAAATCAAGAAACTAATTGAAAAGGAGGTTTTGGAAGTTGTATGGATTATAGAGGAGTGTGGCACATGTGGACAGCTTGTGTAATGAATATTAAAATTAAATAAATAAATTTATACACTTGATCATCTTTGGAAGCATAAAAAATGGTAAAAAACCATTCTACTCCTTCATCGCTCCACTAGACATGTAAAACTGGTCAATAGGTCTTCTAATGGTACATCTAGTAAGAGAAGTTTTAGTTTAAATGATCTTGGTGGTAGATAATAAACTTGGTATAATTAAAATTCATGGAAGTATTTGTAAAAAATGTTTCATATTATTTATGAACCATTCTTAATAAGTTGACTATCTCATTTTGATTGTTAATCCCCACACCCTACATGTTTTCTTCTTGTTTGATCCGATCCATATAAACCCCTTGTTAAAATTGATTAAAAAGATGTGGAATTGATTATATCATTGTTTTAATTTTTGTTTAATGTTTGGAGGTGATTTTATGAACTAAACATACCAAATTATAGGTTGAGATCTCTATTGTTAAGTTGCATGCAAATTTCACCATGTGCAAAAGTCTTTGTTCATGTAATGGTTTCCAATGAACATCATATATTTTATTTCAAGTTTTTCATGACATGTTAATATCACTCATTGTAAAGCTAAGTATAAATGGTTAGCATCCATGGATTTTCAATCAAATAACATAGCACATAGTTAGTTCTTGTAAGTATCATGTACAATTAGACAAATAGAGGATCTGAGCACAATCATGGAGAGTAAATGAAGTTTTTCAAGATGTTGGGTACATTATTGGAGCATGAAAAATCAAACCAAACCATTCAAATGTTATATGTTAGACTTTGATAGTC
This sequence comes from Torreya grandis, assembly GCA_037957365.1. Taxonomy (NCBI): domain Eukaryota; kingdom Viridiplantae; phylum Streptophyta; class Pinopsida; order Cupressales; family Taxaceae; genus Torreya; species Torreya grandis. The sequence continues at coordinate 10,070,719 of JARHVA010000032.1, read as the reverse complement.
AATTCAACTCCATACATAGTCCTACAGTCTAATTGACACCTACAAGTGACCTATACAAGGCTGAACACATTAAGATGAAGCATTTGAACTATTTAAGGTCTTTCAAGGTTGAAAAGGATCCATTTGAGAAATTTGAAGAGGTATATAATGGTTAGATAACCATATACTATGCATATATTCCATATTCCACTTTCACTACCCAGTGTACTAAAAAGTGCATCTATAAGTGATACCAATAGAGGCATGATAGTGTTTCAGCATGTTAAAGATCCTTATAAAGGTTAAGGAGTTGAAAATGTCATGAGAATCATGTTTGAATATATATATTAGTAGGAAGAATTGATAAGTCATTTTCATATATGGATAAATAGTCTAGGGACAAATTACCTTACAAGCTCCAAAGTAGAGCTTTATACACATTTGGTGCTATCACATGATAACATAACATGGAGTCTAGATGAGTTTGGATGATTTCATATTATATCCCTCATATAAGGGTAATACCTTGCAATTGAAAGTGGGTGTTTGATCCAAATTGGTGATGTAGAGAGAGCCTCCATTATCATAATTCTTACACTGTAGGTTTTTAGTGTTCACTACAGTGCTTGAACTCTAAATGAATTTATAGCCCTTACTAAAGCAAGAAGGAGCATACCTCTAAGGTAAGTGATCCTATTCAAGTGAGAATGGAAATAGTGGTATAAAGTAAATTAAGAAGAATATAATTACATGTTATTGACCTATAAATGCATCTATAGGTATGCCTTGCCCTTAAAGTGTTCACCTACAACCTGATTATAGGTACTCATAAGCTCATAAGGTGAACCTTGGAGGATGGAGCTTGGAAACACAAGTATTTGCCATTGAGAATTAATTATAAGACCTAAAATGAATACTATGAGGTATAGTACAAGGTAAAAAGGTTGAAATCAACCTATATGACCCTTTTTTCTCTAAGAATAGTCCACTATAGTTGACTGTGGCATGACAATGATTTGAAGCATAACCAGTCTTAATGTTGGTCTCACCTAATCATGGTGTGAGAAAGTGTATCTATGAGAAGATCCTAGAGGAAATTAGGAATGTATTATGTAAATTATTCAAGGTTTGACAAGAAATATTCACCTATAGGCATCCCTCATTCTGAGCAAGAAAACATAATACACAGTCAACCAGTTGTGTCAAGTTAAGTAGAAGGTATGCATTAGAGGATGTGGCAGAGGTTTTAATAGTGAACATGATTGGATTACCTTAGCCATGATAGTGTCCATCTTAGGAGACTCCCATAGTATGGAAATATGGAAATCAAAGGGTTCTAACATGGTAACCTATAGTTGGTACATCGAATCCTACATAGTCAGTGAGTTGAAAAGTCTGCCTTGGGGTTTATGAGAATTGGAAGGGCTAATGATGAGATCTAACCATAAAAATTTGTGTATAATGTATCCATGACCTATTAAAGTACCTCATGTAATTTTTTTTCTTAGGGAAATAGGGGAAGTGCCCTCTATATTGTATCAGATAGAGGGAACTCCTAGAGAATTAAATTCCTATAGGTTTAATAAATAGATGGTAAGAAGGTAAGTTGAGAGTTGTGGGACTCTATATAAAGGTTTATGAGGTTGATTTAAATATGAAAAATCATGAATAAAGCCTCACAGGTGATGGAGGGTAAGCCTAATGGCATAAACCCACATATGTTCAATCAAGTCCACTAGGCTTAAGCTAGGCCTAATGCCTAAAAGGGGTCCAAATTCATTTATAACACCATATGAGCATTGAAAAGCATTTGAACATATTAATGAGGAGTTATAATGTGTGTTAGAGACATTAAGTTATAGAAACCCATCATAGTTTGGTCAAACATGATCTTTTGCACCTCAATCTTACATAAAATGCCTTGAAGAATTCAAGAGGCTAACTTTGAAAGCTCATATATGTACAGATACATAGCATTGAGACATAAAGATCTAGGATATGTTAGAGAGGGTTCTGAACAAGGATTTAGTTGAATTTATTTGATGCTTAGATGTCACACTTTTATGAACAATCCTTAGACGTCAAAACGACTATAAACCCTCTAAACCCCTTGATAATGACCCCATGAAAAAGATGAAGAAGGAAAGGAATCCAAATGAGATATTATGACTTAAGATATGATTGGAAATTTTAGAGGACTCCACTAGGCTTCTTCCCATCAAGTTGGCTTCTACCCTACTTGTATGGATAGGGTGTAAAATTGGTTTTCTTGACAATTTTTGGTTTTTTTTAGGTAAAAAAAGGTTTAAAAAGGTTAGGATCACTTTAGGAGAGAGAATAATACCTAACCTAAATCATCATATTAATTTATTACCTTAAAAAAGCTCATAGGTATCTTTGCTAACACCTCCACTTCAACTAGTCTAGAATGACAAAGTGAACAAAGAGTGATCACCAAGTGAGAATGTGATAAATCTAATTGGGATGTCTTTTAGGGTCTGATTGATAAATCTAAGAGCATGGGGACCTTTAAAAAGTGTTATAAACTCACCTTTATGGATTGTTTTGAGAAACTGATGAGCATCTTAGTGCCAACTGTGAAAATAGGTATAAAAGAGTGATTGTGATTGTAGGTATTGAGAACACTTGGCCAAAAGAATATTAATGATTAGGGACACATCTAATGCATGTTGGAGCCTATATCTAACCCCTACCTCATAGTGTAATGATATCATCTATCCTAAATCTATTATGAAGGATTCAAGGATGGCCAAATGATGAAGGCAGTTTCTAAGCAAGTAATTGAAGAGTCTTATGCCATATCTGAAGGAGTTTCATGCTTTGAGGGACATTTGTCCAAGTAAAACTTGCATGGTATATTACATATTCCTTTCTCCTATATATGTAACTCTTCTCATCTTGACAAGTGATTTTTTGTCTCTTATACTTATTTCTCCTCTCTTCTCTCTCAAATTATATAAGTACTAGCCATTTTATTTATTGTTTGATAATTACACACCATGTATGGCAAAGCCCTATTGGTTTGATTTTGTGCTTTAAATATTAATAATACAAGAAACCTAGTTTTGAGTTCATAAACATCTTATCTAAGTGTGAAAAGTGATGAATGGTGATGTCTAATGATTCTATCCTTGATTTTCATTATCCTTTCATGTCTAGTACAATAAGTTCTCATTATAATATGTAATATAGAGTGTAGCTAGTGTGTTAGGCTCCCTTCAAGTGTGAAAGTGTCATTGGATTCAACAATCTAATTTTTGGCCTACTTACCTTGAGTTGTCTCATGCATATCACCTCTATATTAAAATACTTATGTTAGAATATCTTAGGACTTTGAATCTAATTTGTAAGTCTTCTTTCTTAGTGAAAGAAATATGATAACATAGTGGATATCTTCATAGTGTATCACTCCCTTAGATTAGCTTTATTTCATGCATACTTATATCTCTTTTCCTAAAATAAATAAGTTAATATAGGTGATAAACACTTCAAGGAAAATTGAGGAAGCTAGCCCTTAAACCTAGAGGTCTACTTCTACCGTAGGTAAACTCACATACTTAGAAGTACTCCAATGTTGCCCAAATCTTAGAGTAGGCCTAAACAACCTCTTATAGGGTGTAATATTTGGTGACAATAGGACATACAAGTGAAAATCAATCACTTTAAACATGTATGTACACATAAATGACACGTGATTCTATGACCACAACCTTCAAATCCACCAAATGCATGTTCTCACTAGTATTCAGGAGTGTGAAAATAATAACAATAAATATTGTCAAAGTTGAAGTTGCAATTATAGAAGTCCACCTCTAGTGTTTCATGGCTCAAAATTGACATTGAAAACATGTCTGAGGTGGTGGATAATGTATAGGACCATGTTCTTGGCCTCCCATCATGCCCGATCAAGATAACCACTATCCATTCCAACCTCAAGGATTCCCTTTCTATAATAAATAAGTACAATTATATTAAGATTTTCTTAGCTTCAAGACTATTAATTTGTTTACTAAAAATACCAACTACGTTAAGGTGGAAGCTTATTTGGCACCATTAACCTATTTTTTTGTTAATAAGTAATTAAAAATAAAATTTAAATGCACTACCTATAAAATTAATAAAATTTATTAAAATTAAATACATCTAAATTTGACTAGTCAACATACCTTATAATTTCAATCCAAAGAATCACTAGGATCTGCTCTAATCTTGATAGCAGTAAGAATAAATTCATGTTTTGACTCAAAAAAGTTTAGTGTATTCTTATTTAATGGCCTCCCATGATATTTGACCAATTATATATTTATTTTAATTAAATAATATAGTATATTCCTATGTGTTTCAAAGTCTTAAAATAACCATAGATCTAAATTTTTTATAGGATATCATTGAAGCCAAGTCTTAGTGACTACCATAAAACCAATGGGAAAGTTAATGTTTTCCCCATATACGACTGGGGAAGTCAATTTTTTATTTTCATCTACACATTGATATAAGTAATAATATTTTCCCTCTTCAATATCCTCATCAGCAATAACTGTAAAAACATGCCCTGGATCATAAAAACAATTTTTTATTGATGCTATCAAGATAGATAAAGAGAATAAATAGTACATAATGATTAATATTCTACTTGGTTTCACTATATCATATACATAGTCAAATTCATGTGATGATGTCATATATTTAAGTTATAATGTTGGTAGAAAATAATGTGTCAATTGGAATTAGAGGTTTGCAGCTCCATTCATCCACCCACTCTTATGACTCACACTTATTCTAAATAGATTCTATGTATGCAAAATAGAAACATGCCAAGTTTCTCATATGAATATTCTAATAACCTGCATTTGAGATACTAAATGAGTGGAGCTCATTTGATCCCACTATAGTCATAAAATACTCATAATTTTCCAAGTGCTTTTCCTCAATCAACTAGAAATGTCTACAAACAATAGAATTTTATTGAGTACCATGGTCCATTTTCTAATTACACCATTCGACAATGGTTCTTGCATCATTCAAAATAAAACCATATTTAAACTTCAACTCATTTCTTGTAATGACTCTTTTTACATATGCTCCAAAACCATCATGCTACCCTTTTCCATGGCCAACCTCAATGAAACTCCAAATATGTTCTACACCAGTGGTAACATGAATCTTTCTCAACCAGTAAAACTTTTGTTCATTTTTGAATTTTGATGTGTAATTATTTGACCAAATATAATGCTGATTGAAAGTAATGTTCATCTCAGTCAATTGTTCATAGAACATCTCAAAACAACCTTGCACTTACTCTATACTATGCAATTGATCATCAATTACATATAAATGTTACTCCATTAATATTTTTTGATCTTACTCTATATTATCAACTACATGCAAGAATGTTATATGCACAAATATGGTAACCTGTATTGAGTTATAATACTATGATTGAACTTCCATTTGTGGTTTGAATGTGTAATTCTCAGTAAAGTTTACAAGTGAAATAATAGAACCAAGTGGGAATGCGTTCTTACTTAGCTTTAAATGTTTATCCAACCATCTAGCCCATTGTGTGTGCCTTACATATCCATAAGAAATTTCCTCCTTGAATTTTACCATAAATTCTAAAATAGGTATATTTTTTGTAACAAGGTCACACCTTTTAGATTCTTTGCCACATTTTACGTGATAAGTCACAAATTTTTATTTACTCAAACCAACTAATACCTATCCAAATTCCCTTGTACTCTCCTCATGGATATAATTTTTCAATTTTGGTAATCCACCACAAATATTACAATTTTCATCCTAACATGTTTTGTTATAAAAGAACTATCTATTTGGTATTTCAAAAAAATGGTTGGAATAAATTCCCTAGATGATTTTGACAGAACTTATATTCCACATTCCTACAAAATGTTGTCAGTATGTAAAGTACAATGTATATGGAAAAAACGTCATAATGCATTGAAAATTCAACATGTTGTCTACAACAATAAGTGGTGCATGTGTGATTTATTTTTACACAAGATAGTTTGTCCATCTCAAAATATCTTTGACTAATAGAAATTTGTGGATATTTTCTAAAATCTTAGAGTACAATTACATTTGGGTCATATACAAGAAATGTTTTAGATGTGGTTCATGGTTACAAGAACCAACTCTTGTTTTCACTACATCTCTTGTATTGGGTGAAACTCTTTTATTATCTTTCCAAAATTGTGTAAGTAAATCTTTGAGAGTATAGGCTATATATCCTTGTCCTTTCATGGAAGTATATCAGAGAATACCTAGAGCTTAGTGGTATTATCATAATTAAGTATTTGGAATATTCTAATCACTTTCATTAATGTTTTTATATTTATGTTCAATGGTCAGTTAATTTTTGAAATAAATAATGTTTTTCCATTTGACCACTTACTACACAAGTTGTAATTATATGTTGAGCAACATTACAATCTTTGTTGCATGATTTTAAGCCTATAATATGATATGCATCATGTAGATTTTCAACAATTTTGTTGTTTTCATCATCCATGTTAGATGTTATTAGTCTTAGGGTATACATTATAGCTCTCATATTAATCAATTTCACTAATGAAATAAAAAATTAACATTTTTGACTATCAAAATCATATCTATCAAAGAAACTATCCCAAAAATTTTCAACCAGTCTTCTTGAATGGCAATCAAATATTTTTTATGTATTAGTTTCAAAATATTCTATAAATTCCAATTAATTACTTGCCTTTCTATGCAAAATACTTGGAGGTGTTGTTAATGGTGGCATTTGTTAATTGGGTGTTTCAAAATAGTTCTATTCACTACTAGTTTCTTCATTGTTACTTCCATTATTTAGTGTTTTCATGACATTTCATTCATTGTTACTTCCATTTTTTAGTGTTATCATGGAATTTTATTCATTTTTAATTTCATCATTATGTGTTTCCATGAAATTTTCTTCATTGTTAAGGGGTAAATCATCATGCATAGATTCATCATCAATAAATAATAAACTTTATACTTTGAATGTAGACTTGCAACATAATTTGGACTGTTAGGTAAAAATTCATCATCATTATTCAATTCATCATTGTCAATTTCATCATTATATACAACATTTAGTTCATTAAAGATAGTGTTTTTACCTTGTCTTGAGAAAAATGTTGGAACGTAAACCTTTTCTTTTTCTCTCAACTTTGTAATCACTCTAGTGTTTTATGATTTAATTGATTCCTCTTCCTTGAATCATAATTGTCATTCATGACTAGATAAAGAAAAATTTGATGACTTTTGATGGTGGGGAACCAAAGAATAATTTGATTCCTTTTGTCTTCACCATTCAAAGTGTAAAATGTGTAAAGAATGTAAGTAGGGTCAAAAATATCTAAACACCCTAAAAATAAATGTTCAACAAAGAGTTTTTATCTATTGTAATAATAATATGTATGCATTATATCTAATATTTATATATAGAAATATATCATATTATTATGATATATTATTAAATTATGTGATGTATTCCAAACTATGTAATATTTTTATGTCATGCAATCTTATACAGTTACCTCCATATTTGCATTTACATGATATATTTATAGGGTAGATTTAACCATATGTTTCATCTTATAGAATGGAATGAGCCATAATTTAGGTTCATGAGATCAATTTATCCCAAATCAGATCTATAATTATACCAATTGGCTAATTAGATCAATCCATGACTAATTTAGCCCCAAATGATGTCTTGTTTTTGTCTAGTTAGGCTGAAGGGACTTAAATTGGCCCTAATTTACATCATGATTGAATTGGTCAACTATTCACTTTATTTTTTATGATATATAGGTTGATTAAACCTCAAATTATATCCTATATCTAGTCAACATTACGCTCATGGGGTTTATTTGCATCAACTAACTATAAGCTTGAACTATAAATCTTAAACCCTAAGGAAAAATTTAGGTTCACATGGCTCAATATGGCCCAAATCATGTCTCTAATTACACCAATTAACTAATTGGATCAACTCTTGACATAATCAGAGCTAATTTATCCCTAATTCATGTCTTACTTTTGTATTTAGGTTGAAAGGAGTAAAAATGGCCCTAATATGCTTCATGATTAAATAGGTGGACTATATTTAGTTAAATATGTTGTGACATTGGGGTCGATTGACCCCTAAATTACATCCTATATAATCAAAACAATGTTCATAAAATTGAATTTCATACAACTTGCATCACTAATTATAAAAATTGACTAATTGCCTCAATATTCATAAGGAATTATGAGATAATTTCTAGCTCTAAATCACATCCTATACTTGATTTTAGGTTTAATGGGTTCATTTTGATGCCAATTTCCTCTGTATTTACATTTGTGATACAAGTAAATGGGTGATTAAGCCATATGTTTCATCTTATAGAAACAATCGAGCCATAATTTAGGTTCACGTGGCTCAATTTGGCCCAAATCACATTTGTAATTGCACCTTTTGACTAATTGGATCAATTCATGACTAATTTAGCCCCAAATCACATCCTCCTCTTGTAGTTAAGTTGAACCTAGACTCAAATTAATTCCACTTTCCTTAATGATTTAATTTATGGAATATTTGATTTATTTTTTTATGATATTGGGGTCTATTGACCCCTAAATTACATCCTATATAATAAAAATTAGGTTCACAATATTCAATTTGTCCAACCTACATTGATTAATTATAGTTCCCTAGACCCTACACCCTAAACTGTAACCCATAATATAGATCTACAAGGAACTATTTGGCTCAAACAATTTTTTTAATTATACCAATTAAGTTATTATATCAATTCATGATATAATTGAAGCTAATATAGCCGCAAATCACGTTCTACTCTTACAATTAAGTTGAAGGGGCTCAAATTAGCCTCAATAACCTCCCTGATTGAATGAATCAAATATTTGGTACATTATATGATTACATTAGAGTGTTTAAAATGTTCTTCCCAAGTTTTATTGTAGATTAGGATGTCATAAAAAACCACCAACACAACTTCCTTAGAAAATCCCTAAAAATAGTATTCATCAAATTCTAAAATGTAGATGGTGCATTTGTGAGACTAAAAGACACGGCCATAAACTCATAATGGCATTCATGAGTTTTGAAAGTTGATTTATGGATATACTCATGTTTAATCTAAATTTGATTATAACTAGAGAATAATATTCACTTTGGATATGTTGGATAATACCTGCCTCTAACATCTCATGTACCATTTTTTCAATTTCACTTTTCTGAGAACATGGATACTTGTATGGTCTAATGTTTGGTGGTGTGATACTTGGAATAAATTTTATGGCATGATCATGTTATCTTATGGGTGGAATGTTGTTTAAAATTGTGCCAAAAACTATTATATGTTCATCAAGAATCATTTATAAATCATGATGTGTAGACACATGTTTTGGTTAAACTTGTAAGGAAAACATCTGTGCTACAAAACTTTCCACCTATTTTTTAATAATCTTTATCATCTCATGTGAACTAACCCAATGGGGGAGATATTTCCCATAATCATTTTAGTTTAAATGTCCTACCTTAATAATGAAATCACATGAATAGTTTCTATAAATTAATCTCTATTATGCCCAAATTCATGAGCCCTTGTAATCCCAAAACAATTTCAACTCCACCAATGAGAATAAAAAACATAGGAGAATTAAAAATATAGTATCCCAAGGAAATATATATACTATGGAATTTTCCAAAATAATTGACTATGTCACCATCTATAATCATGAATTTAAATTTTGGAGTTAGATAAATAAAATAATTTAAACATATCCAAATTTTTATTGAGGAAGTTATGTGTACTTCCGAAGTCAATTAACATTATCACCTCTTGTTTCTTGGGAATCCCATTTCATTAAGAGTTTTAGGAGTGCTTATATTTGAAAGGACATGATAAAATATAGTAGGGTGAGAATCTTTGATTTCTTCCTTTAGTTCTTCTATACTCTCATATGTGGCCTCATCATCATCTTCATCTTTATTGGAACCTTTAATGTATAATAAATTCTTCTTGTCACATGTATGTCATTTTTTCCACTTGCTGTCATAGCTAAAACATAACCCTTTGGGATGCTTATCTTGAAATTTCAAGGGGTTAATATTTTAGGATATAGAAATGATGGTGTTGTGAAATTGCATTCATGACCATGAGTGAAAGACCTTATTTTGACTAATTGGTTTTCCTTTTCCTAGCACACAAATGGTAAGGATTCAAAAATAGTTGATGGATTAAACATACAAAACTCAAGTTGAATTCTATCCTTGAGCACCCCCGCAAAGAATATGTCAGTCAAGTTATTCTTAGTGATGTCATCTAATGTAAATATAGATTCTAGAATTATTGAATACAATCCTTAATAGTACTTATCTGTCATAACTTTTTTAACTGACTAAAGTATTTTTTAGATACATTGTGAAAATAGTGTATCTATAGATCCTTGGTACAAATTGACCAATTAATATGAGATCCCTTATTTTCATTTTGAACACATAACCACCTATACAAAATGAACTACTCAAGTTCCAAATAGAGAAATAAACTTCTCAAGTTCTAGATACAGAGACAATGTGATCACCTTTTACACACATGAGGTCTCTTATAGATCAAATAAATTTTCTATTTTATTGGTCCAAGTGAGTGGATCCTTACAATATATGAAGGAAAATATAGTTGACCTATTAATCAATCTTAGCTTAGAGAAGATAAATCCTACTTACACTTTTGTTTGTTGATACATTCAGACATTTAGGGTCATGACTAGAATTGATCCACTAGACCTAACCAAGGGGTCTCTTATCACAATAATATCAATAGATAGGGTTCCAAAGCCTTTAGTCAAGTAATACTATGCAATAACTCTAGATAAGTCCTATGTTTTCATATTCACTAATTATATGTAAAGTAAAGCAAAGTCTAATTTATTGATCACCAAAGCTTGTGGTACAAAGTAGGGGTAATAAACATAAATAGTAAATATGAATAGAATATCTATACTTAATCTAATGTCTAGGAAATCTTAGTGCATGGGAGAGAAGTAAAAATACAAATTTATCTACTTTAATAAAGGAGGAACAAAGTTAAGAATACTTACTATATGTAATCAAAAATGCATCATGTCTATAAATCATCCTAACTTGGAGAAGATAGATCATACCATACACTTCTAATTAGGGATACATTTGTTAAGTAGGAACATGAGCAATATGGGGATCTACTAAACCTGATTAGGGGATCTCTTACTGTAATACACCATGCTAAGGAGGGTTATAAAGCCTCTAGTCTAACATAATCACTTAATAAACCTAAGGGGATCCCAAGTTTTAATATTTCACTTAAAATAATAATAATAATTGAAGTAAAAATAATCTAGTGTTCACCAAAGCTTATGGCACAAATTGGGGGTTAGAAATAATAAAACTAAACATGTATAGAAGACATATACTCACATCAATGTATACAAAATATTCATGCATATAAGAGAATTAAAAATGCATTTTTATCTACTCTTACAAAGGAGAAACAAATTTAGGGGTACTTATCTTTGAAGACAAAACCATAGAGCCTCAATCTCTCCGTTGGCCAAGGTTATTTGCAAGAGGTTGTTATGGTATGTAAGGATGACAAATAAAAATTAGCTCTAGGATACACAACCTACTAATGTATCCAAAATACTTCTCCATAATACAAGATCTATATCTCCAAAGAAAGCATGGAACCCTAAGATTTGCTTCTTAAGTAGAATGGTCAATAAGCAGATGTTTGTTTGCTCTTACTTCTTCTCATTATAAATGATGGAAATGAAATTGTATATTGAGGTAGATTTGACCCTTGACCCTTCTAAAAATCTTGACTGATAGGGTCGACCCAGTCGACCAAGCACAATTTTGGATAATTATTCACTAGGTCATGAGCTAGGTCGGCCAAAGGCCAAACTAATTCCTAAGTCAAAATAACCTGAAATTGTATAGGGTCGACCTAGTCAACCTAGCATAATCGACTGAAAAAAGGGATTATAGTGAGGAATAGGAGGATAAAATGTAGAAAGTGACTAGAACGGGTATAATAGAGAAGAAAAAGCTTAGGGATAATGGTTTTAGGAGACAAGTGTGTATATACTAAGTGGCAAAAGGGATAACGATCTTATGAAGCACTAATGGTCTGCCCACCCCTTTCCTGATGTACCCCTTCTGGCATGCACTCAGAGAGATTGAGACTTAATGGGTTATTAAAAGATATAAAGTGTTAGTAATTGATAAAATTTAGAAAATATTATGTGTATATATATGCCCCACTTAAATCTCATTACGTGTCATGTGAGTACAACATGGGATGGTGCTTCAAGAATAGAACATGATAACACATAATGCTAATGCTAAATAAGATGCAATAAGGAGAAAATAAGATAAATGAAAGGACAAAATTGAAAAACACATAACTTTACTTACCTTAGTGTTGTAGATAAAGAAGTAGATTGCAAGAGAAGTGAAGATGTCCAAATGTGAAGAACATTAGGCAAACCTATAGAAGTTAGTGCAAAAAATAGCCAAATATAAAAAAAATTGTTAAATAGGAATATAGTAGTGTAAAATATTCTCTAAATCATCATGATTCTATAAAATTTTATGGTTTGGAAAATGGATCAGTAAAAACAAAGATATAGGCAAAATAAGGAATTTGATGGAAAAGATTTTAAAGATTAAATTTTTTGAAAAGTGATTTTAAATAGGTTAAAATGAATGTAATTTGGTATTTTTGACTTGTAAAGGAGAGAAAAAGAGCTCTGATAGAAAAAAAAGCTAGGATGGTGAGGAGATGACAGGCTAGATGAGAGGGACCTCTAGCGGTGGCAATGGGTGCACTACAGGTAGGCAATAAAGAATCTCAAGCTAGTTTATTTTAGTGATTTTACGTGTATTTTAGAAATTTGTAATTTAAATGATTTATAAATATAATAATGAACTCAAAAAAAATAATAAGTGTAGGAAAAATAATTTAGGGAAATGGGTTGGAAGGGTTTGGGTAAAAAATTGCTAGAAGGTATTTATTTCATAAATTGTAAGGGGTTAGTAGGGAAAAACAACTAGTCGACCCAGTCGACCTAGTAGGCTGAAAAGTGTCAAAATCCATACTACCAACCTAGTAGGTATGTGTTGACATAGTATGTTTTCCAAACTACTAAATTATTACGTTGTTGCCAACCTAGTATAAAAAGTCACTGTGATAAGTCAACACTAAGAAGAGAAAAATAAAGGTCTTGACTTAGATTTTTAAGTTAACCAGGTAAAAATAGGGAAATTTTGGTCAAATTAGTGTTTGACTAGGGAACCAAAATAACACAAAAATGCATGCAAAAGGCCAAAAGAGTTTTAGAATGGCCAACTAAGGATTAAAAGGGCCGAGTATCCTAAAAATAGGTTGAATTGATGAAAAATAACTAGATGAAAGTAATTAGGCTTGTTTTTATATTTGAAAAGAATGTATTTTGATTATAAATGACATGGAGGATCTAATACATCTTTTGTTTTTTCTTAGTTGTAGGGTAGCCTAGATTTTGGTGTTCAGTGGATACATCATAGATTCATAACTTATTTGAGTGATTATTGATAGAGGATAGAGCTAGATTGATTATTATAGGTTTAAGAGGTATCATAGAGATATGTAGGATACCACTTAGTTTAGATTTGATAGTCATGTTCCTAGGATGTTGGGAATGATTAACTAACACCTTAAGGTGAGAGGTGGAGGGGGATACCATAGAGGTGGATATCACTTTGGAGGATGTGCATGACATCTTAGGACTACCCATAGAAGGGGCACCCAAAGTCACATGAGTGATAGTGATGAGGAGAGGAGAGCCTTAGCCATATGGGTGACAAGATCAAAGATAATGCACCATGGATTAAGGGTGAATATGTTTGATGTATATACATTATAGATTATAGATATCCAAAAGGATATGATAAGACTTGTGACAATACAAGTGTTATGTCACAAATTAGATGGCAAGGTACCACTCTTTGTGATAGCCTTGAGCTAGATGACATTAGAGCAAAGGGTGCTCTATGAATTGAGATTTGACATCTAGGTATAACTCATGTGTGACATGTATGGGATGTTATCCAAAGGGTAGAATTTAATGGGATTAATTATATTATTTATGTCATGGATATATGAGAGGTTCTTCATGTATCAACTAGTTGGGTTTCCCCATGCAGTTGATGATAGGTTTCCTCATGTTCATAAATGGATGCAGGAATAGGTAGTACAACCATGCCCTAAATGTTAACACTTTAGATGATGAGATGGGTATATATTATATGGTGTCCATATGGGTACATCACTATGATATGGCATAGCTAGGAGATAATTGCACCATCTTTGTCATGGATAGAGGTGACAAGTCACTATACCTAGTGGATAGAGTCGTATCTAGTGGCATGGTTCCCAAGATAGATGGGATTGCCTCACCTAATGGCACCTATAGTGATTCCCACATATTGGGCCTGATATGTGCAAGATCTATAGGGCAAGGGAGGACTAAGGCCACCAGTTACTAGGCTAATGCTTAGGCCACATCAAAAGAGATGATGAATTGGTCGAGCATGATAGGTAGTAGAGTGGGAGGAGATGGATGCAGAGGTAGTACCATAGATACCACCATTAGATCTATATCAAGAGGAGAAGTGACAACCATGGATATTTCATAGATGGAGGTAGTAGGAGTATGAGAGAATAGAGACTATCACTATCTTAGATGACCTAATAATTAGGCCAGAGCAGAGTTGGATGATAGAGAGACCATCCACATGTAGATTCATATGGGAAAAAGTGCTTACCTCATGATTTATTTTTAGACAGTGACCTATAGATGATGTTTTTAGATGACCCACATATGGGGAGACTATGCTCGATGGTTACGTAGATGGCAAGACTGTAGTGGCTGACACACAAATACGTAATAAGAGATGGTTAAATTTTGCTTTAAGTTATTTTGAGATAGGAGAAAGATATATATATATATATATATATATATATATATATATATATATTGAGATATATCAGTGAGATAATATCTATTCAGTTTGATTTTTGTAGGTGTGATAGAGGATGAGGAGACTAGATGGGGGTCCCTATTGAGGGGAACACTCCATGATATCCTAGATGAGGCATTAATGCTATATGGCCTAGCCACACTAGAGGATCCTAGGGTACCATCAACCCTACCTCAAGTGAGCTAGTTCAGACTAGCTAGAGAGGTTGTGAGGCAGCTATAAGTGCATAGAGAGGGGATGCAACCGTCAATAGAGGTGAGTACATGAGAGGCATAGGCATGGTAGGCCTTGGTTGAGGAGAGAGTCATGAATCTATAGACCATGACATAGATGGGACAAGTATAGGCCTAAGAAAGAGAGATGCATGTAAAGAACTTGACCCATATGACATAGGTATATGATCAAGATAGGATGACACATTTAGTGACCTTGACCCAGTTGGCATAGGTGTAAGCTTATGTTGTTCATCTATAGGGGTAGGTATCAGGTCTGATTTCTTGGACAACCTCTTTACATCATTCCATTTAAAGGAGTCAAATTGAGGCATTTATGGGTAGTGTGGCTAGGCCATGAGATGGGTAGGATGGGGCCTAGCCATAGAGTTGGAGCATTGTATATGGTTGTATTAAAACTCATGATATATATATATATATATATATATATATATATATATATATATATATGTTTCATTTTGGTAGTTTGATGTTTATTGTATGTGTCATCATTATGGTTGTGGTTGTTGATGCTTAGATATATTTCTTTCTAGCACATGCATTTAGTTTTTTTTGTATATGCTATAGGATTTATATTAGTTATGCTTTATTTTCTAGCATTATGTAGAACACATGCATGGTTAAAAAGAAACAAACAAAAAAGGACTTGGTATAATATAATCAATCAAAAATGTACTACACACTATTTCACATTGGGAAATGTGTAATAACAAGAAAATGACTAAGTATAAAAAACCAAAAGGGGGTAAAACAAGATGGTAAAATTTTTATATTTAAATCAAGTGAAAAAATGGTACCAAATTAAAATAAGTAAAATCAAACTAAATCACGTTGGGAAGTATGAAAATAATGTAATAAAATGGAAATCATGTATAAAGACACATGGTATAAAAAAAAATCAATTGAGTCAATAAATCATACTAAATCACATTTATAAGTATAAGAGAAAAACAAAATTGGAAAAAATTGATCTTAAATTAATCACACTAATTCAAGCTGAGAAATATGAAAAATTAAAGAAATGGTTGGATTTTTACATACAATCAGAAAATAACAAGATAAAATAAATGAAAGAGAAATTAAGCATAAAACATACTAATTCAATTTGGAAAGAACTCCAATGATCTATAACTTCATAATCAATCATATTTTATCACATATTTGACATGTGTAATTTTTATTATGACTTGGATTATTGGAAAATTTTGTGAGGAAGGCTAGGTCCTATCTATGGTCTTATATTTCAACTCATAAAGGGAACACCAATGAGGTGTAATTTTAATGTGAGAAATATATTAATAATGGATGTTGGTAATAGGAATTAAATTTTGGTAATTTACGAGGAAGGCTAGGTCCTATCCATGGTCTTACAATGCAACTCACAAATGGAATCCCTAGGGGAGTGATCAGTGACAAAATAATATTTATCAAGAAGAAATATGAGGAATTTAGGGATTGAAAAAGGGAATGTAAAAATCATAACTAAAGAATCTTATTATAAGACCTTAGGAGATATGAGGCATACTAAGGACATGAAAAAACACTAAGTGACTAGTGACCATCAATGTACAAAGGAAACCTGTTCGCTATAGGCACAAAGCTTTGTAAGAAAATAAGCATGATACTAATATAAACTCATGAAGGTAGATTGGTACAAGAAAATTAAAATTGACCTAACTTCTCACGATGTGTTATTCATTCCTTAGGACCCCTAATAGAGCCGCCGATCTACTGCGAAGATTGGGTACTTGCATGAGAAAGTAGGTAGCACTAAAAGATTTTTTTATTCTGCCTTTATAATCTACTAGCCTACCACACCCCAATGGACCTTGGCTCTACCATGAGTCTAACTATGGAGTTTGAGATTTGAATATAAGAAGGATATGTGCTTTAAATCACATATTTTAGTGTGATTTGACTTTTAAGAATTTTGAAATGTTTTTGCCTGTTATATCATTACATTTTGTTGAATGATTTGGCTTTTGAATGTTTTGAAGGATTTTTGAGATTCCTCCTTCATATGGACTTGGAATGGCCAAACAAAAGAGATAGGGTGATAAACATGAATGAGTTGTAGGCTTAGGCTAGACGAAGCTAAGTAACTAAATATAAGACTGACTAGGACACTTAGGCTTGACAATGAACTAACATGTTATCTCAAGTCTCAACCATGTATATGCTTAGTTTGTGAAAAGGGAAGAAAGGAAATAAAGGAGATCCAAAGTGGACCAGTGAAAGGAGATTATAATGAGATTAATTATTTGCTAACTGATCACATGGTAAAGAGGGAATAACTAAAAGGAACCATGTTTATATAACCAAGTCACAATGACATTTATCTATAAAAAATAGAGATAAGAAATCAAACAATCATGAAGAAAAAATAAAGGAGTTTGTAAGAAATAAACTCAAGAATAAAAAGAATGCAATGATAAAGAAGACATTCATAATAAAACATAAATTATAGTATAAGCAATATATAAAGTGCTAAAAGTAAAGTTATCATGGAAGATAAAATTGGAGCACACATCCAATCCAAATGAAAATTTAATAACACCATGTATGTGTTCATAAATATTGATATATTTGAGCACACACATTATCTAGAACATCTGATAGATCTTTATGAAGTTGGACATAAACTACTACTCATGTTGCATCTATCTTCAATGAGAAATGGGAAAATACTTCTCATCTAATATCCTTAATATAAAAGGTAGGGATGCTTGATGGATCATGTTGAGGAGGGATAGAAGTCAAGGGATGATAAAAACAATATATGAGAGTGGAACCTATGGGAGATGCATGAATCACTGGTGGGGAAGGATCCATAGGTGAGGGACTCATAGGTGGAGAAGGATCCAAAGGTGAGGGAAGTCCATGGGTGATGGAGTCATGGCTGGAACAATAGAAGGTGATGAAGGGACCATAAGAGGGGATTGAACCACTGGAGGTGGAACCATGGGAGAATAAGGGGGAGCCTTATTACAATAATGACCTATGGGAGGAATGGTATAAGGTCTGAGAATACTTATAAGGTGATATTTAAGATGTTGCTAAAGAATATGGCAATGATTGGTGTGATGGGTGCCACATTGGTGCCAAAGATAATACACCTCTCCATACTTAGGAATATACTTATTTAGTACATTTAGGGGAGGTATGGCCTAGTCTAAGGATTGAGGGGAAGATGGACATAAAGTATCAATACATTATTGTAGCTTGTGACAATGCATGAAAGGATGGTTATCTATGCTATGGAAGTAATAGATATGCCTATGAGTAGGATTAGTAGAATTACTCATAAGAGGAGGTGTAATAAGAGTGGAAGGATGTTGGGAAGGCTCATTGGCCAATTTTGTGGGTAATAGATCAATCTAAGGTAAAGGAATTAAACCATCACCAAGAGAAGGTGATGGTGGGGAAGGAACTAGACTAGGCTCAATAGAAGGAGCAATGGGATCATGAGCAGGGATAAAATCAATGATAATGAGAGTAGAAATGGGCTCAAATATAGTGGGAGAAAGAATGGGATCTGATGTAAGCTCTAATGAGGGAGGGGTAGGATTTAAAAAATGCCAAGTAAGGGTCACACACATTTTAGGGATAAGGATTCTATAGGGTTCAAGGTACCTAACAAAGTGATAAAATCCAATCATAGCATGATCTATGAGCATACTCCTACAAGGTTCCTTAGAAATTGGAGGTGTTGGCACCATTTATACCCTATGATAAAAGTAAAAATACTAAAATTAGGAACTATAAATGATGGAACATGAGAATAATCACTATAATACTAAAGCAAATAAGAATGATAATGGATAATCTCAACATCATGAGCCTAAACAAGACCACCTAAGAATGGATCATATAAGGTGTAACCATCATCATTGTCAAGTGTGTGAATATCAATGATGTAGGTAGGGATGATTTTGTTATCTAATGAAGTGTGATGAATAAAATGTTGAGTCTCATCCAATACAATGGGAATATAATCACAAGGTGGTTTGTGAGAATGAGGATATAATGAAGTAGGAAATTGAGAAATAAGATGAGGTAAGAGATCAAAAGTTTTAATCTTTGGGTTGATCTCATCAGGCTCATCATCATCAAAATCTAAGAGGTTAGGATGAATATTCCCAATGAGTTGAGGATGCCAATTGTAACCTTGAGTAGAATTGATGAGAAATTTAAATTGTTGAGACTCATAAAATGGATCACTAGGTAATGGTTTAAGAGTAGGAATATTAAAGACACCACAATCTTGGAATTATTTGAAATTCCAAGGGTTAGTGTTACCTTGAATCATATAGATGGCTCCATTGTGAGGGAATTTAATGCAATGATAGGATGAATAAGCAAATACTCTCATATGATGAGTCCATCACCTATAAATAAAGATGTTTTAAGATAGAGGAAAGTTAAATATCATCACCTTCACACAAACAATGATAGGTGGGATAGTAATGAGAAACCATACAAAAACTAAAGGAGTCATTTAACTTCAATCATATCCTTGGCATGTTTTTCATGTGGATTTGAGATTACATTCATAATATCTAAGGGTTTTGATAAAATTGAGAGAGGCAACACAAGTGCTAGAACCCTCATCAAGCAAAGCACACTTGACTTGGATATCGCTAATTTAGAAACTAATGAACAGAGGAGGATCATTTGCATGAGGTATAATCTCATTAGGAATCATAAAAGTGATATGAAATTTTAAGGAAAGAGAAGTTTCCATTTTTTCATCTACATGGATGGACATCTCTTCACATTATTAAATATGCTATTTTTAGATCCATATAAGGTTGTTTCACGTCCTACTAGGGGAGGATAAGGGATGTTAATTTTGAACAAGAGTTGAATAATATGGTTTCAATGATGCAGATAGGTCCTCATAAACTCAAGGAATGAAATTTTGTATGGGATATTAGTGAGTTTCATGATGGGATCCCACTAATCATAACTCATGAGGAGATTGTTAGAAAGAGGTGCATAGTGATTAATAAGGCCCTTGAAAGGAAGAGCTAAAGTGCATTGGAATTTATGTTGATAAAGAGAAGGTTTAGAATAAGGTTATAAATTATGTTGAGAAGGTGAATTAGTTGGTTAAAGTTGGTGTTTAGAATTGGTAGAAGTGTTAATAGAAGCTTGATTATCATGAGTTTTAGGTAAAGAAGATGAAGGGATAGTAGAAATAGAATGGGAAGTGTTATCTAAGGGAGGAGTTGGAAGTGGTTCATCAAAGGTTATAAGGTCATCTTGCCCCAACTCATTTAGTTATTTGGAGAAGAATATTGGATAACACAAAATGTTTGGGACAATGGATCAATGTAAATAGGTTGAGGATCAATAAAAGTAACCACCCTTTACATAATAGTCATATTAACCATATTCTCTTAAGAAGTGGGGTCAACAAAACTTTCTACATTGTTGGTGGAAGGGGTGGGTTTGTCTTGGGTATCTTGATTATGTTGGTGATTAGGAAGAAGATTTTTATAGAGAGCCAAATGAGCATTAACTTGATTCAAGGCTTGAGATTTAGTATGTGTTTCATGAGCCTTAAAAGTAATGTCATAGGCTTGTTGACATTTTCAAATGATAGAGTCATGATAAAAATAAGGACCAAGAAGAAAATCCATAACTAAATTATGAAGCTACCTATAGCTCTCATGAGAATGACCCCAACTAGCGTGAAACCAACAAAATGTGTTGGGATCATACTAAGATTTCATAGGATGAGTAGGATCAAGTTCTCATAGTAGAGGCCTAGGTAGATGCTTAATTAATTCAACTAAGGATAAGGGTTTGTGAAAATTAATGCTATTAGGTGAAGATAAATGAAGATTGGTATATTTTTGAGAAGAGGGAACTGGTTTTGAATATTGGTTAGGAACATCAGCTTGAATAGTGTGAATGGTGTCATAAGAGTCTATGATACCATCATTGGTAGCATTACAATTTTTTTCTTGAGAAATATATGAGGACCCACAGAAGGTTGGGGTAGCTTCAATTGGTGCATATGGAAAAATTGATGTTTATCTTGGTCAATAGCCTCCTTCAAGGTACCTGGAGAGAGAGTGTAGACCTACTTTCACAACTTGGGAAAAAGAGCATCGATAAAGAGATGGAAAAGTTTATCATCAACCATCATATGTTCACATTTGTTGGCCAATGTTTTCCACATTTAAAAAAAATCTTTGATAGTTTTAGTTTCAAGTTTTTTATAATTTATAAATTGGGCCAAAGTGTTTTCAAGAAGATCACTAGTTTGGAACTTTTGGACTAAAGCGTTTACTAAATCTTCTAAACTAGTAATAAAATGAGCTTTAAGTTAGTTGTAAAAATATAAAGAATCACCCATGAGGGTTTTGTCTAAGATATTGGTAGTAGTAAAGGTGTTCAATTTGACCCAATCTTTATAGATATTTCCAAATGTTTTGAGATGAAGAGTAGTATCAATTGATCCATTATAAGAAATGGTAGGGGTGATACCTCCTATATCAATATTAGTGATTTGAGTGGTAAGAGGCTCATTTTGAATATGATTAATGGTTTTCTTGAGAAAAGGAGCTTGAGGGATGATATTTCCATGGGAATATTGAAGAGGAGGTGGGGGAACATCTTGATTATGCATGCCCTAAGATGTTGGTTGAGTACAAGTTTGAAGATGGAGAAGGTGATTTTGCATTCTCATCATTTGATTTATATTATGAGCTTGAAAAGTATTCATTTTATTAAGTGTTTGTAATAATATTTGATGGGTTTGATTGACATTGTTAGCATTACCTGAAGTATTTGAGTTGGTATTAGTGGCTTAGGTACCACTATTGGTATTGATAGGAGCTTGAGAGGAACTATTAGAATGTGAGGCACTGGTGGTAAAATTTACTTGTGTGGTAAAAGATGGATTATTGAAGGGATGAGAAGAGGAAGCACTAGAAACATGATTAAATTTGGTATAAAATGATGCACTAGTGGAAGGACTAAGGAGAGTATATCATAGGAGAGGTCTATTAGATGTAGAACCTGCCATGTCAGTGGATATACTAGGTATAGAGGTAAAAGAAGTTAAAGAAGAAGATGCCATGGCATGAAAAGGGTTCATAATATAGGGAAGAGGCTAAGAATAAAATAAGGTAGTACCCCCAAATATATGTGAGAATGTGAGAGAAGGTGAAGGCGATATTTGACTTGACCACTAATCATGAGATGGTGAATGGTAGAAGGATCATTTCCTTGATGTTGAGGAAATTCAGAGATAAAGAAGAGAATTTTAGGGGTATATTATAATTTGGGTTGATTTTATAGTGAGAAGAGAGGATTATGTTGTGAAGAGGAATGAGGAGGGGTCTCATAGTTAATTATGTGAGTGGATATATAAACATTACTCTAATATAAGAGAGGATCCCTACTTTGCTTATGAGAGACCCTATGAGGCATGGTAAGATTCATCATGTCTATTGAATTCAACTCTATATTATATTTAAATATAAATTTCATGAAGGAGAATGACTAAATAAAGAAAGAGAGATGTAAAAATAGGGAAATAGGAAGTGACAACAAATTGTACATAGTCGACTGGGTCAACCTAGCACAGAAAATAGATGATGAAAAGTATATGCCAACCTATCATAATAGATAGTGCCTAAACAAGTACATAAGATCAACCTAACACAATAGGTAGGGGTTTAAAAAGTACACAAGGTCAACTGGGTCAACCTAGCACAATAGGCAAGGGAAATATAGATAGTCTATAAGAGACTTGTGTTGATAGAAATGACTATGTACGGAGACAATTTTTTTTACAAGTACTTAGGAAAGAAAGAAATGAAAGGAAAAACATAATCAATTGGATTAATAGGGTTGATCCAATTGAGGCACACAACACAAAACCTTACATCAATGTTGGCTAATGTAAGTTTTTGTAATATAACATATAACTAAGCAAAGAGCAAGCAATCAACTTGGAAAGTAAAAGATAACTAAGTGTTCAACCTAAATGTTGTTAGATTATTAGAGTATAATTTTAAATGTGATAGGAATTTGGTTGTAAGCAAAGAACTAGAAAGTAATCTAAGGATGGTTTTAAGATGCTTGTACTAAAAGGGATCTATATTGGTAATGGTATAGGCTTTGTATTGTGGCCTACCCCCTCACTTTACACACTATAGTGATAAAGGTATCGGGTGCTTAGCCAAAATATACCATTAACCACGAGTTTATATTTGGTTAAAAGACCAAGTTGGCTTCCCCCTTGGTGATGAAATCAAATTAAGTTAGCCTTGGGTAGACAATTGTTAAAATACATTTTAAGATTTTGTGATTTGGTAGTGTGTGCATAAAAGAGAAAATAATGAAACTAAATGGTATATTGAAAAACCACCTAATTAAACTATGTGATCTATTCTAAGCATGCAAACAACAAAAAATGAAATTGTGAGCTAATTACTAACATATAAGGGTTAATTCCAACTTTGAAACACATTGTAGTGTCAATTTAGTCGATAACGTATGCAAATAATATAGAACATGGTTGATAGTATCGCCTCTATACTATGGAAGCAAATATTTAAAAATGAACTACATTGATAGAGTCAACCTATCTTTCCAAATAGAATACAAAATATAGAACTAAATCAATAGGGTTGACCTAATTAATTGTATAGGGGAAATTTTAAAGATTTAAAACTCTTAAAAATAAGACTGTAATAAATGCTAGCAATGACAAAGAAGGATAGAAAGGAACAATGGTGGGTTGGAGGATGTAGAGAATAATGAGATTACTTTTGAAAAACCTTGATTTGTACTTGTAAATTTTGCTAACTGTGTTGATTGGGTCAATCTAGTTTTTTAGAGACCTATTACTGATAGCCTAATAATGTATAAGGTCAACTAGGTCGACCTAGTATGCTAAATTTGATGTTTAAAAATGTATAAGGTTGATTGGGGTAACCTAGTAGTCTAAACTAGAAGTATGAGAGATCTACACAAACAAAACAAAGTCATTTTGATGTGACTATGTGTTAAACCTGTGCATAAAAGTTAGTACTGTGTTGATACAATCAACCCAACATCATAAATATATGAAAAATAAAATGATAAAATAAGTGAAGAAAAACATGTAAGGGTTAGATTCATGTTAGGTTCACCAGAATGTATGCAATTAGAAATACATCATGTATATAAATCAATCTTATCTCAAAAATGATAGATCATATCATACACTTTTGATTGGGGATACATTTGTTAAGTAAGAACATGACCAATATGGGGATCCAATAGACCTGATTAGGGGATATCTTACCATAATACACCATGATAAGGAGGGTTCCAAAGCCTCCAATCTAACATAATTATGAAATAAACCTAAGGGGGTCCTGAGTTTTAATATTTCACCTAAACTAATAAAAATTAAAGTAAATCTAATTTAGTGTTCACCAAATCTTGTGACACAAAGTGGGGGTTAGAAATAATAAAAATAAAAATGTATAGAATACATATACTCATGTCAATGTATATGGAATTCTAGTGCATGAAAGATAAGTATAAATGCATATCTATCTACTCTTATAAAGGAAAAACAAAGTTAGGAATACTTACCATTGAAGACGAACCCATCGAGCCTCAAATCTCTCCCTTGGCCAAGGTGATTCAAAAGAGGTTGTTGTGGTATGTAAGGATAAAAAATAGAAATCAGATATAGGCTACACAACCTATCAATTTATCTAAAAAACTTCTCCACAAGACATGATTTGTATCTCTAAAGAAAGTATGGAACCTTAAGTTTTGATTCTCAAGTAGAATGATCAATAAGTAGATGTTCATTCAATCTTACTTATTCTCAAAATAAATGATGGAAATTAACTTATATATATATAGGTAGATCTGACCCTTGACCCTTCCAAATATTGACCAATAGGGTCGACCCAATCAACCTAGCACAATTTTAGACAATTATTCACTAGGTCATGAACTAGTTCAGCCAAAGCCCAAACTAATTCCTAAGAGAAAAATAACTCGAAACTATACAGGGTTAACCTAGTCGATCTAGCACAATCAAATGACAAAAAGGGATTAAGGTGAAGAATAGGAGGATAAAATGTAACAAGTGATTGTAAAGGGTACAACAAAGAAGAACAAGCTTAGGAATAACAATTTTAGGGGATAAGTGTTTAGATAATAAGTGGCAAAAGGGAAAACAATCATGTGAAGCACCAATGGTATGCCCACCCCTTTCCTAGTGCAAACCTTAAGACATGCACTCATAGATATTTAGACTCAATGGCTTCTTTCAAGATACAAAGTGTCAATAATCGATAAAAGTTTGAAAATATTATGTGTATACACTTACCTTTGAAGATGAACCTACTAAGCCTCATTCTCTTTCTTGGCTAAGGTGATTCAAAAGAGGTGGTTGTGGTGTGTAAGGATAACAAGGATAAGTTATCTCTAGGCTACACAACTTCTCCATGCATCCAAAAGACTTCTCCATAATACAAGATCCATATCTCTAAATAAAATATTGAAACCTTAAGTTATGCTCCTCAGCTAGAATCGTGGATAAATAAATGTATAATATAATATTCTTCTTGCATCTTCCTATAAAAAATGGTGAAATGAATGTGTATATATAGCTGAATCTAGCCCTAAATTTTTTAAAATTTAGTTAATAGGGTTAGCCCAATTCAACCCTATATAGTTAATTGAAATAAATAATTTATGTCTCAGTCTAGGTCAGCCAAAGCTGACCTATACTTGTAACATGCAAATATCAATTAGAATATAGGGTCAACCCATATTGACATTATTTGATAAATGTCAAACATGGTTTTAGGCTTAGGTAGGGGCTAAGTAAGGTAATGAATTACTTAGAGGAGTGTGTAAGAGAAGTATCCAATATCAGTGATGTGTATAAGAGATGGTTATTGATTCATGAATAGTAAGTAGTCCCTACTAATCAATACTATTCTTTAAAAATGGATTTTAATAATATTTCAATTTCCAAAATTTATTTTAAAAAAGAATTGACTTTTAATCGAATGTAAACTGTCTAGAATAATTTTGATTATGAGTATTCTATAAACTCATATAAATCTATTATTCAATTAAAAACATTCCATAAATATTTTATCTCTTCCAATAATCTCTTGTTTAATTTATCCTAATTAGTTTCTAAATATCAATGATTAATTTTAAAATAAAATATTGATGTAAAACTAGAAAAACCAAAATAAAATAGAGATCAAAGATTATTTATGGGGTTCATCAATTGGCTACATCCTCAGGATTGCTAAATAACAATCTGATCCATTAAAAATCAATTTGCAAGTAATAATACAACTCACAATAATGATAAATAAACCCTATCACCTATAATATAACTAAAAACTAGATATTGGAGACTCTAAACATGATCAATAAACATATCCCTAATCATCTGAAGCTCTACAAATACTTTATTTTTATAAAATGGGTAAATAACTCTTTGTAATATATACAAGCTTACAAGACTCTATAATAGGCAAAAATGGCCTTAATCGGGCTATTCTAAAATTTTGCCTCTATAAAAATAAACATGGTCAATCCTCTAAAATTAATAACCTGTGTGCTTTAGCATAATAGACTTCCACCTGTATGGCACGTCCTTGCTTCAAATATTTTTTACAATTCTTTCTCTGTACAAAAATATATACATCTTCTGTAATATTTATATACTATTCTATGCCTCTAGAATATAAAAATTCTCAATATAAAATAAAATAAATTTGTTTATAGACAACATTAGCTAACAACCTTCTTTACCCTAAAGTGTACTGATCTTCGTTAAACATGCACGTTAAAATAAAAATGGAATAAAATCCCACCTTTTAAGGGCGGTTGAATGCCATGCTTAATTTAATAACACTCTTCACCCAAATAATTCCAAAACCCCATTTAATAGATGATCCATGCGGGAATGGGGAAGGGTGATGCCATAAGATTGTTTTGTTTAACAAAGCCTTCCCATAAATAACATGATCTTCCAACCAAAATTATGACCATGCAAAAGGCAAAATGATGATCCACATGGAATAAAAGGTGGGTGGATAAAGGTTTACATTAAGGAGGATTTTAAGGCCAAACATAAAAGGTAAAAGATAAGGTTTATTAACACATTTCCCATGTAAATCTCCACGTGGGAAAAGGTAAAGGTGGGGAATAAGATTTTATTTAGCTTAGTTTAAAAACATATCCCATGCTCAATAAAAACCATGCATAACCATCCACGTGGGAATGGGTAATATTAAAATTTGGGACTTAGGTAAGATTATCCAATGGCTTAATAAAACCATAAAATAGAATATTTAAATTTAGATTTAACTAAATTTGAATTTAATATCCCATGGTAAATAAAAAACCATTAATAATATTATATTATTAATAAAATGTTATCTCAATGGAAATATTATGGATATGAGGAAAGGAATATCTTGGTGGCATTAGTGGAATTATGAGGCAAATTTGATAACAAGGTAATGTGGGTAAAGGTTGGTTTGATCCCACATCTGCAACACAACACCCATTAGCAATAAAATAATTCCAATATAAAAAGTAATTATATAAATTCTTTATATTTTTTTCATGTGTCAACTTTCCCATTGCGACACTTGTCTTTTCCACATTTTTCCATTTGAACCATATGACGAGTGAAAATTATCTAGATCAAACCTCCCCAATAAGACCCTTTTGGTCTCTAAAAGGTCAATTCACTCTTTGAATCTAAAAATAGTTCACTTTGCAAAACATCAATACAAAATATCATGGTAATGATTCAAAAATCAAACTGAATCCCTGAAATGCCAGTGAAAAAAATATCTATCTAATACCAAATTGTAGATAGAAGTAAAATACCTATACAAATGTCACATCTTCCAAAATGGTGCATCTACTTGCATATACTACTGTCAAAGTTCAAACTGAAGTTTTTAAAAAACCTTAAACATGAAAAAACAATCTAAGTATGATAAACATGTCCCTTAGATTTTCTCTACAGGTTACTCCAATAAACCAAATTCTAAAGCTTAAAATTATTTGAGCACATATCCAATTTTTAAACATGAGTTAATTCCTTTTTCAATGCATCAGGAACTCAAAAACTTATCAAAGAGAAAAATATAGAGCTTAACAAAACCACAAATATGAGAAAATAATCCAAGTATGATAAACTTATCACTCATATTTTCTCACAGCTGGTAGCTCCAAATATATGTTCAAAACCAAAATATATTCCTTTTAATGAAATACCAAAAATGTTTTGAATAATTTCATGCTAATAAACTATCAAAACTATGCAAACATGAAACTAAGGAATTGCTCACCAACCCACTTTATCACATTTTCCTATTTAGGTAGTTTAATTTCCTCAGTGAATACCTGAGTAGCTGCATAGGTCATATATGAAACTATTAGATTTGAAAAAACTTCTTATTTTCTTACAGATGCATCATTATTCATGGATATCTAATTTTAATACTTAGGATGTAGTTGTGAGATACAATACCCAACATTTATCATTTTGGTGACCACTTAGATTAAAATGAGATAGTGATTATTATCCATTTATTTCTTATTAGAAAACATAAACATCTTAAGAGATGGTTTTCTTTTCCAACATAAGGCAACACAATGATTATTTAATCCACAAAAAATTCATCGATATTTAGACAAAAAATCTTGTGATAATAATTCCTTATTTTCATAGTTAAAATATACATTAGAATATTTACCAAGTTTCTTAGGACTAGTGCAAGTATGAGAAGGTGGAATCATGTTACCTTTTCTTAAATCATGTCTACACATAACACCATATTTTTGTGGGGATGGAATTTTTTTTCTTTGCATGTTATCACTCTGTAGGACTAGTGACTCGAACACTTTGCTATTGGAAGCTTGTCTTCCTTTAGCGGTTCTAAAATTTTGATCAGCTTCTATTTTCACATTATTCAATCCCAAACCTATAAAATGAGGTCTATCCTCTAATTTAATGGGTTTAGTAGTGCCTTGGCCATCTTTTCCAAGGCCTTTTCCATTAAATCCCATTTTAATAAGTAATTTTGAACCTATTCCTTTTGAATACTATTCAAATTTACCAAAATCATTATTACTAGATTCATCATGGGAAGGAAAATTAATTGGTGACTCACATTCACTTATAGTGCATTCATCCGTCATGGTTTTTGAATCTGATGTGGAAGGCAAATCCTTCACTTGTTCACCATTTTTTAGTCTTGCCAAGAGCTCATCCTTGGATTGTAACTCAATTTTCAACCTTTCATCTTCCTCTTCCAAGGAATAAAATTTTGATCTCAAGAGAGAGTTCTATTCTTTAATCTATTGATTATATGACTCAAGCTCATTGATATTTTCCTATTTTAACAACTTGCCCATAATTCACCTATTCCTATGTTCAACTGAACCAATTAAAATAATTGTCAAATAACTAACTATTAACCATAGGTAAACCGCATTGTTAAATCCCATTGATCAACTTATCTGATAACAAACTAATATGTAAATAATAAATATCCCCTGCTAATCAATATTGCTCTTTAAAAATAGATTTTAATAATTTGTTAATTTCCAAAATTTATTTAAAAAAATAATTGACTTTTAATCAAAATATAAATTGTCTACAACCATTCTGATTATGAGTATTCTATAAACTCATATAAATATATTATTCAATTAAAAACATTCCATAGATATTTTATCTCTTCAAATAATCTCTAATTTAATTTCCCATAATTATTTTCCAAATATCAATGATTAATTTTAAACTAATATACTGATGTAAAACTAGAAAAACCAAAATAAAATAGAGACCAGAGATTGTTTATAGGTTTCACCAATTGGCTACATCCCCAAGATTGCTAAATAGCAATCTGATCCATTAAAAATTAATTTACAAGTAATAATACAACTCACAATACTGATAAATGAATCTTGTCACCTACAATAGAACTAAAAACTAGATATTGAAGACTCTAAACCTGATCAACAAATATCTCCCTATTCATTTGAAGCTCTGCAAGTACTTTATTTTTACAAAATGGGAAAATAATTCTCTCTATAATTTATACAGGATTACAAGACTTTGTAATAGGCAAAAATGGCCTCAATCAAGCCATTCCAAAATTATACATTTGTAAAAATAAACATAGTCAATCCTATGAATCTAATAACATGTGTTCTTCAGCCTAATAGACTTCCACCTACATGGCATGTCCCTACTTCAAATATTTTTTACAATTATTTCTCTATACCAAATTATATATAGCTTTTGTAATATTCTGTATGTTGTTCTTTGCCTCTAGAATATAAAAATTCTCAATATAAAATAAAATAAAGTTATTTACAACCAACATTGGCTAACAACCTTCTTTACCCCGAATTGTACTAATCTCCTTTAAGTATGCATGCTAAAATAAAAATAGAATAAAATCACACCTTTTAAGGGTCATTGAATGCCATGCTTAATTTAATAACACTCTTCACCCAAATAATTCCAACAACTCATTTAATGGATGATCTAATGGGTATTTAAAGAGTTTATACAATTAATCAACTCATGTAAACTAATAATGAACAAAGCCGAACACAATAGATTCTTTCAACACAAATATATTATGCTATTCACTCATTAATTCATCTAGGATATTAGACACATATATAGGAAATGTATTTCCTATAACTTCTCCCCAGTATTCTCTCATGAAATCCCTCTAATTAAGTACACGATATATTATTATAACAATATAAACAATATATCTTAATATATATATTTTAACTAATAATCATAATATTTTTATACAATAATATTTTGATTAACTTATAAATATTTACCTCACATTAAATAAATTAAAGTTCCATAAATGTAAAATCTATTCCTAACATCCCCGCCCCCTAGTTTTTACATGGTGCAAAAACATTCACTCTTATCTACAGTATGCTCACCTCTTGTAGCATACCAAACTATGTGGCTCATGACCTTGATATAAAGAGAGCCTCACTCCTTCCATAGATTTACAAGTTTACCACAAATCTTGACATGCACATGAACTCCTCTATCTACTATTCACCTCTTGGTGGTTTTCTGGATCTCTACCACAAACCCTTTCAAGATCTATGAACTAACTTACATTGGTGATTTTATCCTTTTACAATGTCTTCACCTCAAGGAATCATGTTTGGGATTGCACACAATTTACATTACATGAACAGGTATTTTATTCTATTCTTATTTATCACACATATTAAAATAGAAACTATCACACCACACTAAAAAACTAAAATCTAAAAATAACACACCACACAAGTCACCAAAACATTAGTGTGGCCCCATTGTTGTTGATGGATGAGAGGTCATTGAAAGACCTCCATCCTCTATGTATCCTCCAGCCTCTAATATGTCTTTACTTCTTACTCAGTTTGTAAAGATATACTCTTTAGGTGATAGGTGTATTGTTTGGCTATCAAACATTGATGTTTTATCAGTCGAACTTATTGGGTTCACTTTCTACTTCATATCTTGCTTCAAAATTCTTTCAAATTTTGATGTCTTGATTTTTCATATTATAGATGTTTATTTCCACTGATAATACATTCGTAAGGCAATTTTTTAAATTTTTACAATATTTTGACAATGACTCATTTCCGACATTAACCTAATTCACCTAAAGGAGACCCTAATATTCACCTAAATGACAAGATTCAATAACAAGAATATTTTTCAAAAAATGACTTTGACTATAAAATTTAAAAATGCATCAAATTAATTTTTAAACATGAATTTTTTTGATAATAATACAGATCTATTTTACTATAAACAAGCCTCTAAATGTACATGAAAGACTTTATATAAAAAAAATTATGACAAATTCTAATGCACTTATCGACTTTAAAATAGGAACAACTTACATTCAAAACTTAAAATTAGCTATATCACTAAATAATATAAAAAGTACATTATGGTTTTGACTTATCATAACTAAGAATGAATGGAAACTATCACATGACTTAACAAATTACAAGCTAATAACTAACAAAAAAGACACAAATATACAAAGACCTATTGCTGACCTGGAAGATCACTTGCATGACTTGGGGTGATAGATTTTACACTTTGATGCTTAAGATCTATCCAATACTCAACTATCAAATGCATGGTGAATAACATTGCATGGTTTCACTATGTCTAATGTTTAGGTTGATGTGCATGTAAAAAATGGTGATCCAAGAGAAAGAGCAGGCCATATTTTTTTGATGACTGAATCGATGCAGTTAGCCACCATACACAATCTAATCTATTAGCTTTTCCATGATAGGATTGAAATCCAATTCCAAGGCTAATCCAAAATCAAGATGATTAGTTACATGAAAGTTGATTCAATACATGAGGATACACAACATTGAAGTTAGTGATTAAACTAGATAATTATTCTATAGTGTAAGGAAGATATCATAGGTTTTGATTTGATGATGCAATGTAATGTCTGACAAAAAATTATGCCCCAAAACTTTTTCCCAAATCAAATCTAACACTGTTGGATATTGGAAGAATGGCTATAAAATTCACAAGGCTACATTGTGCAGAGATGAACCAAAAGTTACAAATTCCTTAAAAAATTAATCCAATGGTGTGGTTCTTTAAAATTATATCTGGATCTTATATCACACATCTCATAAAAAAATCCTCATGCTTTAGGCTCAAATTAAATGAAATGGTGATATGTTAGAATCTTCAACCAACTACTGTATGTAACAAATTTATAGAAGCACCAATAAATGGCATTAGATAGGGAAATAAAAAACATGATTGCCCCTATTAAATAGATTATTATTCCATCACAAGATAGAACTAATGAATACTCTAATGCCAATGATGGGTATTTGAAGAGCTTATACAATAAATCAACTCATGCAAACTAATAATGAAGAGAGCTGAACACAGTAGATTATTTTAACACAAATATATTATGCTATTCACTCATTAATTCATATTACACACATATATAGGAAATGTATTTCCTATAACTTATCCATGTTGAACACAACTATCTATTGAGAGGTGGGGTGAGTCAGTAGATAAGCTAAAACTAGTTGATTTAAACTTTTTGGAGGAGATACAAATTCATATGCAAATCAAATAATAGATGAAAAGATCACACACACACACACACACACACACACACACACACAGAAACACATTACACCAGATTTATATGTGGAAAACCCAAAGGGGAAAACCCTAGTGAGAATCGCTACTAAAATATACTATTCTAATCTAGCTTCACAGTTAAACACCTCACTGGAAAAATCTTATAGGTTAAATTTAAGGACACCCATCCTAAGGAGACACCAATCCCCTAATTGAGCACCAACTTAGTTTTTTTGATGGCACCAACCAATTAGAACTATGAAGCTACAACTTCAATATATAAGATAGATTCACAAATGAATCCAATTTAGTTTCTTTGTTACAAGTCTAGTCTGTAACTACTCACTCTTTGCTCATTCTCTGTGTGCCCTTTCTTCCTCTCTACTCAATCTCTTCACATTATCTATGTTCCATTTCTTCCTATCTAATCAATCTCTGTACATTCTCTATGTGCCCTTTCTTCCTCTTTGCTCAATCTTTGTCTATTCTCTATAATCGAACTACCCTTTGGGATTTTGTATACTATTATTTGGAACTTTGTAAGTGTCCTTCAGAAACTCTGAAAATGTCCTTTCTTCATTTGAACTATCCTCTAGAAAAATTATTGTGGACTTTTTATCTAAGTGCTCTTTGGGACAATTTTTATGGGTTTTTTTAATCAAAGTGCCCTTCGGGACAATTTCCCTAATAAAATGTCTAAGTGCCTTTCTGGACTTTTGAATTGCCCTTCATTTCTTCACTCATATCTTTTAGAACTTCTGTGTGGGACACATACCCTTTAGAAATTTTGTATCCACATACCCTTTTTTTTGAAAATTTCCCTCAGAAGATTTGAATGGTCCACTTACCCTTCAACATTTTGAAAAGATCCCTTCAAAACTTTTGAACGGTCTACTTTCCCTTCAGAATTTTTGAAAATATCCCTTTGGAACTTTTGAA
This sequence comes from Torreya grandis, assembly GCA_037957365.1. Classification (NCBI taxonomy): domain Eukaryota; kingdom Viridiplantae; phylum Streptophyta; class Pinopsida; order Cupressales; family Taxaceae; genus Torreya; species Torreya grandis. The sequence continues at coordinate 10,036,248 of JARHVA010000032.1, read as the reverse complement.
TGGTCCACTTGCCCTTTGGACTTTTTGAAAATATCCCTTCAAAATTTTAAAATGGTCCACTTGCCCTTCAAACTTTTTGAAAAAATCCCTTTGAAAATTTTATTCGAGATAATTTTTCCAAAAGAATTCTCCAAGACACTTTCTTTGAAAGAATTCCAAGTGACACTCATTTCCTTCAAAAAAATTGTTGTGGAAAATTTGTTCGACAAATACTTAGCTAATTTTCCCAAAAAAATTACCTTTAACATTTTCTCGAAAGAATTCCCTTATTGTTGTGGGATTTTTGTCCGAGAGAATTGTATTTAACAATATGTATGAGAGAGTTCCCCCAACAAATATAACAGTGCAAAATTGACTAAGTATGGAAACTTAGTAGGCTTTTAGTTGAGGAAAAAACTTATGATTTTGTAACATTTTCTCTATTCATCCTTATGAAAAATCACTTAGACCACAAAGAATATACACAAAATTGATTATCATAGTGTGATCATTTCCTTCAGATGCTTCTATATGTGCAAATGTTAATAACATCATCCTATGTGCTTAGCCATATCTTGTCAAGATAACCATGTGAGCAAAGGAATTCAAAGTACACACACAAGTCTGTTCAACTCAACAACTTTGACATTAATTCATGATAACATATGCTACCTTTGATATCAATGACAATTCTTCAGACCTCAATGACTATGTCCAACAATCTCCCCCTTTGTCATTGATAGTAACTCATCATCAGAATGACTTAACTCCTTTATATTCATTTTTCTTTCTCCTCATTTAACATTAAAAAATAAGAGTCTCTACCATAATATGTCAATAATATACTCCTTTCTTGGCATCTTGGTTGTTCTAATCATTAGACCTAAAAGGCTATAATGCTTTATGAGGAACTCCCCCTTAGGTAATGGTATATTAGCTCCCCTAGATCCATGATTCTCCAAATGATCATTTATATAGCATTGGTATAAAAGACCAATCAATAATAGACATATATCTATATAGATAGGCATAATGATCTAGATCCAAAACACCTTTGTCATCTCCTTTGTTAGCACATAGCAAATGGACTACAACTTTCTCACTAGACTGCCTTTTTTCTTAATCTATGAGTTAATAATGTGCCTTCAATACTCCCCCTAAATTTATGCCCTATCACCAGAATCTAGTGATGTGGTATGGGAGCCACTACTCCTATTTTATCTCTTGGATACTCAAATTTCTCATTGGGAAGAGGCTTGGTAAATATATCTATAATTTGGTCCTTTATAGGCACATATTGAATTTTGACCTCTCAATTTGCAACCTTTTCTTTTAGAAAATGATATTTGATGGATATATGCTTGGTTCTAGAATTTATCACTAGATTCTTAGATATGTTTATGGAACTTGAGTTATCACAAAAGATAGAAATAGGTTCTTGGTATTCTTCCTTGATATCTCTGAGAGTTTGCTTTATCCATAAGACTTGGGTGCAACATGTTGCTGCTGCTACATATTCTAATTCTATTGTAGAAAGTGTAATTGACTCTTGCCTTTTTATCAACCATGATACAAGTCTATTTCCAAATAAGAATGCACCACGACTAGTGCTTCTCCTATTATCCACTTCCTACCCAATCAACATCTACATATGTAATCAAAGTGAGATCCTCACTTGTAGGGTACCATAGACCATAGTTAATTGTGCTCTTAATGTATCTGAAGATTATTTTCATAGCATTGACATGTGATTCCTTAGGATCTAATTGAAATATTTCAACCATGAATATATCTTGCATGATGTTTACTTTTGATGCAGTTAGGTATAATAGGCTACCTATCATTAATTTGTACATAGTATTATTCACATCAGGGGACTCATCTTCTTTGCTCAGCTTGCATCTAGTTATCATGGGAGTACTAATTAGTTTTCTATCTTCCATTTTGAATTTCTTGAGCATATCCTATGCATACTTGGTTTGAGATATGAATTTTCCTTCATTTGTTTGTGCAATTTGTAGACCAAGAAAGAAAGTTATCCCAGCATAGACATTTCAAATTCACTTTGCATTTGTGTGGAAAATTCTTTGCACATATTACTATTTCCACTTCCAAAGATGATATCATCTACATATACAACAATAATCAACATATGCTTATCTTCTGATCTAAAGTACAAATTATTGTCTGCACATCCTTTGCTAAAACTTTATTGTTACAATTATTGATCCAATCTTGAATACCATGATCTAGGTGCCTGTTTCAAACCATACAATGCCTTCTTCAGTCTACACACATAATCTTATTCATCCACTAGTTAAAAACCTTTTGGTTGTTCAATGTAGACTTCCTCTTCAAATTTTCCATTCAAGAAGGTTGAATTTATATCCATTTGATATACTTTGAACTTCTTATGAACAAAAAATGCCAAAAACATTCTTATGGCTTCGAGTCTTTACACTGGAGTAAATGTCTCTTCAAAGTATATGCCTTCTACTTGTGCATATCCCTTGCACACCAATATTGCTTTGTGCCTTATGACAACTCCATCTTCATTGAGTTTGTTTCTGTAAACCCATTTAGTTCCTATCAGATTCTTGTTTGAGGGTCTAGAAACTAATTCCCAAGTTTTGTTATTTTCTATTTGACTTAGTTCTTCTTCTATGGATTTTAACAAATTTTCATCCAGGTCTTAGGCTCAATTTCTAAAAATAGAGCAATTCTTACTTGCTCCTTGTTCATTCCAAATCTTCTCCTAGTTTGAAATCCATTTTTGTTTCCAATTATCTACTCTTTAGGATGATCCTTTTGAACAAACTTTGGGGGTGCCTTTTTAGTATTTTCTTCCTCCTCTTCACTGTCTTCTTCTTCATTTTTTACTCCTTTTAATTCTTCAATTCTGATCTCCTCATTTGGATCAAAATGTTTAAATCCTTATTTGACCTTGAAATTAATGATTTCAACTATTTTATGCAACTTCTTATTGTAACATACATAGGCTTTACTCTGAGTAGAGTAACCAAGAAAAATTCCCTCATCACATCTTGACTCAAAGCTGCCTAGTTTGTCCTCTTTTCTTTTGATGTAACATTTGCTTCCAAACACTCTGAAGTAATTAATTGATGCAGGCTTTCCATACCACAATTCATATGGTGTTTTATCACTTTTCACCCTCAGTTTAACTCTATTTAAGATGTATACTTCTATTTAGACTACTCTCCAGTATCCATCAGATAGTTTGGCCTCTTTCAACATTATTCTAGCCATATCCTTAACAATCCTATTATTTATCTCAACAACTCCATTTTTCTATGGATTTATTGTAGTAGAGTAGTGCCTTTTAATCCCATGCTTCTCACAATATTCTATGAACTCATTGGAGGTGAATTCTCCACTTATCAGATCTCAAACATTTAATCTTTCTTCCCATTTCATTTTCAACCATGGCTCTAAATATCTTAAAGGCTTGAGATTTGTCCTTCCAAAAGATTACTCATGTCATTCTAGAGTAATCATCTACAAATAACATGAAGTAATTAACTCCTTTTGATTTTTATATCTTGGTAGGACCACAAAGATCAGTATGGACTAATTGTAGAGGCTTTGTAGTCGCATATTATTTTTTTAAAAACTTGGCCCTTGTTTGCTTGCCTAATTTACATTCTCTACATGTAGTATCTATGGGTTTGGTTATCTTGGGCATATGTCTTACACACTTATTCAAACTTACTTTGAATAGATTATCAAAATTGAAATATCCCATTATCCTATGTGACAACCAACTTTCATCAACCTTTACTATGAGGCAACTATTATTATTTACCTCAATAAGATTGTAGATATTATTCTTGGTCCTTTTCCATTTTACAACTATTTTGACAAATCTCTTTAGCTTGTAACCTTCGACATCAAATATGACATTATATTCATTGTCACATATTTGGTTGACACTTAATAGATTATGCTTAAGTCCTTTAACATAAATAACATCATGTGTAGGAAGCTTACCATCTATGTGTAGGGTTCCTTTGCCTTTGATTTTTATTTTTGTGTTGTCTCCAAAGATGATAATTCCTTCCTTGCATTTACTCAACTTAGTGAACTTTCTCTTGTCACCAGTCATGTGCTTTGATTACCCACTGTCTATGACCTACAAGTTCTATTCTTTGGCATGGAGTGTCATTTGAGAAATCAAGGATTGATTTTTCACTTTCCACATTTTCTTGGGTCTCTCATATGTCCTTTAATTTTATTTATCAATGACTTGTGAACCTTTGTCGTATTAAAATACTTACTTTTATTTACATTGTATCCTTTTGACATTATAAAGTTGGTCCTACAATACTTAGCTATGTGACTAAAATTATTGTAATTGTAGCACATTATACTTGAATCTAACAGAGGATAAAATGAGTTTCTACTTATAAAATTAAATATTCTAGTTGGAACAACTCTACATTCAATATCCCTATGACCAAACTGATTATAGCTATAAAAATAACCATAAAAGGATGAATAATACCTGGTCATAACATTATTTGGTGTAGTATAATTAACTTTCATATGCCTTTATTTCTTCAAGTTTATCACTTGAGTATATACTTCTACATCTTTGATTTTAGACTTTTTCCTATAATTTATTCTCCTCACTTTATCTTTGTTTTGATCATTCATAGTGTCCTTACTAACCTTCTCTTTCTTTGCTTCTGCTCCTCCTCCTATCTTGAAATTATCATATAGGTTGGTCGATCTACTATTTGATGAACCATTTCCTTTCTCATATCCAAGACCATATTTTTCATTTCAAGGATTTTGACCACTGATTAATTCATTAAGAATGTCTGATCCTTTTGTCAACTTTAGAATTTGTCTAGTTGAATTTTTGCCTTTCCAAGTTCTTTCCTCAAAGCTACTATTTCTACCTCAATTTTCATGCATTCTTTAGATTTTGTCTATAGTTCCATCTTAACTAATTCTTTTATTCTTTTATCCTCCTCAATTTGAGTTTTTAGAGTCACTATCATTTGATTAGTTTTATCAAGTTCCTTCTACCTAAGCTTCTTTTGTTTTGAGTTCTTTTTTCTTAGTTTCTCAATTTCTTCTCGAGCATAAACTAGTTCAACTCATAGATCAATTTCACCTTCCTTTTATTCATCCCAATATTCATTTTCATCCTATTATTGATTTATGGGAGTGGATTCTTTTACCATGAACATGAATTCTTTTCCCTTTGCTACAAAATCATAGTCATGATCATTATACGAACTATCACTATTACTACCTTTCACTAAGTCACTATCTTCTTTTGTATATAAACCTTTCTTACTCTTGAAGAAGTTATTCCTTTTTACATAGTGAGGTTTCACCTTTTTACTACTCTCTACTTTCTCAGAATTGTCCTTTTTATTATAAGGACATTTGGCAGCAAAATGTCCTACCTTACCACAGTTAAATCATTTGAATGGTAACTTGCCTTTGTATTTTCCTGATCCTCTCTTTAATTTTTTGAAAAAGTTAGCTTCTTCTCCATTAGTCTCCTTAGATTTAGACATGTATATCTCTTCTTTTACCTACATTTCTACTTGGAATGCAACTTCTCTTTTGAAGGTGTCAATCTCTCCCATTCTCATCTCATAGGCTATGAATGTTTCATGCAACTCATCAATAGTGAGTTTATCTAAGTCTCTTGATTTTTATATTGCATATATTTTTGAATCATATCTTGATGGAAACGATCTTAATACCTTCTTGACTATGGTTGAATCTTCTATTTCTTCTCTAAGACTTCTGATTGCATTCACTATTTCATCTACCTTGAAGAGGTACTCAAAAATCTTTTCCTCTTCATTCATCTTAAGACTCTCAAACTTTCCTTTGTATGTTTATAGCTTGGCTTTCTTCACCTTGTCATATCCTTCATATATGATCTTTAACTTTTTCTAGATGTCTTTTATACTTTGACAATGCATAAATTTGATGAACTCCAAGTTTGATAGTCCACAAAGAATAAAATTCTTTGCCTTGGCATTGTTTTCATTTGCCTTCTTAGTAGCCTAATCAATAGGAGATATAGTAGGAGCTATATATCCATTTACTATAGGCATCCATACATCAAATCCTAATGAGGATATATATGTTTCCATTTGTATCCTCTAAAAAGTGTAGTTGGATCCATCAAATAGAGGTGCTTTGTTTGAGGAGAATCCTTCTTGACTGTCATTATGTTCACTGACTAAGATATACCCGAGCCAATTAAGCTTCTCCTAAGGATCCCTAGGCTCTAATACTAATTGTTGAACACAACTAACTACTAAGAAGGGGTGAATCAATAGATAAGCTAAAACTAGTTGATTTAAACTTTTTGGAGGAGATATAAATTCATATGCAAATCAAAGAACAAATGTAGAGATCACACACACACATAGAAACACATTACACCAAATTTATATGTGAAAAACCCAAAGGGAAAAACCATGATGAGAATAACTACTAGAATCTACTATTCTAATCTAGCCTCATAATTAAACACCTCACTGGTAAAACCTTATAGGTTACATTTAAGGACACCCATCCTAAAAAGACACCAATCCCATAACTAAGCACCAACTTAGTTTTTATGATGGCTTTAACCAATCAAAACTATGAAGCTATAACTCCAATATACAAGATAGATTCACAAATGAATCTAATTCAATTTCTTTGTTACAAGTCTAGTCTATAACTGCTCACTCTTTGCTCATTATTTGTGTGTCCTTTCTTCCTCTTTTCTCAATCTCTACACATTCTCTATGTGCCATTTCTTCCTCTTTATTCAATCTCTGTACATTCTCTATGTGCCCTTTCTTCCTCTTTACTCAATCTCTATACATTCTCTATGTGCCCTTTCTTCCTCTCTACTTAATCTCTGTCTATTCTCTATAATAAAACTACCCTTTAGGATTTTGTAAACTATCTTTCATAACTTTTCAAGTGTCCTTCAAAAACTCTAAATATATCCTTTCTTCATTTAAATTATCCTTTGGACAAATTATTTTGAGCTTTTTGTCTAAGTTATCTTTGTGACAATTTTCATAGGTTTTTTTTGTCTAAGTGATCTTTAGGACAATTTCCTTGACAAAATGTCTAAGTGCCTTTTGGGACTTTTGAATTTCCATTCATTTCTTCTCTCATATCTTTTAGAACTTCTGTGTAGGACACATAGCCTTTGAAACTTTTACAACGGTCCACATACCCTTCAATTTTTTTGAAAAGATCCCTTCGGAAGCTTTGAATGGTCCACTTACCCTTCAATATTTTAAAAATATCCCTTTAAAACTTTTGAATGGTCCACTTTCCCTTTGAACATTTTGAAAATATCCCTTTAGAACTTTTTAATGGTCCACTTTCCCTTCAAACTTTTTGAAAAGATCCCTTCAGAACTTTTGTTTGGGACAATTTTTCTAAAAGAATTCTCCAAGACACTTTCTTCAAAAGAATTCCAAGTGACACTCATTTCCTTTGGAAACTTTGTTGTGGATAATTTTTTTGACAAAGACTTAGCCAATTTTATCAAAAAAATTGCCTTTAACATTTTCCCGAAAGAATTCCCTTATTTGTTGTGGGCTTTTTATCTGAGAGAATTATCTTTACCAATATTTTTGAAAGAGTTGCCCCAAAAAATACAAAGGTGAAAAATCAACAATGTGTGGAAACTTAGTAGGCTTTTAGCTGAGGAACAACCTTATGGATTTGTAACATTTTCTCTATTCATCCTTATGACAAAGCACTTAGACCACAAAGAATAGACATAAACTTGATTATCATAATGTGATCATTTCCTTTATATGCTACCATATGTGAAAATGTTGATAACATCATCCTATGTGTTTATCCATATCTTGTCAAGATAACCATGTGAGTAAAGGAATTCAAATTACACACATAAGTGTGTTCAACTCACCACCTTTGACATTAATGCATGATAACACATGCTATCTTTGACATCAATGATAATTCTTTAGACCTCAATGACTATGTCCAACACTCCCCAATATTTTCTCAAAAAATTCCTCTAATTAAGCACATGATATATTTTTATAACAATATATCTTAATATATATTCTAACTAATAATCATAATATTGTTATACAATAATATTTTGATTAACCTATAACTATTTACCTCATGGTAAATACATCAAATTTACATAAATGTAAAAGTTATTCCTAACATGATCCACATTGGAAATGGGAAGGGTGATGCCATAAGATTATTTTGTTTAACAAAGACTTCCCAAAAATAACATGATCTTCCCAACAAAACCATGACCATGTAAAAGGCAAAATGATGATCCACATGGAATAAAATGTGGGTGGATAAAGGTGCATGTTAAGGAGGATTTTAACACCAAACATAAAAGGTAAGACATAAGGTTTATTAAAAAAATTACCATGTAAATATCCACATGGGAAAAGGTAAAGGTGGTGAATAAAGTTTTATTTGGCTTAGTTTGAAAACATATCCCATGCTCAATAAAAACCATGCATAACCATCCACTTGGGAATGGGTATTTTCCAATGGTTTAATAAAACCATAAAATAGGATATTTAAATTAGGATTTAATTAAATTTGAATTTTATATCCCAATGGTAAATGAAAAAACCATTAATAATAGGATATTATTAATAAAAGATTATCCTAATGGAAAGATTATGGATATGAGGAAAGGAATATCTTGGTGGCATTAACAAAATATATGGAAAATTTGATAATGGGGTGATGTGGGTAAAGGTTAATTTGGTCCCACATCTGCAACACAATACCCATTAGCAATAAAATAATTCCAATATAAAAAGTAATCATATAAACTCTTTATATGTTTTCCATGTGTCAACTTTCCCATTGTGACACTTGTCTTTTCCACATTTTTCTATTCAAACCATATGATGAGTGAAAATATTATAGATTAGTTTTGTAGATAGAAAATGGTGGTATAGGGGAAAAAAATCTTTTGAAGCACCAATGGTCTACCCACCCCTTTCTCGATACACCCTTTAAGGTGTGCACTTAGAGAGATTGAGACTTGATGGGTTCCTATAAGAGAGAAAGTATCAGTAATTGATAAAGTTTGAAAATATTATGTGTATATGTAATATCCCCTGTTTCCCTTGAATTTTGAAACTAAATATTTTTTGACTATTTCTCTATATTTTGCTTTTTGATATTTTGCATGAATATAGATATGATTTTGCAAGATAAATTCAATTAAATAAATAGACAATAGTATAATCTATCAACTGGCTAATCAATGATCTTATTGTTCTTCTAGACAATTACAATATTGAGTCTCTATCATGCATATAAAATTAGATGAAACATTATTCCAAAAAACTTGATTGTTCTAGCAAACTAAAAATAAACCCTGGATCTATGCGGCTCAGGTTGTTGTGTCAAAAACACAGTCACCATCGTCAGTAATACTGCCGCAGTTGGTAGCTAATACTGCCATCATCGATAATACTGCCACGGTCGATAGCTAATACTACCATCATCGGTAATACTACCATTGTCGGTAGATAATACTATTGTCATCGGTAATACTACCACAGTCGGTAGCTATACTGCCGATGTCGGTCTCTATGTGGCCTGCGGCTCTGTACGGCCTGACATAGAATGGTATAGATTTGCTGGATCTATATGGATTCTATATAGGAACAAATAGAATCTAGTGTGGTCTATATGTTGTACTCTAGATCTTAAGAAATGTGAAGCCAATACTGAAGATCTTAATCTGAACAATTACTGAATCAAACCCTAATGAAATAAATACCTGTAAACCTTTGTGATAGCTTTTGTATAAAGTTATCTCTCAAATTGGCAATAGATCAATTGATATTTCACAACCTCTGAATTACACACACTGAAGAGTGCATGTTCTTCAATGCAAACAAAATCTTGGAACCTTTGGCTCCTTCTTCTCAGAAAAACCTAGCATAATTCTTCAATATCAATAATCAATAATCATCATCATATTATGCCTCTCCCTCCTATGAGAAACCCTTATATCCTCCAAAAAGGTGTGCTTGCCCTAATTAGGGTTTCATAATTAAAAATAGGCCAAATAATTAATATTTGATTAAATCAATCAAATATTAATATCTCCCTCAATACATGTTAGATCCTCAAACTGTCTGAAGCTAGTGAACTAGGAAGTGATTCTGCACATGACCATACCAAAACAAGGGTGCTCCACTACATGTCAAATATCCCTAAATAATAGGAGCTCAAGAAAACGTGTCTGAAAGAGCCTAAATGAAAGCCAACTATAGAAATTTTGATAATCAAAGCCAAGCCAAGCTCCATCAAGACCCTCTATCCATCCTCTCAGCCTACGAGGGTCGCATAATAGGCTAATCATCAAGTCTAAAGATGTCAACTAAAAAAGGGACATGAAAATCTACCCCTCCTAAAATTGCTTGTCCCCAAGCAATCTCGAAACAACAAACTAATTAATCCACCTGGATCCCAAATGTAGTCATGATCTATACTGATGACAATCAACGCAAGCTCCTGTAATATCCTTAGAAATATAACCAAGAGGAATCCATAATCAAACTAGTGAATGCAACTCAACCAAACTCCAAAATCACAAATACCATGTACATATTCCACCATGCTATGTCTATCATAACTCTCATCCCATGGTGTCAAACCATCCCATAACTGATGACAAGCACTTATAGTGTAATGTCAATAAAATGCACCACCCTCAATCAGTGGCTTAGACTACAATCTAGAAGAAACTAACTACAACTAATCACTAACCAAGCTCGAACCAACTACTACCTCTGAAGACACCTCTAAAGGAGTAGTATCACAAACAGGGACCAAACCAACTGCTAGCTCACCACCATCACAACTAATCTCTGAAGTACTACCATCCATACTTTGTGAATCAACTCCAAAGCTCATATCAACATACAGAGTATCAAAAACTATAGCATCACCATTCAACTCCTCCATACTGAAAGAAACTACCAATGAAACTAAGTCCTCAAAACTATCCACTACATTCTCCTGGGTGTCATCTGCAATAATCGGATCCTGCGACTCTTCTAAAATCTCTAAATCTAGACTGTGAATGCTAGACATACTCATATCATCATCTACATGTGACCTATCTATAAAAGAAAGCTGAGTCCCTGCCACATGCGCTAACTCCTGAATTGAAGTCACCTCAAGACAAAGCTCATCCCCATGTCTCTCAGAACCCTAGAGAGCCAACTGAGTACACACCAAGGAATTCCAAGAATCCTCCAGCTCATGAGAAAGTCAGTCAACCTCCTCTTCCTTCTTGTTTTGTGATGTGGACCCTTTAAAAATGGATGTCATATACTGTACTAATTTGTCTTCTATTATAGGTTGTGAAATAAATTCATTCATCCTCCTCTGGTTTTCAACCAACTTATTCAAACCTTGTTTAAGCATCTCCATATCCTTTTCCCACTACTTATGAGTCCTTAATGTAATCATGGTTACTTAGCTGATTCAATGACCAATCTACCCAATAGGATGGCAGGGCAAAAGCTCTGATACCACTGTAATATCCCTTGTTTCCCTTGAATTCTGAAACTGAATATTTTTTGACTATTTCTCTGTATTTTGATTTTTGATATTTTGCATGAATAAAGATACGATTTTGTAAGATAAATTCAATTAAATAAATAGACAGTAGTATAATCTATCAACTGGCTAATCAATGATCTTATTGTTCTTCTAGATGATTACAATATTAAGTCTCTGTCATGCATATAAAATAATATGAAACATTATTCAAAAAAACTTGATTGTTCTAGCAAACTGGAAATAAACCCTAGATCTGTGTGGCTCAGGTTACTGTGTCAAAAACATAGTCACCATCATCGATAATACTGTGGTCAGTAGCTAATACTGTCATCATCGGTAATACTACCACTGTTAGTAGCTAATACTACCATCATCAGTAATACTACCATTATCAGTAGATAATAGTATTGTCATTGGTAATACTACCGCAGTCGGTAGCTATACTGCTGATGTCAGTCTCTGTGTGGCCTGTGGCTCTGTATGGCCTGACATAAAATGGTATGGATTTGCTAAATCTGTACAGATTCTATATAGGAACAAATATAATCTAGTGTGGCCTGTATGCTGTACTCCAGATCTCAAGAAATATGATGCCAATACTAAAGATCTTAATCTAAACAATTACTGAATCAAACCCTAATGAAATAAATACCTGTAAACCTCTGTGATAGATTTTGTATGAAGTTATCTCTCAAATTGGCAATAGATTAGCTGATATTGCACAACCTCTGAATTGCACACACTGAAGAGTGCATGTTCTTCAATGCAAATAGAATCCTAGAACCCTTGGCTCCTTCTTCTCAGAAAAACTTAGCAAAATTCTTCAATATCAATAATCAATAATCATCATCATATTATGCCTCTCCCTCCTATGAGAAACCCTTATATCCTCCAAAAAGGTGTGCTTGCCCTGATTAGGGTTTCATAACTAAAAATAGGCCAAATAATTAATATTTGATTAAATCAATCAAATATTAATCTCCCTCAATACATGTTGGATCCTCGAACTGTCTGAAGCTGGTGAACCAGGGAGTGATTCTGCACATGACCATACCAAAACAAGGGTGCTTCGCTGCATGTCAAATATCCCTAAATAATAGGAGCTTAGGAAAACGTGTCCAAAAGAGCTCGAACAAAATCCAACTGTATAAATTTTGCTAATCAAAGCCAAGCCAAGCTCCATCAAGACCCTCTATCCATCCTCTCAGCCTATGAGGGTCGCATAATAGGCTAATCATCAAGTCTGAAGATGTTAACTGAAAAGGGGACATGACAGTATACATATGCCCCAATTGAATCTCATCATGTGTCACATAGATGTAAAATGGGATGGTGCTTTATAAAAAGAACATAGCAACACACAATGCTGAAGCTAAATAAATTGCAGTAAGAAGTGAATAAGATAGATGTAAAGATAGAATTGAAAAATACATACCTTTACTTATCTTAGTGTTGTAGATAAGGAATGAAGTGAAAGAAATGTGAAAGTGTCCAATGTAGGGAACATTATGTGAACTTGTATAAATTAGTAAAAAAGAGTGAAAAAATATTTTTTTTGAAAAGTATACATGTAATATGTGAAAATATTATCTACAATGTTAGGATTCTTGAACATCTTATGGTTTGATAAAAGAGCTAGTAGAAACCAATATATGGTTGAAAAATAGAATTGATTGTAAATATTTTGACAAGTAAATAATTTTTAATAGTAAAAATAAATAGGGTGAAAAATCAATTCATTTTTTATTCTACTTATTCTAAGAAAATAGTGATCTAAGAAACCCAATTTAAGCCTAGAGAGTGATGATGGTGAGGAGACAAAAACTACAACATGGAGGATGCATAGCGGGTACAACACAGGTAAGAAAATTATAATTTCAATTTTTTGTGAAATTTTATTTGATATTAAGCTAAATATAAATGAATGATAGGAAAAATCTAGACACCAAAACTGACCCTAAGAAATTTTTAGGTAGACTAGGGGTAGAATGGGGTATTGGGTAGGAAAATATTAAACCAAAAAATGCCTAAGACATTATGGTAAATGGTTAAAAATTCACCGTAGACAAAGAATAGAGTCGACCCTATCAATTTAGTTTGCAAGGTAAGAGAAAAATAGGGGATCAACTACATAGAAGTGGGTTGATATAAGATTGTTGAACATGGTCGACTATATAGCAGTAGGCCAATGTCATTTGAAATAGGAAGATGTCTGACATAATAGCCTTTAGCCTATGTAGTTTATACTATATGGCTGATATAATTTGCTAAAATAGGCTGACTATGTACCAGAGGGTTGATTTAGTATGCTGGAACTAAAAAAAGGGCCAATTTAGTATCAAATAAGCCTATACAATTTGAAAGAAAAAGGGCCAACCACATACTAGTGGGATGATGTAGTATAACAAGACTGTGTAGGGCCAATTTAGTATCAAATAGGTTAAATTTGTAGAAAAATAATAAAATTAGAAAACTAATTATAACATCAAGATCTGATACATCTTATGTTTTTTTATATTTTATGAGATCCTAGAGATTTTGGTGCCTAGTGGATGTGTCTTGGCTACTAGATCTATTAGAACAAGTAGCAAATGTGGATAAGGATTGACTGGTCACTTTGGGATTTAGAGGTATTAAGGAGATGAGATAGCTCCCTCTGAGTATTGATCTTTTTATCATGTTCATAGGAGCATGGGAACAATTGACCAACACTTTTTGATGGGAGGTGGAGGGGGATACCATAGAGGTGGATATCAGCTTGGAGGATGTCCATACATTGCTTGGACTTTCTATAACATGACACTAGTGATTATTGATACACCAGAGTCAAAGAATGAAATATGATACTTAACTTAGTAGGCTACATGCTTAGATAGGATCTACCTTGGGTTACACATGAGTTTGTTTAATGTTTATATTATGACCATTTTGGACATCCATAAGGATGTGATAGGGCTTGTGATAAGACAATTATTATGTCACAAGTTAGACAATAAGGTACCACTATATGAAATAGCCTTTTATCAATAAAATTTGGTTGAGGAAGGATTATATGATCTTAGTTCTATCATTTGGGTTCAACTTATGAATGATATGTATGGGATGTTATCTCAAGGATATAAGATGATGGATCTTATTATTATATTGAGTGCATAGATATATGAGAGATTCCCTATGTATCAAACTCTGTTACCCATACAGTCGATAATAGGTTACCTTAGGTCATTCAATAGAGGTAGGACCATGTAGCAGAGGCTATGCCCCATATTCTAGCATTGCAAACTATCGCATGAGGGCAGATAGTGTGGATGTAAAATACTCACATAGTTACCATATGGCCAAATTGGGATACCATTACTATAGGTTTGGCATGTGTGTGGATCATAGGTCATTAAAATTTATGGGTATAACATCATCTAGTGGCTCACATATTTAGATATCTAGGAATTCCTCATCTAATGGCCCCTTTAGTAGTGCCTAATTATTAGGCACAACATGTCAGAGAGTTGAGAGGGAAAGGAGGTGGAGGGGTACCTATGGAGATACCAGTGATAAGGCCTCGATGGGATAGACCATGGGATATTTGAGCATGATATAAGGAAGTAGTAGAGTTAGGAAGAGATGACATCATGGATGTGGATGCAGGGGAGGAGGGAACATAGTAGGGACCATAGTAGAGGAAGTGGTAGACACTATGAGCTTATTGGATATGGAGACACCATTGATGCAAAGAGATGCAGGTGCTAGTTACCATAGAGTGGGATCCTATGACAGTTCTAAGACATAGTTGGTCTATAGAGAGACCACTAACAAGAGTGATAGGCTATCATTAAGCCTCTTGTTTTACCAATCAATAGATTGGTGTCATTTTCTACTAGGTCTAGTGTCTAAGGCTATATACAATGAGACCATTATGTATTTGAGTTTTACAGTTCATTGTTTGGGGTTTTTTACTCTACTCTGATATATAAATCCTAAAGACAATAAATAAGATCCTAATTATATGTTTTATAAAATTAAATCTATACAAAATTATGCTAACAAAAGATCTTTTATGTCATTCCTTGTTAAAGTATTCCTGAATTCACACCATCAACATATAGAACTTAAACATCTAACATAAGGCATTATGATGTCCTCACTTGACTTGCCTGATTGGGGAAGATAGTGTGATAGATTAGAATGTGAGAATGTTGTCTATTATCACTTAAATGACTCTTGAAAAAAAATTAATATAGAGATGAGTTAACAAACTTTACTTCCTATGAAATTGAAAGACACATTCTTACATAAATAAAACTCAGTTTCACTGAATTGAAGCAACCTTTGCATTAAATAGAAACACACTTGCATTAAAAGGAAATTCACACTTTGCCTTTGAAAAGGAAATCACACTTGCATTGAAAAGTAAATTCACACATTGCTTTGAAAATAAATCACTCTTGTATTCAAAATGAAATCACACTTTGCAGTGAATGAATTATACCTAGATTAAAGAAATACTTCTCAACTATAACTAAAAATACCAATTTGTCCTGATTCTCGAAGAGAAGTGGGCCCTTACTCCTTCCTCAGAATAGGAAAAACTTTACTCAATAATGAAAATGAATGATGAACTTTATTTCATTATCAAATGAACATATACATATACATGAAACTACACTGGAGTGTTTCTTCTAATTTTTTATCACTATTGATTGACTAAATCCTTGATTAAATAACTACCTAGAATGAGAAGGAGACATGTATTTAAAGAACATATCAATAACTATTCACATAATATAAAATCTGGTAATCTAAATGGCCAAATTTTCTTATTCAAAACATAGAAGATCTAGGCATCAAATCCCATGATTATAGGAAGATATTGGAACTGACTCAACTAAAAATAGATAGAAAATAACTAACATAGATTTGAAAAGATTGTGTCTAGTTTTACAAATTAGAAATACAAATATATCCAAATCATTTTAGACCATGATTATGAATCGTAATGTCTAAATATATATATATATATATATATATATATATATATATATATATGGAAAGTCTATATATATACAATATATATCTTTGGAGTTACTATCTTGATCTATAAGATCTAGCTAGATATCTTTAGAGCACGCTTGGGCATATTTGGAGCACTCTATACAGATCTTTAGAGCATCTTTGGAACATCTTCATAGCATCTTCAAAGTTGTAGATCTTTGTATTTCTATGTGTTCTCACTAAATCTTCAAAACTATTGCCAAAAAGGATTTCCAAAACTATTTGATGACTTCTCAAACTGATCCTACCATAAGGATATATATATATATATATATATATATATATATATATATATATATATATATATATATATATATATATATATATATATGCTCGTTTCATCTAAGTTAGACACAAATAACAAGATAAAGAATCAACAATGTATCACATATAAAAAATGACAATTGCACTCATTTTCTACTTAGATAAGACCTTAAATATTAAATGTAATGTAATATATAACTAAAAGGCAACACTTATGGATAATTTGTATTAGATATAATGAGCTATATGGAATGCTCATGATTTCTCCCTCACACTTTACCTTTTTCAAGTCCTCTTGCAAACCAATGAAAGAACTTATTCTTCAATCCAAAAGTCCAAATTCTAACTACTAACTGAGATCATAGATTTGAAAGTAATGCCCCTAATCTCAATGAACTCTAGGCAGAAATCCATAATCACTTATTATTATGTGAAGACATGCCTAACATTCCATCTCTACCTAATTATGCCAATTTTTCTAGGGAGATAGAGGAAAGAGAATAATGGGAGGCCTAAATCTCATTTCAATCTACACATCAGATCCTCCTTCATCCAAGAGCTGAGTGTTAATTTGTGAAACCACTCGAGCTCTCTTAAGGCTCCACTTGATGCTGGTGGGACTCATAACTTCCCTACATTTTAAAGAAATAGGCAAAGTCTCCCACCAGGATATGCTTACACTGATGGAGTTGGTGGAATGATGGATCATAAAAGCTCTAAAATTACTACATTTGTTCTTAATAATTCATGGTATTTTTTAATATGTATATATGGTATATGGGCTGAAAGGCAACAAGAAACTTACGAGCCTATGGAAATTGAGATCTCATACATAGACTTGTGGTGTTATGTAATTCAAGGAATTTATTGTGTGCTTATTTCCATGCTATCTAATTTCTCATGGGAGATAGGAAATCATGCTATTGTGTTTCCCCTACAAATAAGTTCATTACAAATCTAGTCTGGTAACCAAACAACATGTAAAAAAGATAGAATTCATAGATTTTATCCTATCTTTATGTGGTAATTTTAATAAATACATCCATAAATATATGTTCATCCTCAATAACATGAGGAAATCCAATATAAATCAACTATATTTACCATTTGTAAAAAATTTCATAAATAAAAAGAACATAGAAAGAAGAAGGTTACCTGTATGATAACAATTTTTTAGAAATTTCATAAATATTCTGAATATAAGTCTGAGCTTTCTACAGCTACTATTGAGACTCAAATTTAATCCTAGTATTTTATTATTTTAATTTATAAATATTATGTTGGGCTTTGTTCCAAACTAAAATAATTTCATGAAGTGGTAAATGGAAGGAAGGAATAACCTTTGTAGGTACTTCAGTTTGTATTGTTACTTCTTGAGTTTCCCTCTACATAGTTTGTAAGGAGGCTAGTAACTCAATAGTCTGAGTGGTTAGCTCATGTATATGATTAATTTTTTGAGAAAGCAATGCATTTTTACCAAAAATATACTATTAAAAATTATTAATCTCAGTATCTTTACCAAAAATAAAATTTTGTAAATTAATAATTTAGGCATCCTTATTGATAAGGGAATTCTGTAAGGTGCTCAATTCATGATTTTGGGAAAACATCAGATTATGTATTTTGGTCTACTTAACATTCATCACTATAATTATTACTTTTTGTGCCCTAACTTGAGCATCAAATTTTTCATATGTTCTTTCCAAATTAGAAATGGTTTGATTCATACCTTGCAGTGTTAATCAAAGAAAATAAAATTCTTCTTGTTGCAACTAAATGGTTTCCTCATGCTAGGATAGAGTCATGACATGCTAAAATTCATTATCTTCATGAGCATGCTGGGGAGAAGATGAAACTTTTTCTATAAGTTGAGACTTACACTTATTAACTATAGAGGGTAAAGGTCTTCTTACTTTTTGAGCCATAATTTCTTCTGCAAGGGTTTCTTCTTCAAATGTAATTTATTATGTATGTTTTTCTTCTTCAACTATTTGTTCAACATCTATAAATTATATGGGAGAGCTTAATCTTCCAAAAAAATTGGCTACCTGTACATCTCCTTCTTCTTCTTCTTCTTGTAGAATGAGTCGATGACTTCATCAGAGTTTTATTGAAGGAGTAGGGTTTTTTGATGAAACCCCCATTTGTCTTTTTGATCTTTGACATAACATATTTGGAGTTGAGGGCACTGAAGATGGGACTTATTCTCTTTATGTTATTGTGGGAGGAGGAGAAATAGGATGTGGTGTTTTCTTACTAGAAAGTCAAGAGGATTGAAGAATAAATGAAGACCATGCTTTTTCACCTTTAGGTTTTTACAAAAAATGATGCTAACAAATGAGGTTAACCAAACCATGATGTCTGAATGACCCATTTACCCTCTTTATCTTTTAATAAACATTAATTATAGCATGGCAAAGTAAAGATGGAAGGTTTACCTAATATTTTGGTCTAGCAATTCCTTTCCTAAAAAGAATGAGAAGCCACATGGCATCTCCACCAACCATAGTGCATTGGCCATCATAGGTAAGATACTTCATGACCCAAAATGAAACATTTTTCCATGGTTGTGGAAGGCTATCTTGCACGATTCCTTTAGCCACACCTTGTGGGGATTTGGCCAATCTAGGGTGGAACTCATTTTCATCAATGAACATTTGAATTAAGTCGACAAAACTTAGTTTATTAGTGACAAATACACTCTCTTCAATAATTTTAGAGAGGTAATTTATCATAGAGTAATCCACCAGAATATGCTCACCTCTAACAATATAATGGTCCTCATCAAAAATTTCAAAGAATTCGTATACAATATTTTCCTAAAAACCCTAAAATGATTTCAAAAAATTCAACCATTTTGCCAACTCAAAAATATCCTTAGCTAATTCATCTTGTAGTAATGTGTCTGATGATTTTGGTTCACTTTTCTTCTTCTTGTCTCCCATATTTGGAGTTATTCATATTTCTCTCAAAAACCTGCTTGGGTAATGAAAAAAAGAGTTTGAAATTACATGGAGTATAGAGGAAGGCAAGAAAATGGGGATGTGATGTAATAATGGATAACATCAATAATGAATAGAAAATAAAGTCATATCACAAACTTATGGCAAAGAACTTTGAAGCATGTAGAGTTTTAATTAAAAATCCCTTTTTAGGTCACAATAAATGATGTGCTGTAAGGGGTCATAAATGGTATCATTTGAAATAATATCTACAATGATTTTTGCATCACATCATATCTTTTTAAAAAGGTCCTTTTAAAAATAAATTCACATCAAATATTAAACTTTGAAGATGGTACCAACATTATTCACATCCATGTGGCATATCAGAACTTGTCTTTTTGAAAAAGTGTTGTTTTCCTAATGATCATACATGCATAAGATGAAATAGAAAATGCTTAACCTTTTAGGAAAGAAATACAACTGTACCTATGTTGTACGGATCCATGCCTATCTCCTAAAGTTGCCATGTGTTTTGCAAGGATAAATAATTTTGATAAGATAGGTTAGTTGACAAGACAACAATTCATATTTATTATATAAGTTTCTTTTGAAAAGTGTCATTTCTAGTTTTCACCTTTCAATAGTTTTTTTATTTTATTTTATTTTATTTTTTATGTTTTTTTTTCTCATTTTTTTATTTTTATATTTTTTTTTGAATTTTGAACGGTAGAGAATCACCATTTTCTAGTTTTTATCACTCCTCCTTTATTGGATGTCTGCTACAAAGATCACTTGGCCTTAGTGGAAGAACCAAGTTCTTCCATAAGCTCCTATTGATCTTGATTCTGCTTAATAAACTCTTCCTTACTACGATGTCTTCTATACACTTTAAGCATATGACTATTGACCAAAAGTATCCTTTAGTAACCATCAATTAGTTAAAGTTGGATAAATCCATTGCTAAAAATGGTTTTGATTAGGTATGGCCCCAACCATCTTATCTTAAGATTACCCTTGAAATTCTAAAATTTATAATCAAATAGAAGTGCCAAATCACTTTCTTGAAATTGTCTTTATCTGATGTGAGTATCATGCCATGTTTTCTTTATTTTTGGATCATGTTGCTTTGAGTGCATACATCTATTCTCAGTTTATCCAACCTATTTAGTTTCAAGATTCATTCTTTCTATACTTCATCAAGATTAATGCCCATATCAACTATTGTTTTCAATGTTATCAAACTTTATTAGTAACAAAGGTTCCTTTCCAAACACAAGTTCATATGGAGAGAATCTTGTGGTTGTCTTCCATGTTTTATTATGTCCAAAATGCTTCAAGTACTCTATCTTCCCAATCTTTTTTGCTAATATTCACTATTTTGGTTAGAATGTTTTCCAGTTCTCAGTTGGTGACCTCTACTTGTCCATTAGCTTGGGGATGATATGGTCAAGATTTTTTATGATAGATATAGTATAATTATATAAAATATTTGATCATGTTAGACATGAATTGGGGCCTTTGATAAAAAATAATAGATCTAGGAGCTCTAAATCTCAACATGATCTTATGATATAGAAAATTAGTAACCATTTCTTCCTTAGAAAAGGTGAGTGCCTGCACTTCAACCCACTTAATAACATAATCAATACATACTACTAAATACTCTTTTCCTTGAGATGGTGGGTTGATTGGTCCAATAAAATATAAACCCTATTTTTAAAATGGTTCTAATATTATTTGAGGATGGAGAGACATTTCATAGGATAAAGTAGGCTTATCCATCCTTTGGCAAGGATCACATCACCATACAAACCTTTTTACAGTCTTGTAAAGAGATGGCCAGTAATAACTTGCACCAAGGATTTTATGAATGACCCTTTTTTTTTAATAATGTCCTCCTCCTATTTATATAAGTGAAACCCTAATATGGTTATAATGACTATTATTATTTTTTATTTCACACACAAAACTAAGGCAATAAAAGGTGCATCTTAGTTCATAAAGTATACAATGTATTTATATCTCATGGAACAAAATGTGATGAATCAAAATGCAATAAAACTAGGGATGATATTATACATGATGAATTCTTAGCTCTCCTTAGTAACACATACTATATCAATGTTGAATCTAAAATGTTTACATTTTGTGATTATAAAGCCACATCTTCCCAACCCATGAGAAATATTGTAGTTAGTGATACCATAAATTATAAGACTCAAACCTTAAATGTGTCTATTCATAGTGTTACCATTCCTACACACTACATTCTGACATGCTATTATGATATCATACACTTCATATTTTATGACACACCTGTAATGTACATGATCAAGTATATTTTTAAACAACATGCCAATAAACCATTTGAAATGAGAACTAGCTCTAACAAAACATTTTATTTATTTAGAAGCAAAGGAATGAGGAAATTTCCATGTTTCTAAGTAATTTTACATTTCAAAAAACCATGGGGAATATGTAGATATAGAAAATGTAGGATTGGATTACAAAGTTGGTTAGTCAAACATTAATCATGTAAACACAAAGAATACATAAAGAACTTAATAAACTAATCCAACTTATTCTACTGGGCTTTGTAAATGATAATAAAGAACAAATTGAAAGAAAGTAATAAAAATTAACTTCCTAAATGATTCCACCATCCAAGAGCAGCTCTAAGCATGTTTTCCCCCTTGATCTAATGTTCTTGTCTTTGTCAACAATGGATGCCAAGATCCTCCATTGTCTCAAGACCACTATGTATAACCTAGGCTAAGGATAATAAATCTAATCTATGCCTATCAAATTAAGATTGAAAAAAAAATACAATGATCAAAACAAAAGGTTATGGAGATAACTCTACATTATAATTTAGCTTTAAAACGAGGTTCTATGCCCTTCTATTTATAGATTTTCCAAATGAGCTAAGATCAACCATGACCATCCATCTCAAGATTGAGATGTGTGGCCATGAATTAATCTAATATTTTTAATTAAATCCATAAATATATTCACAATAATTTAGGAGGAAGGATCATTAAATGAGGCATGAGTGCCCATAAACCTGATATTTATTACATTTATGGCTTATGGATGCCACCCCATGGATCATGTCATTAGGTGGTGCAGATATTCAGAATTAATTTCCAATAATGAAATAATCAATAAATTTCATGGAAAATCTACTTAAGTTCTTGATTTGAATTAATTAGCTTTAAACAAGATTAATCAATTTTAGTGCAATTCTATGAAAATTGGTGCTTAGTTAATCAAAATGATCAGAAAGTCATATTACTGGGTCATAGTTTGAATCAAAAAGAATTGTAAGGTGATTTTAGAAATGTTCAAACCATATTATTATTTAGGATGTTGATGACAAAAAATATGAAAGGTACGTGATATATACTAATGAATTAGAATAAAAGAGTGATCTAGAGCACCAAAAGTTGAAATCATCATTTTGACTCAAAATGAATTGATCAAAGTTAAGAATCACATAAATTGCATTACCCCATTTAGGGATACATTAGCCTAAATCAAAACTTGTATACGATAAGCTCAAACCATTTAACATGTTTTTAGTGATTTTGGCCTAAATTATGCATTTGAGTGTAATTTGAGTAAGATTGACAATTTCAACATAAATAGTGTTAAGAATTGGATGTCTACATTTTCCCCTTATTTGAGAAGGCATAGTGAGACATTCAGGTGAAGCAACCTCTTTTCAAAGAAAAGAGTTGTTAAGATTTGTTTTGGGAATGACCTATGATGCCCCCTTGAGAGGACATTCTAGGATGAAAAATAAGGATGGACTCTTAAAAATAGAGGGAAAGTGAGAGATTAACCCATGGAATATATCACATCTAGATGAACTAATTTTTGCACACATGGTTACCATCAATGATCAAAAATATAATTAGAGGTATAATGGGCCCCAAGATGGGGGGAATGGGAAGGATTAAATCCAAACATGTAAGTGACACACTTTAAATGCACCCAATTTGAGAGTTCAAGATGCACACTTAAAACATTGATCAATCCTGAGACAAGTTGCACACTAAAATAGTGCCATCATGGATAGTAGTGCGGAGAGCTTGGAATTAGAGGAAAAGGAGAATCATGGTTTCCAAAGAGATGTAATTACCAAATTAAATCCTATAGGTCAAATTGTATCCCCTATAGGTAAAATATTGAGTTTTAGGTGTGTCTAATATTTTTTCATGGGGTATGTTATAGTATATTTGATGTAATTTAATGCTATATTAGCCTTGGTCTTAGTCATATTAATTCTTATGGATTTTAGAGTCATTTTATGGGTCATAAATGTAATTGGAATAATTTTAAAGGTTTCCAAGTTTCATAATTTCCTTTAAAACATCCAATAAGTCAAATTCCCTATCAAGAATGTTAGACCCATTTGAATCTTGCAGGTTATCTAACTGAAGATCAAGAATCTAACTAAAAAGAGGGAGTTTGACACTTGTACAGCCCATGAGGGAGGGTGACACATGGAATAAGTCAATGTAACATATATTCATATTATTTAGGTCATTTAAATTATTTACATGCTCTATAAGTTCCATTTTTTAGTTTAAACCATTATGTTCCTTCTTGGCCTTTTTAGACACATAAAAGTGGTAAGCAAGTTTGTGCTTGATACAGATAGTTGAATAGGTTTCAAGTCAAATTTTTTTGGTATGTGGTATTAAAATTAGAGATATATGTTTAAATTACAATATTTATAATATTGGTTAACTATGCATTATGAACTATCCATAACAAGTTGATTATGTTTTTCTACTCACTATTTCCTACACCCTATAGGTTTTGCTCTTATATGGATAGTTCCATATGATATAGACATTAATATAGTTTATATATTATATTTAATACTTATAATAAGGATTCCCATGATTGGTTACATGTTTTAAGCTGTTTGGATGAGCCAAGTACCTCAAAGTTATGAGAGAAGACATATTTCTATGTTGCAGATAGTTTTCCATCATTTTCAGAATATTTATGCTTTGATGGTGACTTCACTAAGTTTTTATAGGTTAATAATAATTTTTATAATTATATCTTACCCTTATTAAACTTTAAATCTCATTATATAATAAATGTTCCATGGGTGCAGTCAATACACTATGCATATATATGCAGCTCTTTGAATACACAAGTATCTCAGAATGATGCCATGATGGAATGGGAGCTTTGAGAGGTGTTTCAAATATTTTGGAGTGGGAAGAGTGTTTTTTTCACTTGGTTAAATTATAGAGTTAATTCCAAGAACATATTTTTTGTGCACTACCTATATGACTATTCACTACCTAAACACATAGTCTTTTGCCATTAAATGTACCTACAACTACCTTCATAGGGACCAATCATGTTGGAAAGAAGAATACCTAAGATGAAAAAGGTCCTAATTAGTAATGATATTATATTTATAATAATTTATATAGGTTAAAACACATTGGGATGTAAAATACAACACACACTATTCATGCCTATACTTACTGCCTATAGACATGAAAATGTTCATCTATAGGTGGTAATATAAATAGTTAAGATGTCATATGGGAGAATTGAAGCAAGTGGTGAAACTCATTTTTGGGATACTATTAGGTTTAAAAGACCATAATAGACCTATGTGAGGTGATAGGGTGGTAATAAAACTATGAGAAACCTTTCCAAGGATGATGACTGAGTTGTGGGATTAAATCCCCAAAAGGACAAAACAGAGAACCTCACCTTTTTATTGATAAAATATAGCATGGTTACCAAAGATCTTGATGCATCATAATGTTATTAAATTTTATGACATACATAATACAAGTTACATGAAAAATTATGGGTTGAGAATATCAGTGGAAGGTGGTTTTTGAACACCTCAAAGATGCACCTTCATGCCTTGAAATCATTCAGTGATATCTACAATAGTCCAAACTAAGTGGTTAATTATATCCATGTGGTGGAGTTTTGGTGTTTGGGACTAATATATATGATATTATTTCATTAATAATCATATGTTTTTCATTAATTTAACATAAAAGTGAACCATTGAATAAATCTATACCTTCTAGCATACTTCCAATCTGTACACTAAGAAATGTCTTCCTACATCTTATAACTCAGAGTTGCTTAAGGTTTACTCTTGGAAAAGTGTGAAAGAATAAGGTATGTTTAGTGTTTGTAGGAGATATTGAGGGACTTTATAAAATTTACAAAGGTTTTGAGGTGGTCAAGTATGATGAACTTCAAGTCAAATTTCCCCAAGTCCCTAATAGGTTGCTACAGTCATGCTAGCCCTTCAAGGTACAAGTTTAAGTGTTGAGGGAAAGAAGGCTAAATTTTAAAGAATTTATTAAATCTTATGGGACTAAGATGAAATAAAAATACCTCATGATAATTATAGGAGAGATTTAGATAATGGTCTCAATCCTAAAATAGGCCTATATAGGATTTTCTAGGCCAATATTCACCTACAACCAAGGTACCCTATTTTAAGAAGTCAAAAAAGTGCAAGTGCCTAGTATGAGTAGGTTTAATATTTGTACAAGTATGATAAAAACTAATGGGATTATAATAAGGTATAATACACTAAAAATATTCATGAATGATAAGTATATTCTCTTTGGGTTTATTTTGAGGTGACAGTCTGTACACTTTTCTTCTAATACTTCAAGCTGCTAAACGGTGGGGATGAGGAACCTAGTGGTAAAAGAGTGTTATAATGCCACTGATAATATAATAAAGTATGAATTGAAGGTGTGAGAATAATAAATAAATATATAATGGCATTAGAATCATATTTTTAGGAGAATGGTATATAGAAAAGCTAACATAGTCCTATTTTAAGGGCTATTTTAGGGAGTTGGGGTTGTTTGAGAACCAAATTAAAGGATTAAGAATTTAATTTTAGGTAAAAATATTCCTTGGGACCTGAGGTATCTATTAAAACATTCATTTTTTCCTAGGTAAGAGGTAAATACCTCTCTATTTTGTCTTAAAGGTAAAACACTCTTGAAGATCAACAAGCCTATCCAAAAAGTATGAAGAGAGGAAAAGGTAAGTGAATGAGTTAGATAATGATATATCATAGAGGTAATATTTTTATAGGTTAATTAGGCATGAAAAAAAAATATTAACCATTCTTAGAGGAAATAAACTCAACAAGGTGCCTTAAGCTTTGAAACACTAGGCCAAAGCCAAATGGAGGGTCAGATTCATTTCTAATCTCAAGTGAGAATTCTAGTGGATTGAATCATATTAATAGTTTGAAATTATATTGTTAAATGATACATATTTTAGATAATGGAATCATATCAAAAAATACATAGTCCACATGAAAAAACCTTGTACATAGTACTATTTACATAGTCTATTTTGGGTTTTAAGGGAGTTCAAAGATCAAATGACCTAATCAGGATCCTATATTTGGTTTAGAGGTCTCCAAAACTGGATAATCCTATAAAATATTAATTTTTAATGATTAAATAGGGGGAGTGCCCTCTATTTTGTCTTAGATAGAGGCCACTCCCCTTGAGTGTAAACTAGCAGGCTTAGAGGAAAGTAATAAGGGTATGAAGCTAGAAGGTAAAGAGACCATTAAAGAAGGTTGGAGAGGTTAAAATACACCTAATAAAACATTAGAATCATATCATAGAAGGGAGAAACCTTACATGGAGGTCTAAACCCTTAGGAGTTGTAGTCAAGCTTATTAGGCATGGTTAGGCCTAAAATTCAAATGAGAGGTCACCTTCACTTCTAGATATTAGTGATATTTATAATGGAATATAAAATTATTATGGGTTTATTATAGATTTTTTAAATATTTTGGAATGTAAATAATCCAAATTGGATGGCCTAGACCACAAGGGTTACTATCAGGCTTATTAGAAAAGGTTCTAGGCCAAATCCAAATGGGGAGTCATTCACACTTATGGCCTTAGATGATCACTAAAATGGATTGGATCATGTTTATAGGGTCACTTAAGATATTTAAAATACTCAAAGTTATAAATAAGGCATAAAGGAAGCCATTTTTGGTCTCAAAGACAACACTAGGCCTGTGCAAATGGAAGGAAAAACTCAATGGAGTAACTTTGGAGGCTCATATATTCTCTAAAGATTTGCATGGAAATATAAGAAGTTTTGAGGTGTTATCAAGGGTATTGATTAGTGATATTTTGAAATTGGCTTTCAGTTCTAATGTCATAACTTTGTGAACAAAGCTTAAGAGGGTAAAACATGCCTAAACCCTCTAAAATCCTTGCTAGTGACTAGTTTGAGAAGATTGAGAAAGTAGTGGACCCAAATGGAATATTTTTATTATAATGATGATTTAATGTTGTATAATAATCTCTCAAGATACTCCCCATTCTTTTGGATTGTATAGAATTGTATGGATGAAGTACAAAATAAGGTATTTTAAACTATTTTGTGCATTATGTAAATTTTAAGAGGTTTCAAGAGATGAAATAAATTTTGGAAGGAATATTGAGAATTAAGATAACTATAAATTTCCATTTAATTACTTGTAAAAACTCTCAAATTTTCAAATAATAGCTCTCATCTCAGCTAGTCAGAATTGGGATAGTGAACATGATAGTGAGAAGGGTGAAAAATTCAAGTGGGAGTATTTTTTAGGTGTAAATTATGTAAATAAGTCCATGGATGGTATTTAAAAGTTTCATACACTAAATTTAATGTATTTTTATGATAAAATGAAGCCAAGTGTGAAGGGCGACTAAAAAAGGAGTTTTTTAGACTACAAGTAGTGATGACTCACTTCCAAGAGATTTTAGATGAGTAGGACTACAACCAACGCATGGAGAGGCATGTATAAAATCCTTCCATATCATTCCAATCATCATACCTATCCATAGTTAGTTTTGGAATATTCAAATAGGGTTAAATCATGAAGGCAATTTTTTGAGCCAACAAAGGGAATTTCATGCCACTTTCATGGGTTTCATGACTTGGGGTGACACTTGTGTTTCCTAAACTTACATGGTTCATTTCACATATTATTATCATTCATATTTAACTCCTTTTCTTAGATTTACAAGTGTCTTTGTGACCTTTGGACTTCTTTCTTCTCCTCTCTCTCTCGTTCTATAAGAACTACCCATTTTAGCCTTTGTAAATTATGCTCCACTTGAGTATGGCAAAACCTTGATCATTTACATACCATGGATAAATAAAGACTACTAATTTTTACCTCTTCCATGACTATTAATAGTGTGTTTTAGTTGGATGATTGATCTTTCTTAGTGATGACTCATATTTCCTTAGTATGTTGTCTCATTCTCTCACCTATTTGCATTTGGAAAGCTTCTTCTTGTAGGTCATGTGAAGTGTTCTAGGAAGTATCAAGGTTGAGTTAGTTATTATATTCACTAGTTATATTAAAGGCATCTTGCATAGTCCTCCTAGCCTAAACATTCACCATAACCTCATAATGAAACATTGATGTGAGAAGATGCAGATTGGAGAAGTGTATGTTTGTTTAATCCCTTATTTTCATGTATAACATGCAACTGGTTAGTAGTTATCAACTAAATTGGTGTATCACTTCCCTTAGGATAGTTTAATTTTAGTTTTCTCTCCCTTTTCCCTCACAAGTGTAGGTGTAGTAGTGGTATACAAGTGGTACATCAAGGGAGCTAACCCTATCTAGAAATTCACCTCATTCTTAAGCTCACCCATAGCTTAGAGGTATTTCAATTCTGCCACTTAGATGAGGAGAGATGAGACATTTCCTCAAAAGGTGTAAATCTAAGTGACAATAATATGGTAATAAGAGGTGCTCTAGTAGAGCAAATTTGATCATGATAAGACAATTTGTGCTTTAGTAGAGCTAGTTCTGATCATTGATAAAGAATAAATAATGGCTTACCCCTTTAGGGCTGATTTAGATTTGTGAATTGGTTCAAATTTTGTGCCCTAGCATGGGAAAATTAGAAATCAATTAACTCAAGGATATAATCTAATACATAGATTAAAGATGAGCAGGTGTAATCATAGATGTGATAGGATAATGGTTTATAAAAATCCATAAAGAACTAGGCATACCAGGATGCACAAAGTTATGAAAGAGATGAGAAGAATAATGAAGATGGTAAAGTTGACCTGAGATATATCATGTATCCAAGTGCTGCCTACATAGTCCAAATGGACCTCAAGCCAATGTAGTTCACCCAAAAGTGAGAGAGAATGGAATGAGGGATGATGAAAAATAACCAAATATTGATTAGACTCATGATTTATGTAAAGATATGCATGTCTAAGCACATAGTTAGGTTCTAAACCTATTGATCCTAGTTTATGCATGGTGATCTTGAGATTTGTTCATTGAAGTTGTGGTGATATTAAAAATTGAATCTAGAGAAAAAAGTGATTGCTATAGAAAAATAAATTAGGCATCATAAGTATGAATAACTTATAACGACATTTAATTTCCATTGCATGAAACTAGTTCAAATGTGAATACCTAGAACTAAGGATAATGGTAAAATAATGACCAAAACTAGAGTTATAATTGTTTACATTTAAATAAAAAATTAAAGACAAAGAAAAAGATAAACATAAATGTATCCAACTTAAATCAAGATATGAACAATCAAGACATAAGTAGGGACAAGAATATTTAAAAACAAAATAAGAATAACTTAATAACATGAGATCAAGATATAAAGAATCAAGATCCATGTGGACAATCAAGATGTTATTAAAAACAAAAGAGAAGAGAAAAATTAAATAGGGAAACAAAAGACCAAGGTGAGACAAGAATTAATAATGGGATAAAATAAGAAAAATAAATAAATAAGAAATAAAGAACAATAAACACCAATAAAAACTCAAATAAACACATAAAAAAAACTAAGTTAGTGTGGTTTAAAAATGGTTTTTCATGCACATGTAGTAGATGTGTTTCTTTCTACAACAACATAACAAGAATAAAGACACAAAGTTGTTTCCTAATTAAAGAGGAACAATGTAGAAGAAATGGAGAAGAGAAGAAAAAGAAAGGGATGGTCGAGCTGACTCTAGATGTACAAGACAAGTGGACACTACCTACATAGTTCCATGGATGTATGTTCCAAATGAACTTCAGGCCAAATGCAGTTCTCTTAAGAAATGGGATAGAAGAAAAAGGTGATGATTCTAATATATGATTAATGTTGTAGAATAAAATGGAAGACTTGATAAATGTGATGGTCTTGCAAAAAGTCAAGTTGGTGAGATGAGGGAGAATGATCTTGAAAAATAGTTAGTGAGTGGGGAAAACTAATTAAAAAATGGCAAGTCGGTGGGATGGTTGCTTGAAAAATAGTAAGAGCATGAGGATCAAAATGTAAAAAGTGTAAGATAATGTTTTTATGCTTTTTCAAACCATTTTCTTATGTTTTCAATGTTTTTAGGATAAAATATGTACAAAGGGGACCAACTAGTCAAGGAGATGCTCATCCAAGATTAGAAGTTCTAATAAATAGCTAAGCTAGCTGCAATGAGCCATGTGAATTAGAAATAATGGTCTAGATAACTACCTAAGAGTTTTAATAATAGCTAAAACTGGCTACAACAACACATACTTGCAAATTGATGAGAGCAAAGGTCCTGAAAAGACAACAATGTTCACCAAAGAGTAGAAAATAATTATAGAACAGTGTGTAACATGAAATCAATCTAAAGAACCATATGATAGGCAAAGATCCTAAGCTAAAAAGATGTCATTGTTCATTTTTTTTAGAAGAATCTACAAAATATTGTTTCGGCTGAACTGCTTTGTAGAATTGGCATTGAAGGTGTTCATAATGTTGATGAAACATAATCAGGATCATAATTGTTCAAGGGATAAAAGTTTTTAGGCTACAATAAGCCTAAGACATAACAAAGAATATGGTTCTCAAAGATAACAGTCCAAAGAATAGGGTTTAACAGATGGATGGTCCAGGGTGGGATAAAGAAAGAGGTTCTCAAGGAGAACGACATAGGGTTAGATAAAATGTGTTCAGAATACCAATGGTATAAAATATTTCACTATCTAGAGTCATGAAATTAATAGGGCTCATGTGAGAGTGGTTTAGGGTAGTGTAAAATGGTAAGATAAAATTACTTCAGCACAAGTTTCCCCCAAGTAAGGGGTTTTTTAGATAATGGTTCAAAGTTTTTCATGCATAGAACCTCTTAAGGTGTATGATGTTCATGGGATTTGGAAATTCTTCACCATTGAGTTTAGCCAGTTAATATGCCCCTGATCCATAGTTTTTCATGATAACATATGGTCCCAAACAATTAGGTTGAAACTTACCTTTTTTTTGTGTTCAACATTTGTGTTCTTTTGGTTTTCTTTCAAGACCAAATCACCAATCTCAAATTCCTAAGGGAGAATGCAATTTTTGTAGCTTTTACACAACCTATTTTGATAGGCTTACAAGTTTTCTAGGGTAGCCAAATGATTACCATCAATAAGTTCTAGCTCTTGCAACCTTGAGACTCTATAGTCCTCATCATCTTCATTATAATCCAACAATACTCACAATGATGGTAGCTCAATCTAAATCAAGATAATTCCTTCTATGCCATAGAAAAGAGAGTATGGAGTGGATCATGTTGTGGTTTCAAGATTGGTTCTATAATCCTAGAGGGTATGAAAGATTTGGAAGTGTTATTTATAGCCACATTATTGACAGTCTTCTTTAAAATAGCTACAATGGTCTTGTTTGATGCCTTAGCTTATGTGTTGCCTTACAATTTATATGGAGTTGATTTCTTATGCTTTATCTTGAATTTTTCACAAAGGTCTTTGATATCTCTATTTACAAAAAGATCTACCATTATCGAATATAATGTGTGCTAGGATACTATATCGACAGATGATATGGTAATGAATGAATTTGGCAATCTACTTCTCAGTGATGTAAGTGAGAGGAATGGCCTCAATCCACTTAATAAATTAATTTATATAAATTAAAATGTGTTTATGGCCATCTAAATATGTTGGGTTTATTTTTTTGATGAGATTGAGGCCCCATGTTGAAAATAACCATGGTATTGTAATTGGTTGTAGTGATAAAGAAGGTACATATATCATGTTTCCATGTTGCTAACAAGGAATACATTTCCTTACATAATTGTAAGTATCAATCTCTATTTTTGGCTAATAATATCCTATTATGAGGAGCCTTTTTGCTAAGACTACACCGATGGTGTGGGTCCCACACATTCCTTCATGAACCTCCCTCAATGCTAGATTAGATACTCCCAAATATAAATAATGAAGAAGCATTCTATCATATAATTTACTATAAAGCATGTTTCTAAGGAGGGTATAATGTGATAAGTGGTGAAGCAAGAGTTTCTATCTATTATTGGATAGGTCAGCTGGGAAAACATGATCATAGAAGTAGTTATAAAAGTCTTGGAACCATGGTAATTTAGATGGGGGATTAGGACCAGAAATGGCACATACCCTTTATAAATCTAGTATAATATGTGTAGGCTAAAGAATATTCCCAATCAAAAAATGATACTCTTTGGCACTGCCATCAATCTGAATCATGAAACCAATTATTTCCATTACATCAATGGATCTGTTGTTGGCTTTGGGAATTTGTTCAAACTATAGAGATTTAAAATAAACTTTGATATTATCAACAATTTACTTTTAAGGAACAAACTTGTCATCCCTTGTTTGATACTAATCAGTGGTTTGATTGACGATTAATTGGGAATCACCATAGACTTTTAAGTTCTAAATATCCCATTATATGGAAATGTAAAGCCCTGTAATCAATGCCTCATAATCATCCATATTATTTGTACAATGAAATTGTATATGGAATGCTTTGGGAATCAAATCCCCTTGGCATGTAATTAAAAATATACCAACTATAGATCCATGGGATGTAAAGGATCCATCAACATATAGCTTCCATTATTTAATTTCTTACGATGTTCATTTTATTGCCATAATAGAATCATGTAGAAATTCAAAATTGAGCAGTTAAGTGTCTTTGATAGGGGCATCTACAAGTTGATCATCAATAACCTTCCCCTTGATTACTTTATGATTCTGATACTCAATGTCAAATTCACTTAGGAGCATGACAAACTTAGCCATGTGTCCTTGAAGAACTACTTTGGATAATAAGAATTTTATAGGATCCACCTTGGTGATGACAATAGTTTTGTTGTTTATCATATAATCTCACCATTTTTGAGTAGAAAACATCATAGCTAAACATGCCTTCTTAATAGGTGTATAATTATGTTCATAATCTGCTAGAGTACAACTTAAATAGTATATTGCATGTTCTTTACTATGATCATCATGTTGGGCCAAAAGTGCCCCCAATGTATGCTCTATTACTGATATGTAAAGAAACAATGGCTGTCCAAGTGTTGGTAGTCTCAAGACTAACAGATTGGCTAAGTATGTCTTGAGTTTTGTAAATGCTATCTAACAATGTTCATCCCATTAAAATTCAATCCCTTTCTTCAAGAGATGGATAAATGGGTGGCACTTATCTTCCAGTTGAGAAATGAACCTACTTATAGATTGGATCTTTCCTTACAGGCTTCACAACTATTTAATATTATTTGGTGGAGACATTTACATAATGACCTTGACCTTGGTAGGGTTGACTTCAATCCCTCTTTTTGATATAATAAAACCTAGTAATTTCCCTATAGTGACACCAAAGACACACTTTTTAAGATTCAAGCAGACTCTATATTCATGAAGCCTCTCAAAGATTCTTCATAGAACATATGGATGTCCCACTCTTGTTCTTGATTTTTCTAGTATGTCATCAACATAGTATTCAAGAATATCATGCATCATGTCATGGAATATGATAATCATGGCACATTGATATGTGTCTCCAACATTCTTCAAGCCAAATGACATGACTTGATAACAAAATGTTCCCCATGGAATGGTGAACATAGTCTTGTATTAGTCTTCTTAGGCTATCTTGATTTAGTTATATCCAAAAAATCCATCCATTAAGGACAACATCTTGTACCCAATAATCAATTTGATGATCATGTTGATGTTGGGTAGAGTAAAATCATCTTTTGGGCATGCTTTGTTGATATCTCTAAAATAAGTATAAATACATATAATTGGGGTCTTTTTACTCACTGGGAATATGTTTGAAATCAATTAATAATAATCCAAAATTATAATGAAACCTACTCATAACAACGTTTTTAGTTCTTTAACCAATAGGGTGATGCATGGATGCATCTTCCTCAATTTATGCTTGACTAGTTTAACATCAAGATCGACAACAAGATGATGCATAACAAAATCTAGGTCTAAA
The DNA here is from genome assembly GCA_037957365.1 of Torreya grandis. NCBI lineage: Eukaryota > Viridiplantae > Streptophyta > Pinopsida > Cupressales > Taxaceae > Torreya > Torreya grandis. The sequence continues at coordinate 10,001,072 of JARHVA010000032.1, read as the reverse complement.
CTTAGCATGTCAGAGTATGCCCATGCAAAGATGTCCATATAATCCCTTAGGATGAATATAATATGATCACATTTTGCTTTTGTAATGGAAGCTTTAATATAAACAATTTTGGGATCCTCATAAGTTCTCAGGTTCACTTTTGTTATGTTTTCCATGAGGAGTGTGGTTCCTCCCAAAATTTTGGATAGTGTGACAAATAATAATCCACCATCTTAAGTAAAGTCTAACTAGAAAAAACCTCTTGAAACTCAAGAGTGAGACACTCAAACATTTTTTGTTATTTTGAAGAGATGCTTGTACTGGCTACAGATATTTGGCTAAATGGACATTCTACATCTTGAGGGGATGAGCAAAATTTCCTACCTAAGAGTGCTTGAAACAATTTTTCACTCAAAGTCTTATATTTTTCTTTACTTTTTCCTTGATTGACAAGTGCCTCAAAGAGGTTTTCACCTAAAGATCTCAATGTTTTATCATTATTGTGACCAATAAAGTTTGCCTGCTGTCCAAAGTAGGAAGAAGGATCTAATGAAAATAAAATCCTTGTTTGTGATCAGTAATGGGCAATCTATTTCATAGGCCCATGTATTCTATAATTGATTCTTCATTTTGAAACTCATCCAACCATATAACCAAATTTTTCTAGTCTTAATCAATGATTTTTAGATGGCAAAGTCATAGGGAATAATAAGGGTTTCATTCAAGATGAGAAGCTCCAATAAAGGTATAGGGTTTTGATTTAGTAGGGGAAGCTCCAATGGTATATCTTTCTTCAAGATGGGAATCTCTAATAGTGGGATAGGTTCTTGATTTAGGACATGAAGCTCCAATAGTTAAGGTCAAAGTAGCATTAGAATCAAATAGGTCTGTGTCAACAAGCTCATTGAAAAGTCTATAATGGGAAATTATGTCATTTTTAGAAGTCTCATCACTAGTCAATTCAAAATAATCACTATAAAAAGTTATGAGGTTACCCCCAGGTGGTATAAATCTGAGACCATGATTCAAATTATGTACTCTAGATAATAAGGGTTCTAGGATTCCTTATGCTCATGGGCCAAGGACTTTTCCTATATAATAAAGATGATCCATGATCTGATTAGGGATATGATACTTTGGATTCTAAAAGCAATCAACAATGCCTTTAGAATGTAACCATTCTCCCTTGGTAAAATTTTCTCAATCTTTCTTTGGCATAATAGCAGGTACAAAAACCATAGGTGGTTTTCACTATTTTTTATTTTATTTCCAAATAATTATAGGTTCATTACGATTATTTTAAGGTTTAGGCTTAAAAAATGTTTTTAGAGTTTTAGGAAACTTTACAACATGGAAGGCATCCTTAAGACTCTATGTGGAAATTAGCACATCTTTAATAACAACCTACTTTGTAAGAGCTCTAGGAAATGGATCAGTTGAAGTAGAAGTAATGTCACTAAGGTTGATATAATTGGATGGAGGTGGATGTGAAATTATAGCCTTATTCTTCTTCACAATGAATTCAAAACTTGGACAATATTTATAATTATGGAACTCAGCCTCAAGATGTTTTCAATACTTTTAAGTTGTTGATTAGTGAGAATAGTAACATCAATCCCATCATGGGGAAAATTTAGGCACTAATGTAAGGTAGAGGGAATGACTTGCACTTCATAGATCCAAAGATGACCAATAAGTATGTTGTAAGGCAATTCAATGTCCATAATATGAAGCAATGTATGGTGTGAAATAGACCTAACAATCATTGATAACCAAATAGTACCAATAGATTCTCTTTCAACATTGTCATAAGACTTGATGATGATTGTATCTGGTTGAATGTATTTCATAATGTAGCCCAATCTTTATACCAAATTAAGAGATATGATGTTCAACCCAAAACCATTGTCTATAAGAACCCAATTGATCTTATGGTTTTCAATGTATAATGGGTTATTATAGCATAATCTAAGTGTAGACATGTCTTTTTGATCAAATGTTACTTGAAAAGATGGAGACAAATGTCCCACAAGGTTTTAGAACTATTCAGGATTTATATCATTGGGAATGGTGGATTGTTGCAAAATATTGTTTAGGATAGTTTTATGGACTTCAATTTTTTTCAAGAGATCCAAAATGGAAATCTATGTAGGGGTTTTGCTCAATTGCTCTAATAGACTATAAGGCTTTTTAGCATTGGGATGAAATGGCTTGGCTTTGAATGACACAATAGTCAGCTTTGGATCTGTTGGCATAATGTTCACATTGGGTTCTATGTAAGAAGTAGGCAAAGGGCCTTGGAGGGTGACTCACTAGCATCTAGTTACATTGTTATAATTTTGAGTCAATAAGGAGCCATTATAATTAGAGGAAGGGTATTATTTAGAAATAGTAACCCATGCAAATGGAGTCACAACCAAATTTTGCAAACTCAATGTAGTATTACTAGAGGGAGAGGGTGCTGAACCTATAATAATGGGTACCATACTATCAGGAGTACGAGATGGTTCATGTGATTTGATAGTAAAAGTGGTAATGTGGGTTACAAAAATGCATCCCATGGTGTTTTTATAGTTGTAAGGCATGTTGTTGTAACCTAAATTGTTAGTATGGGTATTATGATCATGATTGTGCTCATTTTTAATTATGATTTTGACTTTGATTTTAGTTTTAATTATACCTCTGTCCTTGATTTTATCCTTGGTTGTGGTTATTCCTCAGTGGCATTTGATTCTATCAAGGAAAGGGGTCCTTATAGATTCCTATATCTTGATTAGTGTCTTGATTAGGGTCTAACTCAATCTCAACTTTTACACTGTCAATGAGATCTTCAATAATATGTCATAATTGGATGTAATGATAGACACCATGACCAATAACATAATGAAAGTTTTACCATTCATTCTCTTTATACCAATTTGGTTCTGGTTAATCTTGAGGAAATGGCCTTGGTACTGGGCATATAATCAGGTTAGCTATTACGAGCTTTTGGAATAATTTTCCAATTGGTTCTCCTAATTTTATAAAAATTATAAAATTACCATGGTTCATTCTCTATGGAGGTTGTATTTGTAAATTAGGTAGTGGATTAGGAATAGATAATTATACATTTAGGGTTGGTAGATCTTGCACCATTTATATGTGCCTTATTTCAGTCACTCCATTTCCAACCATGTTCTTATTATTGTTAAAGCCCTTAGCCTTATCTTATGTAACCATTGGACTAGAATATTGGGTCGCATTTGATGTTTTACCCTTTGAAAAAATCTTAACAAGGCCCTTAGCAGTAAGGGCCTTCTCAATCTATAGCCCTTTGTCGATTATTTATTCAAATGAGCTAGCATAAGCTAACCATACATTGTACATGACCTCAAGATGAAAGTTCTGTTAAAAAATGTCCACCAATTGTTTATCTAGAAAATTATGTAGAAATTGACCTACTAATGCCCTCCTCTACAGGTATGTGGTGAAAATTTCTCCATCATGTTATTTGGATTTGCACAAGTCAACAATGGTCAATTTATGCTTAATATTTTACAATAAATGTTGATTAAATTTTTAGATAAATCTCTCTAATCCATAATTGATCCCTTGGGTAACTTAAGTAGCTAATATAGAGCTTGCCTGACTAAATGTCATGGGAACAATTGAAGCAAGTACATGTTATTATAAGCAACATCTTGGCATAATATGAAAAATCCCTGAATATGTTTATGTGGGTCCCCCTTTCCTTTATATTTATCAAAATTTGGTGCCTCAAAATGAGATGGAAAGGGAATTTGGAGAATATATAGATCAAATGGATATGGAAATATCTCATCAAAATTCTATTTATTAACTCTAATATTCATCTCCAATCATGTCACAATCTCCTTCATGGAGTTCCAATCTTGTATGTTTGGTGCATTCATGAGTGGAACATAATGTTTTTGGGGTGGTATATGCCCCTATTACTTCTATTGGGGTGGAATGTGCCCCTATTGTTGCATGAATTTGGTAGGGATATACACCCTATGATCCTCGACTTGGTTTTATTTCACTCCTTGAGTCAAGTAAGTAAGTGGTCTATTATTAGGAATATACTACCCTGAATCAACCATGTTTTGCTAGTTTTGGGGAGTTATTTGTCTATTTACCATTGTACATGTTATTTTATATGAACTAGCCAAATTTTATTGAGGGTTCTCTTCAATTTGAACCAATTGTTTGGGTCTCTACATTTGTAAAGTTATAAGAGGTTCTTGATGGTTAAATAATGTGTGTTTTATGTCTAGCAAAACATTTTGCACAACCTCTTACATCTTACTCTATTCATTTGAGACACCTTGATCAATCATTATTTTATTTTCAACCAATGTTTGTTGCATAAGTTCAAACATATTGCCTTATTCCTTGGAAACATCATTACAAATTGAAGTAACAACTAGTCTGTTAAATCTATGATAAGTTGATCGGCATATCATTGACTTATTTTCTTAATCTTGGTAACAAGATCTTGATCAGTTGGTTTTGACTCTATAAGTATTTCCTTACCCTTGTTATAAGATTAAGGGATGTTTATGTTTTCAATGTTTTTAAAAACATGATCTCATTTTTTGTTCTTCTTCTCTAACTAAGGTGTTCAATTGTTCCATAGGAAAATATGTGGGTAGTCTAGTACTAGATTCTATCAACCTAAGGAGTGATTCATCTTGATTCTCTTGGTATTCCATATATTCTTCCTTAGATATTACTATTATAGGGATGTCCTCAAAGATAATGGAATTATCTTAACCATCATAAAAATGCTCATCCTCATAGCTAGGGCCATAAAGGACCCCACTATGATTGAACCTTTGAGTCATGTATAGAAAGGGGTTGCTTTATATGTTTGACTAGATTTAGAATAACATTTATGCAAATGCTCAAACAAAGTATGGATTTTGATCTTTATTTCAAAAAAATAACTCAGGTACCAAAGAGATGATCAAAGGAGGGTGGCATGAAACAACACACAATAAAATAATGTGTTCATGAATTTAATCAACCTTGGGTAGGGTTAAAATCATATGAATTGGAAAAGGGTATGATAACTCAAAAATCTAAAGTGAAAACTAGTACACCAAAGCCTAAATTTTTATGATACATCAATACTATAAAATATAGTTCAACTTTGATGAATTTATACTAAAAAACTAGAAGAAAACCCTTAGGATTAGGAAGGACACAATGCAAACCAAGAAACTCAAGATGTGAAAACATGCAATAATTACAAAGGATAAAAATAGAACCAAATGGGTAGCACAATGCCATCACATGGTAATATGAATGGTAGTATAAAATATGTTATAAGACGCAAAGCATGAGTGATACACAAGATGAATTGAGTCCACCAATTATGACAATGTGATAATGAGGCTATAAATAACCCTCAATCTAAATTAGAAATTAAACCCAAGTTCCCTTAATTCAAGTGTAAATTGTGAACCCAATTTAACACATCAAACTTATAAACTTAGAAAGGTGTAATTTTAAATTTTGCATTATCAATGAAGGACTTTAGAAAAAAATTGGTAGGTGGTTTAGAATCAAATGGGTATCATAACTGCATCGATTAGATGCTATGACACAATGTTTAAGATGACAAAATTGAACAAGGAAAAGATTGATTTTCACATGGACAATGTAATGCCTCCTTATTCAAGAAATTGTAGATAATGTGTTTGGTTATGATGTTTGTTTTATAAGAAATTTTTAACTCAAATAAAGACCAAGTAATCTAAGACAAAAATAGATAAATACATCTAAGTAATCATACTAAGCCCTAAACTAACAAGGTTGCAAGATATTGTTGAAGTCTGCCTTTATACGTGTACTTGAAAGGAAATTAAGTGTTCATCCAAAATAAAAGTGTGTTATATGGTAGGGTATTTTACACCCCTTCCCTCAAGTGATAATATGATGACATGGACCTTGGGGTGTACCTTGCATCAACAATATTTCTATGATAAGTGGGGTTTATCTAAAACTTTAGAAGTTGACTGTCTAGATTGATCTTATGTGTACCAAATTTCATGTTAGAGAAGTAGAATGTAAATTGGATTGACATCAAATGGATTATTATGAGAATGTATTTACCTTTTCAAAACCATTACATTCATCACTTGATCTGTGTAGTGTGATGTCCAATATGATCATACATTCTATGTTTAGCTTTTCACTAATAAAGATATTTTAACTACTCAAAACATCATCATAATGGGTATATCCCAATTTATATACCCCCCATGGAGAGGGGATGAAGAAAATGACAAGAAATGAATCCCTAGATCAAATCATCCCTATATAACCCATGGGAGGTAATAAGGTCCCCCTCACAAGCCAAAATACATGAAATAAAAATCTAGGTAAAATGGATTTATAGGTTGTTTTTAGATCACCCAAACCATGTAGGTTTTGGGGAGAGCCTAGAGAAATTACTTTTTACACCTTAGATAAAGCCAAAATTTGTAATGAAATTGACACTTTTGATACCAAAAGTTCCCTGTAAGGGGTGAGGGAGAGCATACACACACAAATTCCTTTTTGCTCATAATTTTAACCAAGCAATGATAGATGACTTATATAAAACAAAAATTTGGAATGAGTTGAAGTTTTTGGTGATGTTTTTTTCCCCTCGGCCTTAAGTTTCAATTTTTTTTGAAAAACAATCACAAAAAATTCAATATATACATGCAATTTTATTTTTAAAGCACTAAAGGAAAGTTATTAATTCTTTTTAAGCACCATAATGAGGTTAAAAATAACTAATTAAGTTTTAAATTATCTCTTTCCATGTTGGTCATACATAAATAATTATATAGTGTAGTTTATATTTGAAGCTCTTTTTACTTTGAGATAAGCAAACTTAGATTTATTGCTCTTGGGTCTATGTTTTGTTGAAAACACATAGACCATCACCAGTCATTGTTGATCAATGTCAAATATTTCAAGACTATTTTTGGTCAATACTCAACCATCACCAGTCAAAAATCAAATAATCACCTATGAACTTGAAGGCAAAAATGTTATGCTCAAAAATGTTTGTTAGGATAAAATCTCTAGAAGTTAAGCTTTTAGATCAAAATTATGTTCATATCAGAGACTTAAAAAATCCAAATCATTAGAAACAAACTTGAATTAAAGATCAAAATGAAAAATTTTAAGGTATTTTCCCCTACAATCCAATCGATCATGGTTAGACCTAACCATTGCCAGTTGTTAATAACTATCGCTGATCATTGTATAACTTGTGTGTATACAAGAAAGTTAGAAACATAGGAAAGTGAGATAAAATTGATGTTTAAGGACTTTTTAATGACTAAAATTAAAATTTAAAATTTCCACAATGTCTTCCTTACTTGAATGGACTCTGTGGTCCACTGGGTGTGTCAAGATGTAGGATTAGATTATAAAGTTGGTTAGTTAAACATTAGTCATGTAAACACAAAAAATGCATAAAGAACTTAACAAACTAAGCCAACCTATTCCAATGGGGTTTCAAAATGATAATGAAGAACAAATCAAAAGAAATTAATATCAATTACCTTCACAAATTATTCCACCATCCAAGAGTGATTCCAAGCGTGTTTTCCCCTTTATCTAGTGTTCTTGTCTTTGTCAAGAATGGATGCCAAGCTCCTCCATTTTCTCAAGACCACTATGTTAACCTAGGCTCAGGAAAATAAATATAATCTATGCCTATCAAATTAAGATTAAAAATAAAACACAATGATCAACACAAAATGTTGTGGAGATAATTCTACATTATAAGTTTATAATAATTTAGCTTAAAAATGAGGTTTTATGCCCTTCTATTTATAGATTTTTCAAATGGAATAATATCAACCATGACCATCCATATCAAGATTGAGATGTGTGGCCATGAATTAATCTAATATTTATAATTAAATCCATAAATATCCTCATAATGATTTAGGAAGAAGGAGCATTAATGAGGTATGGGTGCTCATAAACTTGATATTTATTACATGTATGGCTTATGGATGCCACCCCATAGATCATGTCACTAGGTGATGCAGATATTAAGAATCAATTTTCAATAATGAAATAATCAATAAATTCCATGGAAAATCCACTTAAGCTCTTGATTTGAATTAATTAGTTTTAAACAAGATTAATCAATTTTAGTATAATTCTTTGAAAATTGGTACTCAATTAATTAAAATGATTAAAAAGTTATATTATTGAGTTGTAATTTGACTCAAGAAGAATTAGAAGGTGATGTTAGATGTATTAGACTATATTCCCATTTATGATGTAGTCAAAAAAAACAAAGGTACGTGATGTGTACTAACCAATAATAAGAAAAGAGTGATCTAGAGCACAAAAAGGTGAAATCGTCATTTTGACTCAAAATGAATTGATCAAAGTTATGAATCACATAAAATGCATTGACCCATTTAGGGATACATTAGCCTAAATTGACACTTGTATATGACAAGCTCGAACTATTTAGCACATTTTTAGCGATTTTGGCCTAAATTGTGCATTTGAGTGCAACTCGAGTAAGATTAACAATTTCAACACAAATAGTGTTAGGAATTAGATGTCTACAAAAAATAGTAGTTCATCTAGAAAATAATCCTCTGTAAGTTTATATTCACATGTAGTGATCAATCTATACAAAAAGTCAACAACAACATTATACTTCCCAAGTTTGTCTATAATGGTAATGTCAAATTCTGACAACAATAGTAGCCATCTAATTATTCGCCCACATACTATTGGTTTATTCATTAAGTACTTAATAGTTGAATGATCTATATAGATAAATATCTGATAACTAGTAATGTCATGCCTAAATTTTTTTATAGCATAAACAATAAAAATAAATTCCTTTTGTATAGTAATGTAGTTTTTCTCTATTGGAGTAAGATTCTTGTTGATATAATAAATGGTATACATTTTTTCATCCTCTCTTTGTATTAGAATGGATCCTAATGCATTATTGGAAACATCAATATAGATATGAAAAGGATTTTCCCAATTAGGTCCTTTCAAGACTAGAATAGTCATGAGTTTGTACTTTAATGTTTCAAAAGCCTCTTGACACTTATCATTCCATATAAATTCACTATATTTTGTTATCAAAGAAAATTTAGGTGAAATATCTTACTAAAGTCTTCAATAAATCTTCTATAATATCTTGCATGATTGAGAAAACTTAAAACATCTTTTTGTGTTTGAGGAATGGGGAGGTTAGAAATTACCTCAATCTTCTAGGGATCTAATTTTAATATTTGAGAAGAGATACGATGTCCTAAGACTATCCCTTCATCATCCATTACGATACACTTCTCATGACTCAAAGATACTTGGTGTTTCTCGCATTTGGTAAACACTCTATCCAAATTATTCAAAGCTTCATCAAATGTAGTGCCATGGATAATGAAATCATCCATGTACACTTCCACATAGTCATTTTTAATATAAGAAAAGATGGCTAACATTTCTCTTTGAAAGGTATTAGGTGCATTACACAATCCAAAATGAAGGACTAAATAAGTATATTTTCCTTAGGGGTAGGTAAATGTAGTTTGATCTTGATCTTCAAGGGCTATTTTGATTTGATTATATTCACTAAATCCATCTAAAAAATTAAAATATTGCTTCCCTACCAAGTTGTCCAAACCTTAATCAATGAAAGGAAAAGGAAATTAGTATCTCATAGTGGCTTCATTTAGTTCTCTGTAGTCTACACAAACTCTTTATTTTCCATTCTTTTTAGGCATATTGACTAGAGGTGAAACCTATTGACTATTAGATATGGGATAGATAAAACCAACTTCTAATAGTTTTTCTATCTCCTTCTTGTGTGTTCAACCTATGGTCTATCTCAAGAAGAGAATCTTTGTTGATGATTATATCTTATTATTTTAGATTTTATGGATCAAATCTTACTATTTCAGAAATATGTCTTGAATAGGATTCTTTTTGTAGGATCTATTTGTGAGGATGAACCTTGTTCAAGAGAGGAATAAAAAAAAGTTCATACATGTATTTCAATTGCCTTTCTTTGACTCCTGATATTTCCATCAAGGATAAGATCTTATCTTATTCTTCTTTTATCTAGGATCCTTTATAGATAAGCTATCCTTGAGAATATCTTGGATGGTTCATAAATCTAAAGAGTCTTGAATTATTTTTGTGTTTTTGAGTTTTATGAATATTTTTGAATTTTTCCTATATAAATCTAATGTAGGATCTCATTAACACTTATTGATGATGTCCTCGATAATTAAATAAAAAATGATAGGCTATCATTATACCTCTCATTTAACCAATCAATGGATTGGTTTCATTTTCTATCAGGGCCAATGTCCAAGACTATATGCAATGAGTCTATTGGGTATTTGAGTTTTATAATTTGCTATTTGGAGGTTTTAATCTACTATTATATCTAAATCCTAAAGATAGAAAACAAGATCATAATTATATGTTACATAAAATTAAATTTATAGAAAATTTTGCTAATTGAATATCTCTCATGGAATTCCTTGTTAAAGGATCTCTCAATTCACACTATCAACATAGAGAACTTAAACATATGGCATAAGACAATATGGTGTCCTCATTCAAATTTATCAACTAGGTAAGATAGTGTGATATTTTAGAATATGAGAATGCTATTTATTCTCACTTAAACGGCTCCTGACAAATTTAGAATACATATATGAGTTAACAAACTTTACTTCCTACGAAATTGAAAGGCACATTCTTGCATAAAGAAAAACCACTTACATTGAATTGAAACAACCTTTTGAATTAAATGGAAACACACTTACATTAAAAATAAATTCACACTTTGCTTTGAGAGGAAATCAATCTTGCGTTTAAAATGAAATCACATTTTGTAGTGAATGAATTATACCTAGATTAAATAAATATTTCTAAACTATAACTAAAATTACTAATTTGTCTTGATCTTTAGAGAAAAGTGGGCCCTTGTTGCTTCCTCAGAAAAAGAAAAAATTTACTTAGTAATGAAAAATAATTCTAAAATTTATTTCATTATCAAAGGAACATATGCAAATACCTAAAACTACACTAGAATAATTATTATAATTTATGATTATTATTGATTGACAAACTCATTGATTAACTAACTACCTAGAATGAGAAGACATGTATTTAAATCACATCTCAATAACTGTTCATAGAATACAAACTATAGTAATCTAAATGGCTAAATCTGCTTATTCAAAATATAAAAGATCTAGGAATCAGATCCTATACTTAAAAGAAGGCATTCAAGCTAACTCAACTAAAAATAGATAGAAAATAACTAACATAAATCTGAAGAGATTGTGTCTAGTTTTATAAAATAGAAATACAAATATATCCAAATCATTTTAGACCATTACTATGAATAATAGTTTTTAAAAGAATATATATAAATATGAAAAGTCTATATATATATATATATATATATATATATATATATATATATATATATATATCTTTAGAGTTACTATCTTGATTTGCAAGATCTAGCTAGACATCTTCATAGCACACCTGGGCATCTTCAGAGCACTATGTATAGGCCTTCAGAGCATTTTGAATTGTATTTAGAGCATATTTAGAGATACAAATATTCATATCTCTATGTTTTATTCACCTAATCTTCAAAACTATTTCCAAAAAGGGTTGCCAAAACTATTCAATGTCTTCTCAAAATGATCCTGCCATAGGGATGTATTTTTGTATACAAAATTATGCTTATTTCTTCCAAGTTAGACACAAATAACAAGATAAATAATCAATACTATATCATATGAAAAAAAAAGATAATTTCACTCATTTCCTACTTACATAAGACCTTAAATATTAAATGCAATGCAATATATAACCAAAAGGGTACACTTATGGATAGTTTGTATTAGATATAATGAGATATATGGAATGATCATCAGAGAGGACCATGGTAGGATTAAGTGGTAAATTTTATATTTTCATTGGTGTGAAGGTAGATGAAAAAGGAGGTGCTTAATGGGTGAGTAGACGGTGGGATCATGGTTGGTGATACTAACATTGATGAGAAATGTGCTAATTGGATTTAAGTTTTTGATATAAAACACTTTTTAAATCATTGATTATGATAGATATATGATTTGATATAAATGTGTGTGTGTGTGTGTGTGTGTGTGTGTGTGTGTGTGTGTGTGTGTGTGTGTGTGTGCAATTTTATATATATTTAGTTTTAAGTTTTTTAGATCCTACGATAGAGGAGTTCATATGGGGATACCTAGTTATGGATAAACATCATGACATTTTGGATGGGGTGTTATCACTATATGACCCTAACACTTTAGATGATCCTATGGTTCCATCTACCCCAAATCAAGTGATCTAGTTTAGACTAATGGGGGAGGATATATGATAGCTACAGTCATGAGGTGACAGGTTATATCCACTGATAGGGGTAAGATATGGAGAATCTCAGGACTAATAGGCCTTAACATAAGATCAAGCTACACATATGGTAACTACGATCTAGCTCATATAGGTATAGGACCAAGTGGCCAACTTATAGGGACATATTGTTGGCTTGAGGTCCTAAATTGCCACTTTACAACACACTATTCAAATGGATCAATCACAAGCATCCATGAGTAGCGTGGCTAGGCCATAGGATAGATAGGATGGAACATAAACTTAGAGATATAGCTATTATATTTTGTATTTTGTATTGTATAAAACACATTATATATATATATATATATATATATATATATATATATATATATATATATATATATATATATATATATATATATATATATATATATATATATATATATATATATATATATATATATATAGTTCATTGATCTCATGAGTTGTACCTGGATTTGGATGTGGATGCATGATTATATTTCCTTTCTTTCACATGTATTTAGATTTTGTTGTATATGTTATGAGAAATATGTGATATATATTTTATTTTCTAGCATTATGTGATACACATGCATGGTTAAAAAAAAAGGCAAATATTATTTAGAAAAGTATAATTAATCAAAATAAATTTAATACACACTATATCACAATGGGAAATATGTAAACATAAAAGATGAATAAGTATAATAAACTAAAGATGGTAAATTAAATTACAATAAACTATTTTCAAACCATGTAAATATTTTCACCAAACTAAAACAAATAAAAATCATACTATATCATGTTGGGAAGTATGAAAATTTGTAACAAAATGGAAGACACATGAAAATCAATGGTATAAAAACAAAAACAAATCATAAAGTTAATCAATCATAATAAATCAAGCTAGAAAGTATGAAATTAAAAATGAAATGTAAGTGAAAATTAAATTAATCACACTAATTCAAATTATAAATTATGAGATATTTAATAAAATGGTTGTAAACATACACACAATTGAAAAATAAGAGATAAAAGTGAAATACTTATAAAGTAAACATAAAACATAATAAATCAAGATGGAAAGTATATCAATGATTTGTAACTCACAATTGAGCATTACTTATCTCAAATTTGACAAATGTAATTTCATAATGAATTGGTTATAGTATGAACTGGGTATTATATTATTTTATGAGGAGGGCTTGATCTTATCCATGGTCTTATACTACAACTCAAAAAAGGAACACCAATGAGGTGGAAACAACTATGGGAATGATTTTAAAAGATGTTTTTTAATGTGGTAATTTGTGAGGAGGGCCTAATCCTATCCATGGTCTTACACTATAACTCATAAAGGGAACACCAATGAGGTGAATGGTAATAATGAAATGTTTTACTATGGTAATTTGTGAGGAGAGCCTAGTCCTATCCATGGTCTTATACTATAACTCACAAAGAGAAACCTCATGGAGAAATATTAGGAATGTTTTAATGAAAGAGGGAATGTAAAAATTATGAAATAGGAATATATGAGAATACCATAGGAAACATGAGGAAAACTAGGTACAAAGGAGAGACACTAAGAGTCTAATGACCATCAAAATACAAAAGATACCTACTCATAATAAGCACAAAGTTATATGGGAAAATAGGTGAGATACTAAGATCGACTCATGATAGTTATATGAATAATAAGATTAAAATGGACCTACCTTAACACATGTTCCCTATTCCTTGGGAACTCTTACAGAGTCATCGATCTACTACAAAGATTGGGTACTTGTGTGAGAAAGTAGGTAGCACTAAAATATATTTTTATTCTTTTATCCTAATCTACTAGCCTACTGCACCTCAATGGACCTTGAATCTATCATGAAGCTAACTTTGGAGTTTTAAATTCAATTATAAATAGGATAAGTGATATGAATCACATCTTTTAGTGTGATTTGACTTTTATTTTTGTATGTTACCTTTTGAAACATTGCCTTTTATTTAAATGATTTGGCTTTTAAATTTTTTATGGATTTTATGATTCCTCCTCCATATGGATTTGGAATAACCAAAATGAGTGATAAAAATGGTACACATGAATGAGCTTTAGACTTTGGTTTAAAGGAGGCTAAGTATCCAACAATATGACTGACTAACCACTTAGGCTTACCTATGAACTAGTATGTAATCTTAAGTTTCAACTGTATGTATGCTTAGTGTGTGAAAGGAATATAAATGAATAAAAGGAGATCCAAATTAGATTAATAAGTATAATTATAATGATACATCATGTTTCCTAACTGATTATCTGGTACATAAATATTACTAATGGAATCAAGGTTTGTATAACTAAGTCACAATAATAATTATATGATTTTTAAGTGAGATAAGGTATCAAATAATCATTTTACAAGGAAAATAAGCCATGAAACAAGTGAAATCATAAACATAAGTGTGAAATAATGAAAATAATGATAAGAAACCATAATAAAGAGGAAAATAAATGAAACCATATAAAACACATAAAGCATAATATAAATATCCATGTAAAATCGATAGGTGAAACCAAATTTGACACATAGTCAAGTGTATATTATATATAAAAAATGGATCACATATCCAATCTAAAATCATAATGAAGAATAATGTCAAATAATACCATGCCATGTTCAAAAATACTAGTAAATTTAACCATAAATATTATCCATGACATCTAAAACATCTTTATGAAGTTAGAACCTGACAACAACCAAAAGTCTCATCAATCTTCATGGAAAGTATTGCAAAGACTTCTTTATAAATATCCTCAACTAAAAATATAGGTGTAGCTAAAGCATCATGCTCATGATGGATCTCTTGAAGATCATACTCAAGGAGAGGAATAGGTTCTTGAATAGGAATAGTATTTATGGGGTGAGAATGGGGTACCACTGGTAGAGAAGGAGGTACCACCAGGAAAGAATGAGGAACCTTTTTGGGTGGGTGACCTATGGAAGGAGGAATAACTAGTGTAAATTTTGACTGAGGGTAATCATGAAGGTGTTGCTATAGAATATGAAAAAAATTAGTATGATGGGTACCACATTGGTGCCAAAGACAATATACCTCCCTACATTTAGGAATATACATATTTAATATCTTGGGAGGAGGTATAGCCTTATCTTTGGGCTGACCAATGGCCAGATGTAATGTGTCAATAGACTACCTATGTTTTTAAAAATGAGTGGAATAGTGGTTATCTATCCCATAGAAATAAAAAATACATTTGTTAGTAGGTTTAGGGGGCCTACTCATAGAATAACTAGAAGGAAAAGCTAGGGGTAGTTGATATAACTAGTAGTCTTTGTTCCAATGACTGATAACTTTGTGGATATCATAATAAGTTTGATCAACCCATTGGGTGGGCATTAGATCAAGCTACGATAAAGGAAGAAGGCCATCACCAAGGGAAGGTAGGGATGGAATAGAAACTAAACTATGCTCATCTAAAGGTAAAGCAGGAGCAAAAATAAGACTAGGCTCAACTAAATGTGAGGTTGGTCATGTGGAAGGCTTAATAAAAATAACTAACATATTTGGTGGAAGCAAACTATAAGGATCCTAGTATCTTAAAAAGTGGTATGGGATTTTCATGAAATGATCCATGAGAATGCTCTTAAGATACTCTTAGTAAATGGAAGTGTACTATGTGAGCACTCCATCTCTACCCTATGATAAATAGTAAGAAGACTAGTATTATATACTATAATGAAAGGAATGTTTAAAGATGAATGAAAAGACTAAAATAAATAAGTATGATATTGAATAATTTAAACATTTATATCTTGGACAATCTTGACTAAAAATGGGTCATCTAAGGCATAACCATCATCATAGTCAAGTGTATGTAAGTCGATGTTACATGTAGGTATAACTTTGTCATCAAAAGACATGTAATGGATAGAATGTCTGGTCTTGGCTAAGATAATAGGTATATCATCTATAGGTGGTTGATGAGATCGAGGTTGAAAATAGGGAGGTAATTGGGTGAAGATATGAGGGGATAAATTAGATGTTTTGATCTTGAGGCTAATCTCATCTAATTCATCATCATTGAAATCTATGAGTTTAGGTGCAATGTTCCTAATTAGTTCAAGGTGACCATTATAATCTCAGGTATAATTGATTTAATAATTGAAGAGTTTGGATTCCCTAAATGAGATACTAGGAAAATGTTCAAGGGTAAGAATTTTAAAGACACCACATTCTTGAAATTGTTCTAAATTCTAAGGGTTCGTGTCTCCTTAAATCTTGTAAATAGTTACATTATGGAGGAAGTTAATGCATTGGCACAAGAATGAGGTGACTGATCTCATATGATGAGTACAAGTTCTACCAAAAAATATGTTATATAAGAGGTGAAAGTTAAAGATCATAACTTTCATGTGAATGGTGATACGAGGGATGGTAATGTGAAGCCAAACACAACCTAGAGAAGGTATTTGAATTATATTGTATCCTTGACATGTGCTATGTGTGGACTTAACATTACATTCAGAATATCTACGTGTCTTAATAAAATGAAGGGATGTAATGCAAGTAGATGAACCTTCATTAATTAAGGTGTTCTTAACTTGGATATCGTTAATTTGGACTCTAATGAATAAAGGAGGATCATCCACATGAAGTAGAATATTTTCAAGAGTCATAGAAGTGATAAAAAACTTAAGGGAAATAGAAGTGTCCACTATTTCATCAACATGTATGGACATATATTCATAGTGTTGAAGGATACTATCTTTGAATCCGTACAAGGTAGCTTTACATCATCTTAGAAGAGGATGAGGGATGTTCATTTCAAAAAACAATTGTATTAGACAATTTTGATGATGGTGGGTTGTTTGCATGAGTTTGAGAAAAGGTATTTAATATAGGAGATGAGAAAGTTCCATAATGGGGTCCCAATCATCATAACCCATGAGAGGATTTCTAGATTTAGGTGCATAATGTTGTAAGAGCTCCTGTGAAGGAGGGTTAGAAGTGTAATTAAACTTGTGATGATAGGGTGTAGTTAGTTTAGGTTGAGTACAAATAGGTTGATTAAATTTAGGTAGTATGATGATTGGTTGAGGTATTTCTTATGGTTTGGTTGAATAAATATTATTGGATGTTTGAGGAACATTTTTTTGTTGTGTGGATTTTAGGGGAAGAGCAAATATGGTATAAGAGGTATAATCAAGTTGTGTTGTTGAGAGTGGTGCTTGGAAGGTTATAAGGCCCTCTTTCCCCAATTATGTTAGATGGGATGGGGAAGTGTCCTAATTGATGAGGTGTGATGCATGGGTGTGTTAAGAATTAAATGAATTCAAACTAGATTTAATCCACCATAAAATTTTCATTTAAAACACATAAACTAGATTTTAAATGTGTAAAATCATATTTCACTATGCACTACTTGCATCATGGAATCAATTCCTCAAATCATAGTTAATATTTTATAAATGGAGAAAATTAAAAACAATAATCACACATAACACATGTATACTGTGGTTCACCCAATGTGGGATACATCCACAAAGAAAGTTCTCAATAATTTTTTTAACAAAACAAGATTACAAACTCTCCAAAAAGAACCTCTCACAGAGATAGAATATCTCCTCCAGAATTCAAATAAGAATTCTCTAAATTACTGATCCAAATTTGAAACATATCAACAATCATTCACACATGTTATGCCACACCTACAACTATATAATAACATACCACAAGTTTCTATACCACACCCTATAAAAATAAACATCATCTTACAAAGTCACACAACCCCCTGTATATATACAAATGAAGAAGAAATAAGCCCAAGAGGAAAAACATGTCATGCTTATCCAAGATGAGCATTATCCACAAGGAAACACCCATCCTTATCTAGTCATGCTTATCCACAAGCCCTCCTAAAAATAAACATGCCATCTTTATCTCTCCTCCTCCAAAAGGGTTTACAAGTAACGATGAGATAACAATTAACTCCCTAAAAATAAGGAAGTCAATCCCACTTCCAATAACATGGAAATTATTTAATTAACAATTAATTCCCTAAAACAAGGAAATCAATCCCACTTATAATAAATGAGGAAGTCAACATGGAAATTATTAAATAAACATTTAATAATATTCCATTCACATGTGGAGTACATTAAAAATATGCTACCCACATTTTTGGATCTCTCTAAGCCCCCAAAATGTGCCACCATGGTCATGTGATAGCCCCAAATGGGCTCCACATTCAATAATCTCCCACTTGGAGACTTTTTCTCTTGAAAAAAATCTATAACTATTTCATGACCACTAAAGCCAACCAAATCTAAACATAGTCTTAATTTATCCAATGTAACCACCTTAGTCATCATATCCATAGGATTCTAGCTAGTATGAATCTTCTCCAGCTTCACCAAGTTCTCCTCCAAAGCTATCTTGATGAAGTGATAATGTAACAAAATGTGTTTATCATTGAGTGGAAAGCAGAGTTCTTTTCCAAATGAATGGCACTCTGACTATTACTGTGTAGTCTCCTAACTTACTTTACATGCTCCAACTATTGAAATAATTGTTATAACAAAATCATCTCTTTGCTAGCCCCTGTGGAACTAACATACTCTACCTCTATGGTTGATAAAGCCAAAAACTTTTATATCCTAGAAATCCAACTAACCATTGTATCTCCAATAGTAAATATATAACCTATCATACTCCTAATTTCAATATCCCCTATCATATCCGATTCAACATAACCATGCAAAGTGGTATCTGATCTACCATAACATAATGCAACATCCATGGTTCCTCTCAAGTATCAAAGAATTAATTTCACTGCTTGACAGTATTCATAACCAATATCACTCATATACCTACTCACAACTCCCATTGCTTGGGTAATATCTATCCTAATACAAACCATGACATACATCAAGCTACCAACTACTAATGAGTAAGGTACTTTAGACATCTTAAGCTTTTCAACCTCCATCTTGGGACACTTCTCCTTTTATAATCTAAAGTGGCCTACCAAAGAAGTACCAATAGATTTAGCATTTAACATGCTAAATTTTTCCAAGGATTTTTTCACATACTCTAATTAGGATAAAATCAACTTCTTCTCCTTTCTATCATGAGTAATCCTCATTCTTGGGATTTGCTTTATTACACCAAAATCCTTCATAGAAAAAGAGTCACTAAGTTGTTTCTTAAGTATATGAATATGTTGTATGTTCTTTCCTGAAACTAACATGTCATCTACATACAATCATAATAAAATAAAAAAATCATCATCAAAATGTTTGATGTACACAGAATGGTCAGAATTACACCTTTGATAACCTTGTTTCAACATAAAACAATCAAATTTATTATACCATTACCATGGAGCTTGTTTCAAGCCATAAAATCTCTTCTTTAGTCTACACACATATTTATCCTTCCCTTTAACCTCATATCCCTATGGCTACTCCATATACAACTCTTCATCCAAATCACCATGAAGAAAAGCAATTTCCACATCTAACTATTCTAAGTGCAAATTCTCAATTTCAACTAAACCAATAATAGTCCTAATAGAATTAATTTTTACAATAGTATAAAAAATATCATCAAAATCAATACTTGATTATTGTGTAAACCCCTTGACCACCATACTATACTTATACCTTTTCTTCCTTCATCTTCTTCTTTCATTTTGTATAACCATTTATTTGGAAATGCACTCTTCCCCTTGTGTAGCCTTACTAAATCCCACATTTGGTTCTCCATGCGAGATATATTCTCCTCATCCATGGCTTGATCCCACTTTTTCCTAGCATCTACCTACATTTCTTCCTCATAACACACTAGTTATCCATTGTTAGTGAGTAATAAATAATTCAAAGAAGGAGAAAAATGGTCTGGTTCTCTTCTTACCCTAGAAAATATTCTTACCATAGGATTTTGGGGTCCTTTTATAGAAGGTTCTTGAATTGATTCATTAGATACTTTTCCATCTATAATGTCATCCAATACTATGTACTCTTTCTATTATTGTAGTTGTTCCTACATCTATTCCTGCAGCTGATCCTACAGCTAATTCTTATACATGAATTTTTCATTAAAGTTTACATTTATAGACTGAAATATTTTTTTAATCTCTAATGCTCCATAAATGGAAACCAAATCCATCCTCATCATAACTAATAAAGGTGAATTTATTTAATTTTGCCTCTAGCTTGGCCCTATCCTCTTTCTTAATAAGAGCAAAAGCCTCACATTCAAAGACTCTAAGAAAAGAATAATCAACATTATTACTAGACCAAGATTATTTAGGAATGCCTCCATCCAAAGCCATAGAAGGTCCTTTATTAATCAGATAAACTGTCTTACTAACTGCTTCTATCCAAAACTATAAAGGCAGCCCTGCATGTAACCTCATGATCCTAACACACTCCATTATTATTCTATTCATCCTTTTAGATACCCCATTATACTATGGAGTTCTTAAAACCATCCTTTGCATATATATTCAATTGTTATAAAAATAATCAAAAAAAACATTACTATAATACTCACCTCCATTATCTAATCTAAGACATTTCAACTTGAGACCTATTTCATTTTCAACCAAGGCTTTCCACTTCTTAAAAGTGTTAAATACATTATATATTTTTTAATATAATAAACCTAAACTTTCCTAGTTACATCATCAATAAAAATTACATAATAATTGGAACCACCAATAGAAGATATCTGAGTTGGTCCCCATATATCTGAATGTACCAACTGTAACTTATACTCTTTTTTGTGGTTCAAACTTTTAGGAACTTAACTTGCTTTTGTTTCCCATACACAAAATCCTGATATAAGTATAAATCAATTTATTTTAATCTATGTAACTTATCTTTTAAGATCTCCATGCCCTTATGGCTCATATGACTGAGCTTGTAGTGCCATAGTTGTATTTCCATCTATAACAACTAAATCAAAAGAATCAACACTACTAGTTAAATATAAAGTACTAAATTTCTTACCTCTTGCAATGATAAGATCACCTTTGGTAACTTTCCAAGAATCTATAGTAAACATTACTGAACATCCCTCACTACCTAATTTCCACACTAAAACCAAATTCCATCTCAACATAGGCACATGTCTGATATCCTTAAGTAGTCACATGTTCCCATTCTATATTTTCACCTAAACACAACCTTTCCCTAATATCTCACATGGTTCATCATCACCAATATAAACATGTCCCAAATTTTCTTGAACATAATCAGTAAAATAATGCTTATGTGGGGTGGCATGAAAATAAGCCCCTGAATCTAATACCCATGACTCAAAAAAATTATCCAAATAAAGAATTAAGGCATCTTGACAAGATTTACCTAATGCCATATATACCTCATTCTTTTCCTCCTTGTTGACATTCTTATCCTAAAGTGACCAAAAATCCTTCTTTGAGTGTCCACTCTTTCCATAATGCCAACATATCATCTTGGCTCTAGATCTGGATTTAGATCTACCCTTTGACTTTCCACTATTACCTTTACTCTTGTCCTTTTTTCTCCCTCTAGTCTCAATAGTCAAAGCATTCCATAAATATATTTCACCGATGCTCTTCCTTCATATTTCCTTACTAAAAGTCATGCCTATAACATCCTCAAAATTTAAACTTCCCTTGGTAGGGACTGCATTACTTGTAGCCATAACTAATCTATCCCAACTATCAAGCAAATAATACAAAATCAGAAAAGCTCTAAATTCATCATCAAATTTAATTTCAACAAAAGTGAGTATACTTACAACTGTGTTAAAATCATTTAAATGACTAGCAATAGAACCATTCTTAGACATTTTCATATTAAACAATATTTTCATAAGAAATAATTTATTTGAAGCTGAGGGTTTCTCATACAACTTTCCAAGTTTATCCATGAGATCCTTTGTATTTTCTCATCTGAAATGTTGAATGTAACAAAAGATGTAACGCATAACCATATGGCTCCTAATGCATTTCTATTAATTAATGTCCAATCAACATCACTCATGGATATAGGTTATTCTCCTTTCCCCTCCAAGGGGAGATAAAGTTCCTTCTGATACAAGTAATCTCTCATTTGCATTTTTCACAAACCAAATTTTTTTCCATCAAATTTCTAAACTCTAAATCTGATCGCTTCTCCCATAGCTCCCACTCAAGCTAATAATCCTTCCTATGATTTACCACTTCATCAAAAAACACCACCAAAGCTCTGATACTAGTTGTTATGAATTAGATGAATTCAAACCATATTTAATCCACCATAAAAATTTAATTTAAAACACATAAACTAGATTTTAAATGTGTAAAATCAGATTTTACTATGCACTACTTGCATCATGAAATCAATTCCTCAGATCATAGTTAACGTTTGATAAATGGAAAAAATTAAAAACAACAATCACACATAACACATGTATAGCATGGTTCACCCAATGTGGGGAAGAAAGTTCTCAATAAAATCTGTAAAAAAAAAGACTACAAACTTTTTAAAGAGAATGTGTCATAGAGATAGAATATCTCCTCTAGAATTCACACAAGAATTCTCTAAATTGCTGATCCAAATCTGAAGCCTATCAATAATCATCCACACATGCTATACCACACTTGTACTTGTATAATAACATACCATAAGATATTATACCACACCCTGTAAAAATATACATTAGCCTAAAAAGTCACACAACCCCTTTTATATATACAAATGAGGAATAAATAAGCCCAAGAGGAACAAACACACCATGCTTATCTAAGATAAGCATTATCCACAAGGAAACACCCATCTTTATCTAGTCATGTTTATCCACAAGAATTCTTAGAAAGAAACATGCCATCCTTATCTCTCCTCTTCCAAAAGGGTTTAAAATTAATGATGAGATAACAATTAACTCCCTAAAAATAAGAAAGTCAATCTCAATTCCAATAACATGGAAATTATTTAATTAACACTTAATTCTATGAAATAAGGAAATCAATTCCACTTCCAATAAATAAGGAAGTCAACATGGAAATTATTAACTAAAATTTAATAATATTCCACTCACATGTGGAGTACATGAAAAATGTGCTTCCCACATTTATGGATCTCTCTAAGCCCCCAAGATATACCACCATGGTCATGTGATAGCCCCAAAGGGCTCCACACTCAATAGTTGTGTTGGATTTGAGTTAATAAAAACAACTAATCTTCACATGTTAGTCATATTAACCACATTTTCTTCATTAGTAGTGAGGTCTATAAGACTTTCAACATTGTTTGTTGAAGAATTAGGATTATTGAAGGTATCTTGATGGTTGGGAAGAGGATCTTTATATATAGCAAGATGAGCATTAGCTTTATTCAGATATTGGTTTTTGTTTTGTGTTCCTTGGGATTTAAAAGATATGTCATATGTTTGTTTATTATTGTGAATAAGGTCTTCATGATCAAAGTTTAGGCCATGGCGTATATCCATAGCTATATTGTGTAATTGTCTACAAGTCTCGTAAGAGTGGCCCCAACTTTCATGAAACCAACAAAATTTATTTGGATCATATCATGATTTCATATGACAAATAAAATCAAGATATCATGGTAGAGGTCTTGGAAGATGATTTTTAAGCTCAAAAAAAGATAATGGTTTATGCATATTAGTGTTGATCATTTGAGAGTATGTAGGAGTAGGAGTGTTGTTTAGAGGGAAAACATATTCCATAGTGTTGTTTGGAGTGATTACTTGAATGCTGTGAATAGTGTCTATAGAGTAAAAAATACTCTACATTTTATTTTGATTTTTAGTCACGCGATCCAAATTTTGTCCCCACACACTTTGGTTCGAGACAACGAAGTTTTGATTCAGAGCGCGGGCTCAATTTTATTTTTGCCTCAATTTTGTGTAAGTGTCAAAATCAAGCAAAAGCTGCCAAGTGTCATCAACTAAGGCACCTTTCATACTTTCTATAAGTTGGTCAGCATGCACCATGTGTCTCATAGTAACTCAGTGGAATGTAACAAGTGTTGACATCCACATCTCATGTTTCTTATGCATCTCAAAAGCTTCTTTTCAATAAAGCTTTTCTAAAAGCAACGGAAGGCACTAGGTGGCAACCAAAAAGGGTTTCAATATGCTTTTCTAAAAGAAATGGAAGATGCCACGTATCCTTAGTTGAAGAAAGCAGAAGATGCCATGTGTCAAGATCCAAATTGTCTTCATTTTATTTCATTGATAAGTAAAGACGGTGGTGGGTCTTGAGTTCTATTTCTGAGGCAAGTGGAAGCTGGCAAGTGTCACCATCCATGTAAATATGAAATGAGGCATGAATGTTTCTAAAGTATAGATAGAGCAATGTGGATACTGACAAGTGTCACCTTCCATAAAATTCTCAAAAGATAGCTAAAATCAATGGAAGACACCACATGTCCATGGCTAAAGATGTGTGGAAAGCGCCACTTGTCCTTGTTCGCTTTTGAAGTTGCTCGAGTGAGAAGTGTTGTGGGTCTCATTTTTTGTTAAGTTGTTAAATTTTTGGAGAAGCAGATGGTGATAGATGTCAAAGGTGGAACACTCCTGAGCAAAGACACAAAAAGAGTATAAGTTATGTGGAAAGTGCCGTGTGCCTTCGATAAGTGCTGTGGAACATGCCAAGTGTCATTTTCTAGTGCCTCTTGAATAATAAGAAGTTTTTCAAGATGAGAGAAGGAATCAACCAAGTGTCCTCTCCCATTTTAAAAGTGGGAAGCATCTTGGGTATCTATGTCGACCAATGAAATTGTAAGAAGACAGAATGTTTTAGATTTAAGAAATATCTTGTGGTAGACACTTCCAGTTTAGTTAGAGTTCAGTTAGGCCGTTAGATTGGGAATGTGCAGACAATCTAGAGCTAATCCAATGATATAAATAGGGATGTAGAGATCACCAAAATCATCATCAAAAGATAGAGAGATTTTTTTGCAAGAGATTATTGTCAAGAGTTTTTAGACTTTTTTAGCTGTGATCAGGAATATCATTTGCCTTTGTTCTATTTTCTTGAGTTAGAAAGTTTATGTAATTGTGCATGTTTCTGTGCCTTTTACGTGACTGGAGAATTAATAAGAAAATTGAGTTATGTGCCTTTGTTGATATTTTTTTGCGTCACTACAAAATTAGTCTAAGTTTTGAGCCTTTGTTTCTATTGTTTTTCATCTTTTACATTGATCATGCCTTGTTCACTCTTTAATGTAATTGAATCTTACATATAGCTTCACTGTGCTTAAGGGTCAACTTAGATTTAGGCACATCACCATAGTTAGAGTTTATTTAGTTACACTTGTGTTTCTATTTAATTCTTATCCCTTTTCCCATTATACCCTTGATATAAAGAAGAGCCAGCTTCTTTAAAATCTAAAGGTTGTTTCAGGTTGCAAGTCCCACATTCCTGAAACTTTCCATTGTTGGTGTTAGAAACAACACAATTTTAATCATCAACAGTTTTTGGCACACCCAGTAGGACACCATCTTGAAGTTTCTTTCAAGACCATATGAACTAGATAGCTACAAGGAGTTAGAGTTGTGGACCAGTGACAAGATCTCAATTTGCTGTAAATCTAGGTATTCTTTTCATACCTTTGATAACTAGTCCGAGATGAAGAGTCAATCATTTTATACCAATACCAAGAGTAAATATGGGAGCTCTTATATTTCCAAGAAATTATGAAAGTTGGAACACTGGCAGTCCTTTGATCCTACCAATACCACCAGCCACTTGGGACCCTATTCCAGTGAATGCCTTGAAGGCTCTACCCAAATTTAGTGGGCGAGATTTTAAAACACCCGGGGAACATTTGAAAGATGTGTCTGATGTCTGTGCCATACATGTTGTCACCCAATAGAATGTGGCTATAAGATTATTATCAGCTTATTTTAAAGGAAAGGCTATGGAATGGTACCAATCCTTGACTCCAAACACAATATCTACATGGGATCAACTTCGAGATATTTTCTTTGAAAGATTTGAAGAAAAAGGTGATAAGTCTTTTCTATTGCAATAATTGATTACTATTAAAAGGGCACCACAAGAAGTAATGACTGACTTCAATTCAAAATTTCAAAGGACTTGGGAAAGAATCCTAGCTACAGCAAGACCATTACCAGGTATGGCTATAGTGTTTTATCTTAAGGCTTTAAATTTAGATATATTAGTCATGATTTAGTCTCTTGGAGGTCAGACTCTACCAGAGGCTTATGACTATGCAGTCAGAGCTGAAAATAATTTAATAGATGCTGGTAAGTTGCCTCTAAGGCCTCCCATGCCCATGTTTCTAGAAATTACCTTACCATTGCCTCAAGAAACCCCTAATTCCATAGCCCTACCTATGTCCATGTATAAATATCCTCAACCACCTACTAAAGAACTTGTCCCTACCCAGTCATTTGAGATGGATGATATCAAGAACATGTTAAGGACATTTTACAATGAGTTGATTAACATAAAGAGACAACATAATATTTACCCCATACCTTAATATCATGGCTATCAAGGAAATAGATTTCCATCATAGCCAAACCAATATCAGGGTCATCAAAGGCAAAATAATCCTCAGCTAGCAAACTAATTAGTTGCAGTCCCTACACCCTCACAGATTGTTCCCCCAAATCCAAATAGGGAGATTGTTCAAGGGCAAAATAATTATGCGAATGACACTAATGCTTGGTGTTTCCCTTGTAATAATGTTCATACACCTAGAGATTGTCCCATGGGTAATCTATAACAAAAGGTAGCAGAGCAAAGAAGAATGGATGGACAATTTTCTGGTACTTTAGATGCACAAACTTATCAGTCTCCTGGTATGCAAAATTTAGTCTTGATGGCTCAGATGCAAGGGATTTATATACAATAGGAAGAGGAAATAACCCCTGATCATGTTTTGTTTTCATGGGTTGAAGATGAAGAATCAATATTCTTGAATGAAGCTTCTACTTCCAAGAAACCAGTGGTGCAATCAGACTATTATACTAGATCAAAGAGAAGAATGATGGAACAGCCTGAAGTTACAAATAGTCAAGTTATGGAGAATCCTCCATTTCAAGGTCAAAAAAACAAAACTATCAGACAAGAAGTGCCTCAGCCAGTGCAGAACCAAGTTATTCCTATACAAGTTCAAGAAAAGGCAAGGTATCCTTATTTTCCAAGAACTCAAGCATTAGGACCAATGAATGTGGTGGAATAGCTGAAGAGGATTCTAGCATAAGTATCAATTTGGGACATATTATCTATTCCTAAACAAAATACGCTGTCACAAGAAGCTCTACAAGGCCAAGCAGTGCCTAAACATAATGGCACCAAAGAAGGACTTGCTGATAAAGAAAATCTCAAGGACATAGTTCCTCTGAAGACAACAACCTTTGTGAACAATGCAGTAAAGGTAAGTAAATCCAAACCAGAGCCTTTCTATTTGACTCTGATAGTTGGAAAGAAACTCTTGCATAATGCATTGATAGATTTAGAGGCTAGTACTATAGTAATGCCTAAGTAAATAGCTGATGCTTTAAAAATAAAGTATGAACCACTTACTAAAGGAGTTATGCAGCTAGATGGCAAATCAATACAAACAATAGGGAGAATTAAACAAATCCCATTATAATTATATACTTTTCCCAATATAATTGTCAATCAAGATGTAGTAGTCATAGATATACCTCCTATTTTTGGTTTATGTTTATCTAGAGACTTTACAACCAAAATAGGAGGATATATGTCCCTTGATTGGTCTCACCTCATCCTAAGAACCAAATATGGTTCAAAGATGAAAATTCTATCTGAACCACTATCAAAGGATCACATCACCAATGAACCAACATCAAAATTAGAGGCATATCATGCTATGTTGAATAAAGAAGAAAGGGTTTTTGTTGAAGAGTTGGGTGAATGGACTGAACATGACCAAGAAGAGGAAAATAACCATTTGTTAGCTATGATGCATAGTGACCCATATGGAAATTATGACTCTACTGGTCTGGGCACTTATGTCATTTTTGATGAAGATCATGTAATCCCAAATGTTTTAAGGGAAGAGACACAAACTATTCAAGAATATTAAAAAGACTCAGAAATATGGACTCTAAATTTTGATGGGGCTAGAAGTAAAAGTGGTGTTGGAGCAGGAATCTATCTTGTTGCTCCAAATGGGGAGAAAATCTTGAGAGCTATTCATTTCCAATTTGCTTGTACCAATAATGATGCTGAATATGAATCCTTAGTTCATGGGCTCATCTTAGCCAAGAAAAAGGGAATAAAGAATTTAATAGTGAAAGGAGATTTAGAATTAGTGGTGAAGCAAATTAGGAAAAAGGCAATAGCCAAAAATGTAAGGATGAGACCCTATAGACACAAAATTTGGGACTTAATAGAATATTTTGAATCTTTCAATATTGAAGTAGTTCCAAGAACCCAAAATTTTGACACTGATAGGATGACATAGATTGGCTCGTAGTTTGATCCAACAACTGGCTTATTAGTTAATAATGAGTCAGTAAAAGTTATTGTAAGACCAACTATCCCAAATAATGATGAAAATTGGCAAGTATTTGAGAATGATTCTCAGGTACTCTCATTCTTGCAACAATCAGGGGAATTTGTTGATCAATTGAAACCAAAAATTGAAGAGGCATATGGGGATCAAATTATATAATTAAAGAATAATAAGCTTCCCAAAGGCTTAATCACTTTGGAAAACCTTTTTGATCTAGAAGATGTATGCCTAGAGAATAAAAGGTTCCAGGTAAACAAAGCATTTTTAGAAATAGAGGTGAGTGAAGGGAAAAAATAAAAAATTGGAAATTATGCAACACAAGAGGAAAGAGAAAGACTAATTAACCTATGTAAAAGATATGATAGAGTCATAGCCTGGAGCTATGAAGACCTTCATGTAAATAATAGAGATATCATTTAGCACACAATAGAGCTAATTGAAGGATCTAAGCTAGTCAAACAGAAGCAGAGGCTAGTAAATCTAAGGATTGAATCTCTAATGGTAGATGAGTTGCAGAAAATTTTAGATTCTAAGATAATTTTTCCAATCAAGCACTCAACCTGGGTATCAAATCTAATGCCAGTCAAGAAAAAGAATGGTGACATAAGACTCTATGTAGATTTCAGAGACTTGAATAGAGCATCTCTGAAAGATCACTATCCTTTGCCATCTATGGAATAAATTTTATAGACTGTGGCTGGATCAGAGAGATTTTCCTTTCTAGAGGGTTTCTTTGGGTACAATTAGATTTGGTTGGTTGATGAAGACCAATATAAGACTACTTTTACTACCAAATGGGGAACATTTGTATATGTTAAGATGCCATTTGTCCTGTCAAATATAGGAGCCACTTTTCAAAGAGCTATGGATGTAGCATTTGGGTAACTTATAAATAAAATCATCCTGATTTATCTTGATAATCTTACTATTTTTTCCAAGAATGTTGTTGATCATTTTGATCAGTTAGAATCTATTTTTAAGAAATGTCAAGAATTTGGGATATCCCTGAATCCTAAGAAATGCATCTTTGTTGTACCTCAAGGCAAATTATTGGGACATATTGTATCTAAAGCAAGAGTCTCCATAGACCCAGAAAGAGTGGCAGCTATAATGAACTTACCTCTTCCAATAAATAAGAAAGCAATTCAATCTTTCTTGGGAAAGATTAATTTTGTCAATCAGTTCATATCTGACTTTGCAGGCTTAGTAAGACCAGTGACACTCTTGTTGAAAAAAGACCTAGTTTTCAAGTGGATTATAGAAGGAAGGCATGCCTTTGAAGAGGTCAAGAAAGCAATTTCAATAGCCCTAGTACTTAGAAACCTAGACTTTTCTAAGCATTTTGTAATGTATGTCTATGGAGGAGAGCTCAGTATTGCTACTATTCTAACACAAAAAGATGATAAATAGGAGGGAGAGCATCCAATAGCCTTTTTCTCAAGGACTCTTAGAGAATATGAAACTAGATACAACTTTTTAGAGAAAAAAGCATATGCTACAGTAAAATCCCTAAAGAAATTTAGGCATATAGTATCAGGAAGTAAGATTTTGATACTTGTGGCTCACTCAAGTGTCAGAGAATACATTATGGAGAGTGAAATTACTAAGAAAAGGGCAAACTAAATAACAAAGATCCTTGAATATGATATAGAGGTAAAACCCACTAAGTTAGTCAGAGCTAGGGGGTTATGCCAATATATGACTCAAGAGCTTGAAAAGATGATAGCTGTGGAAACAGATTCAAAAATGGAAAATGAAACTGTATTGAAGATACAAGAGGTTAATCAGAACTCCTGGGTCACAAACATGATTCATTTTATGAAATATGGGATTTACCCAAGAGAACTTCCTCAAAACAAGAAGAGATACTATAGGATGTAAGGAATCTATTTTGTTTTAATTGAACACGTTCTTTTTAGAAGAAATTTTGATGGCAAACTTTTAAGATGCATAGAGAAGGATGAGGCTACGAAAATACTACATGAAATGCATTATGGAGTCTTAGGTGGACATTTTTTTGCAAAGATCATGGCCATAAAGATAAGTGAGGTAAGTTATTTCTAGCCTAATTTATATACAGACTGTTATCAACTGGTTAAAAAATGTCAATCTTGTCAATATTATGTGGGGATGAGAACGAATGTAGCAATGCCTCTCAGTCCTATAATTGTTGATGAACCTTTTTCTCAATGGGGTCTTGAATTCATTGGAATGATAAATCTAGTGTCTAGTATGGGTCACAAATGGATTTTAACTACCACAGATTATTTCACTAGATGGACTGAGGCAGTGCCACTTAAAGAAGCAACAAAAAATGTGATCCTAGACTTTCTTAGGAGTATCACTACTCACTTTGGGGCTCCTCACACCATAATTTTAGATAATGCTAAAGCATTTTTAGGGTTTAAAGTATCTGATTGTGCATTAAAACATGGAATATATCTAAAAACTTCCTCTAATTATTACCTTCAGGGTAATGGTTTGGCAGAATCAACTAATAAGAACCTGATTAGACTCATCAAGAGAATAGGGGTTGATCATCACAAAGAGTGGCATAAAGTGTTGAAATAACACTATGAGATAATAGAATTACACCTAAGCAGGTAATGAAAATGTCCCCATATGAATTGGTATATGGCAAGCCTGTCGTAATACCTCTAAGCTTGGAAATTCTTGCTCTCCAACTGATAAAATAGATTGAAATTAAAGAAAATGGCCCCATGCAGGTTAGACTTTCCAAATTTTTAGAAGTTCAAGAAAAGAGGGATGTGACACATGATTCATTAATTAAGCATCAAAAAATAATTAAAGACTACTTTGATAAAAGGACTTCAAATCCTCATTTTGAAGTAGGCTCAATTATTTTAAAATGGGATGCAAGAGCTGCCAAGCCAGGTCAACATACTAAATTTGAAGCATTATGGACTGGTCCCTATAAAATTCATGCATGTAAATAGAAGAATTCATTTGAGCTGGAAACAATGGAAGGTGAACCTAAAGAGATTTATGTGAATGGGATCTACTTGAAGCATTTCAATTTAACTGTGTCTCTAATATATTATAGTTAGATAGTTTCCTTTTCTCAGTTGCTTTGTTTTCCTATTTGTTTTCTTTCCCACTCTTTCTTTTAAATAAGTGTTCTTTAAACACATTTCTGTAAACTGATCCTTTTCAAAATTTTCAAAAACTCTCAACACTTTAAATATCTCCCAAATCTTAAATTCTGCAACCACTTGCATGATGTGTCTAACTCACTATTCCATGAAGATTTGCTAATGGTTATCTAGGTTTAATGCCATTTTAAGACTTGATGGGTCAATAAATACCTCATAGCAAGAGTTAAGGCTTACAAGTTTCTCAAACATTTTTGTGTCTACAAGAAAACCCCTGCTACTTGCATTTTCAGCTCATAGCAAACCTGCTTAAGTGAAAGTGCTTCCTTATTGCAAAAGCTTCATACATGTTATCGTAGTTCACTAGTTTCAAAGAATAGATATAGATATGGAGGGAGCACAGTCTTCACAATAAGGATCTGGGATTTATGAATCCCTTGATAAGTTTATTACAAGCAAATCATATGCTTTAGCCCCCGCACAACCATTAAAGACCTATCCACAGACCAGAGTCCCTGAAGTTGGTCAAGCAAGTGACCCAGCAAAGGTAAAAGATTATGCAGATGGAATCATGGACCCAATTCTTCAAAGAACTAGTATTAAAACTCTCAGAGAAGAGGCACATCAAAGGTGTCTTCAGAGGGCCAAGGTGGGACAATATGAGACATTCACAATGAGGATATGGACTTCCCAACTGGCACAATTCATTGTCCCAAGTGTGCATCCATGCCCTGACTTGGTTGAAATATGCACCAAATTGTTTCATGCACCTTCAAATACCATACAACAGGGTCCATTCATAGTGCAAATTACACCAAAATCTATCAGAGACATGTTGGCCCTATACCATGATAAGATAGCCATGTTTCCCACCATTGCTAAGATGCAAAAAACTTGGGCAAATGTAAATACTCAATTGATGTTTCTGAAGTCAGCTCTATAATTAGTTGATGATGATACTACTATGCCAACATTGCCAACAACAAGAGCACAATTTGCCCAAGCTAGTCAAGATTCACTTTCCACGATGGCTTTCATTTTCAGAATGAAAGATGATATAACCATTTATGAGGAACAAATGGCTATCCTCTTTAGATTGAAAATTGTTGACAAGACTTAGGAGTATCAACTTGATTTCTCTGAGCAGATTGCATATTCAATGGTAGAACAACTTGCCCAGTTCAAATCTAAAGGGATTTTTAGGCATTCCTCTTATTTGTTTCATCTTATGTTGTATCAGAACTCTGGCATATTTTCTCAACACATGCATTTAAACATGTATGACCCAAGCTTTGGTCTATAGAGGACTACCCCTATGTCTGCATGGACACATATTTTATCCAAAACTAGCGACCCATACAAATTCTAAAAACTTTTTGTTGCCCCTAATTTTTGTCATCTGAGTCTAGAACTAGTTATAAATAGATTGTTTCCAAGTGTGTCAAACCTTATGACCAATTGCCCTATTCCTTGTGATTATTTTTTAGGATCCCATCATACTATTATTAGAGTCCATGGTTTTTGTGGGGAACCAGTGTTGCTACCTAAGATTTTGACGCTTAGGTTAGCATTCTTAGAGGTCATCAGGTAGGCATCTATAGTAGATAATGAATATGGGTCTGGGAAGAGGAAGAGGAAAATGTATGATGTCCCATGGATGACAAACAACATGGCACTAAAGGCTAGAGATGTTGAGATTGTGTTGCTTAGAAAGCTAGCCTTCTTGGGTTTCCTTATAATTGAAGATAAATGGGTATATGACACAAATGGTTTCTTAGTTTCATGGATCAGGACTAATAGGGTTACTTCTATAATTGCACATGAGGGCCGGCTCTTTTGGGAAAATAGGAAAAATCCCAGGGAAGATATTCCTGAATTTTATGTTGAATTGATGGATTTGCCTCTTCAACAAAATAGACCATGGGAAACTTTTTATGCTAAGTAAAGAGAGTTTGA
Source organism: Torreya grandis (assembly GCA_037957365.1). Classification (NCBI taxonomy): domain Eukaryota; kingdom Viridiplantae; phylum Streptophyta; class Pinopsida; order Cupressales; family Taxaceae; genus Torreya; species Torreya grandis. The sequence goes on along the minus strand of JARHVA010000032.1, from coordinate 9,967,087 downwards.
TCCAAAAATTAGAATGACTTCTGGTTTATGAAGAGATTTAAAGAATAAATATTGGAACGTTGAAAAAATAGAAGCCTATTGGAAATATAGGCAAGAGATTTGTGAGACAACCCACTCTTTTAAAAATTTGGATTTAGATAAGAGATGGGAGGAACTTTGGGATGAATGTCATTTTTCTCCTATGTATAGCCCTGACACAAGCAATTTGTAGACATAGGGTGGTGAGCCTGAAGCTAGAGCAGAATCCAACTAAACATCATAGGCCCCAGTGCAAACTTCAATGGCAGTCACTATAAAATTTTGGCCCCAATCTCTTAGTACCATGAAAAAACAAAAGGGTGTGGTATCTTCACCACCAAAAGCTTCTCCATCAATGTTAGTCCTTGAGGTTCCCATTTCTACACAAGCACCACTAGCAGTAGTGGTAAGTATTGAGGAAAAGGGAGCACAGCCAGAAGAAGAAACACCAAGGAAACATAAAAGGCTAAGGTTCCAATTGGATTCAAAGGAGAGGGAAGAACTCTCAAAACACAAATCATAGAGTACCCCAGTTGCTCATCAGGTAAGTATTATTTTTCCTCCTCCTTCTCAATATCTTTCTTCTCTTGTAGGGATGATGTTTCCATCTAGCCAAATGACATCCCCTGCCACCTCCACTATGCCCATTTCTCATTATTCCCCATTTATCCATACTCAAGCTATATCATTACCTCACTTTTCCCCCTTTATTCCCAAGAAAGTACCTCCTCAGATTACCCATAGCCAACAATTAGCTATTCCATATGGCTTGCTACAAGGTTTTCCTTCTGCGGGTGGGCACATTGCCTCCTTCTACCTTCCAAACTCAAGCAGATGCTGCTAAGAAGGTAAGGGAAGCCTAAAGGGATAAAAAGAGGATCAAAGATAATAAATCCTTGGCTACACCACATATGAGGTCACAATTTGACCTAATACAGTAACAACTAATGGTGATCCATTTTTCACCAAATATAGTTAAGCCAAACGAGCAGATGTAGCCATAAGATTACATAATGAATGCAGTGGCAATAGAAATGTCCCTATTCAGACCACAAGATAGGGTCAAGATGCTAAATGAATCTACCTCTATAGTAGCTTAAGATTATTTGAAAATATCAAGGAAGCTATAGAAGATGGAGGCTGATCTAGCCAAAGAGAAGGCAAACTATAGCAGTTTGACCATAAAGATCAATTCTAAGAATATTGAAATAGAGAGTCTTAATAAACAGTTGCAAGATATTGTTTCTCTTCAGACTCACCAGGCTATCTAGGCCAAAAATGATTCTCTGAAAGCAAGGCTAATGTAGGTAAAGGATGCAGTGACAACCTTAAGGTGGGAAAAGGTAGCATTCTAGGAAAAATGTGAGGAAAGCCTGCTACATGTTACTCAACTTCAATAGAAGCTGTTGAATGAGCAGAATAATATCGTAGCTATTCAGGCCCAACTTCAAGCTGAGCGATAAAGGGCAGAGTAATTGACACTTGAATTGGCTAATAGGCCAAGGAATGTAGGGGTGTTAAATCTGGTGAAGGAGCTTTATGAATCAATATGGAAAAGAATCTCTGTAGAGATTATTCAGCTCAGACCTTCTCTAACCTTTCTGTTAAATGCACAGAAATTATGTGAAAAGGTGGAGACTTCAGTTAAAGACACTCTGTCTACTATTTCTAGGAGAGTATTGGACTCTAAAATGTTACTACAAAAGCTATATGATGTAATTGATGGAACATTTTTAGTAGTAGGGATTAATGACAGAATGGTTACTGCTAAACGAGTGAATGAGGTTCTCAATTGCAATTTTATCACAATCAATTACAGAGAGCTTCTAGATGTGATGAAAGAAGGAATTAGTGAAATGAAACAACACATTTAAGACTTAGTGCAATTAGGTCTTCCTTCCCCTTTTCTTGATGACAACACTGTGTTGATAATTGAAGAAATTAAACCTTTGTTGTTAGCCAGGCAGAATGACTAGATAGTTTTTCAGGATTTAAGGGATGATTCATTAGTACCTAAAGTAGAAGCTATTTTGATTCCTATTTCCCAGCTTGAATTTAGATTAAAGGCTATAGTTTAGATTTTGTAGAATTTTACACACAAATATATTATCAATCTTGATTTAGCCTTTCATGAATTGCAAAATAAGCAGGGACTATCTGATGATGAGTGGTCTACTTATCAGATAACCCTACTGAAGCTGTGATTTTTTTGTCACATTTTGATCATGTGGGAGTTGTGGATTCTTTTTGAGTAGGCTCAAAATCCCTTAGGGTTGCCAATAACTATAAAGTAAAAAATACTCTACATTTTATTTTGATTTTTAGTCATGTGATCCAAATTTTATCCCCACACACTTTGGTGCGAGACAAAAAAGTTTTGATTTAGAGCATGGGCTCAATTTTCTTTTTGCCTCAATTTTGTCTAAGTGTCAAAATCAAGTGGAAGCCACCAAGTGTCATCGGCCAAGGCACCTTTCATACTTTCTATAAGTTGGTCAGCATGCACCATGTGTCTCATAGTAACTCAGTGGAATGCAACAAGTGTCGACATCTGCATCTCAAAAGCTTATTTTCAATAAAGCTTTTCTAAAACCAATGGAAGGTGTTAGGTGGCAACCACAGAGGGTTTCAATATGCTTTTATAAAAGCAATGAAAGATGCCACGTATCCCTAGTTGAAGAAAGTGGAAGATGCCATGTGTCAACATCTGAATTGTCTTCATTTTGTTTCATTGATAAGTAAAGACTATGGTGGGTCCCAAGTTCTATTTTTTAGGCAAGCAAAAGCTACCAAGTGTCACCATCTATGTAAATATGAAATGAGGCCTGAATGTTTCTATAGTATAGATAGAGTGATGCAGGGACTAACAAGTGTCACCTTCCACATAATTCTCAAAAGGTAGCTAAAAGCAATGGAAGATGCCACATGTCCCTAGCTAAAGATGCGTGGAAAGTGCCACCTGTCCCTATTCCCTTTTGAAGTTACTCAAGTGAGAAGTGTTATGGGTATCATTTTTTGTTAAGTTGTTAAAGTTTTAGAGAAGCAGACGGTGACAGATGTCAAAGGTAGAACACTCCTGAGCAAAGACACAAAAAGAGTATAAGTTACGTGGAAATTTTTGTGTGCCTTCGGTAAGTGATGTGGAACATGCCAAGTGTCATTTTATGGTGCCTCTTGAATAATAAGAAGTTTTTCAAGTTAAGAGAAGGAATTGGCCAAGTGTCCTCTCCCATTTTAAAAGTGGGAAGCATCTTGGGTATCTATGTCAACCAATGAAATTATAGGAAGATAGAATGTTTTAGATTTAAGAAATATCCTATGGTAGACACTTCCAGTTCAATTGAGTTCAGTTAGGCCATTAGATTGGGAATGTGCAGACAATTCAGAGCTAATCCAATGTTATAAATAGGGGTGCAGAGATCACTAGAATCATCATCAGAAGATAGAGAGAATTTTCTACAAGAGATTATTGTCAAGAGTATTTAGTCTTTTTTGGCTATGATTAGGAATATCATTTGCCTTTGTTCTATTTTCTTGAGTTAGAAAGTTTATGTAACTGTGCATGTTTCTGTGCTTTTTATGTGACTAGAGAATTAATAAGAAAACTGAGTTATGTGCCTTTGTTGATATTTGTCTGCATCACTGCAAAATTAGTCTAAGTTGTGAGCCTCTGTTTCTATTGTTTTTCATCTTTTACATTGATCATGCCTTGTTCGCTCTTTAATGTAATTAAATATTACATATAGCTTCATTGTGCTTAATGGTCAACTTAAATTTAGGTACATCACCATAGTTAGAGTTTTTTTAGTTGCACTTGTGTTTCTATTTAATTCCTATCCCTTTTCCCATTATACCCTTGATATAAAGAAGAGCCAACTTCTTTAAAATCTAGAGGTTGTTTCAGGTTGCAAGTCGCACATTCCTGAAACTTCCCATTGTTGGTGTTAGAAATAGTGAAATTTTAATCATCAATAGTGTCATAGGTATCGATAATTCCATCATTAGTTACATGATGGTTTTTGTTTTTAATGAGCATACAAGTGCCCATTGTGGGTTAAGATGGTTCAAATTGACACATGAGGAAGTCTTGTCATTTAGCTTGGTCAAGGGCTTCTCCCAACATTTGTAGAGAGAGAGTTCTAACCTAATATTATAATTTGGGATAAAAAGCATTAGTGAATAGGTGGAAAAGGTTATCATCTGCCATATTATTCTCATATTTATTAGACAATGTTTTCCATCATTTTATGAAGGTTTGTGTCATTTCAGTTTCAAGTTGTTTACAATTTATAAAGTGAGCTAAGGAATTCTCAAGAAGATCACTAGTTTGAAATTCTTAGACTAGGGAGTTAACCAAGTCTTCAAATCTAGTGATAGAATGGGTTTTTAATAGATTATACCAATCTAAAGCATCTCCTGAGAGTGTTTTAGCTAATAGTTTGGTAGTGAAAAAGGTATTAAATTTTGACCTAATCTTTATAAAGGTTAGTAAATGTCTTTAATTGTAATGTGGGATCAATGGACCTATTATAGGTGATGGCAGGTGTGATAACTCTGATGTCAATATTAACAATTTGAGGTACAAGAGGTTTATTTTGTAGATGTTTGATTTTTTTATTAATGAGGGGTGGTTGAGGGATAAGGTTACTATAGGAATCCCTAAGGGGGGTGTGGGGGAATTTGGATTTTTAACTCCCCATGAAACCTATTAAGGTTGGTTTTGAAGGTTAATGATATGCTTTTACATCTGCATTTATTTTGTTTTCATTATAGGTTTAAAAAGTGTGCATTTTATTGAGTGTTTTTAAAAATATTTGGTTTAGTTTGGATAGTATTTTGACTAGTGTGCATATCATGTGATGCATTAGTATTGATATTAATGGATTGAGTTATACTATGAGTATTAGCATGAGCTTCACTAGTGGCATGACAAGAATTATTAGTAAAAAAACACTAGTATCATGGTTAAGGGGAAGGGTCTTTAGAAGAGGCACTCTAGAAGTTGACCTACCATGCTAGCAGAGATACTTGGCATGGAGGTTGAAAAAGTCATAAAATAAGATGTCACAGTGTGTAAAGGAGACATAATAGAAGGAAAATGTTGAGATGTAAATAAAGTGGTTCCCCCAAATCCATGAGAGAAGGTAGGGGAGGGCGAACAAGGTTCTTCTACTTAAGGACCTATCATAAGACTATAAATGGTTGAAGGGTATTTTCCTCTATGTTGAGGAAATTCATTTATGAAGAAGAGCATTTCAATTATGTACTCTAAATCATGGACATATTCTATGGAGAGAAAATTATTATGAATAAAGTATGAATGGGGAAGAGCCCCATAATTGCTAGTATGAGTGGAAACATGGACAATGCTTTCATCCAAGTTGGGTACCATGAGATGTGTCTTGGAAAATCTATTAGGATTAATAAAATTCATCATGTTTATCTGATTTAACTCTATATTATCCTCAAATAATAAGTTTATGTTGAAGGAAAGAGGATAAAAACTTGATGAAAATAAGAATCAGATGATAAGAGATAGAATCAAACCAATCAATAGTGTTATATAAAATAAGAAACATAATAGGGAACAAAGGGACATAGTCGTATAGGTTGACTGTGTACTGCTAGATAGGAAACAAAATAAGATCAAAAGAGGACACAATCAAATAGGTCAAATATGTACTACAAGATAAGAAACATAATAGGATGAAAAGAGATACATATTTAGACAACTCAACTTTATACTCCAAAGGGAGAAATTGGACAAGCTAGAAAAGATATATAGTCATACAGGGCGACAATGTACTGAAGCAAAGGTAAGATTAATAGTCTATAAGAAACCTTGTTGATAGGGATGATAGTGTTCTAAAAATAGGGATTTTTTTTCAAGATAATATCTAAGAAAATATTGTGAAACACATAATAAATTAGATCAATTTGACTAATCTAATTGGAACACACAACACAAACCTTGCACTAATGTTGGCTAATGTAAGTTTTATAATACAAAATACAATGATTAAAGAGAAAACAATGAACTTAAATTTAAATGATAACTAATTGGTCATTCGTAAATGTTGTTAAGTTATAATAAAAATTTAAATTAATGTGATGGGGAGTTGGTTATAAGAAGAAACTAGAAAGTAATCTATGGATAGTTTTAGCTAGTTTAGGTTGAAAGGGATTTGTATTGGTGATGGTATGGGCTTGATATTGGGGCCTACCCACTTACTTCACAATCCCATAGTGATAAGGGTGTCAGGTGATTTTCTAATATTTACCATCAACCACATGTTTACACTTGGCCAAAAAAACAAGTTGGCTTCCCTTTTCGTGATGAAATCCAAGTAGGTAGACCTTGGGAAGAAAAATGTTTAATGATTTTTTGTGTAAAATGATTTGGAAGTGTGTGAAAAAGAAAAAAAATAATGTGACTAAATTGGTAAATTGAAAAACCACCTAATTAATTTATGTTTGTTACTATAAGAATGCAAGCAATTGAAATGATAAGTGAACTAATTATTAACAAGATAGATTAATTCCTTTGACTGTGAAGAGTATAGAGTCAGTTCAGGTGACACTATATAAAAATAATAAAAAATAGAGTTGACAGGGTCACTACTATTTTGTAGAAGTAATATATGGAAAAACATAGTCAAATAGGTCAACTATGTCTTCTAGAGAGATGATAGGGTACAAAACTATGATGAGCTAATCAACCCAATTTTTTGTAGGATTACAGTTTTATATACTGCAAACTTGTGAAAAAAATACTATAAATGAAAAAATGAAATGATAGAGAAGGTAATAATGAATATTGCAGGTTTTGAAGATGCTTAGTTTTCAAAATTTATGCTATGTTTCTCAAGTGTTGATTTAAATATTTTACAAATATGGTCGATGATGTCTACAAAACCTATATGCTGAAAAAGAGAACCATGAGCAGAGTTGATTGGATTGACTATGTATGTAATAATACAACTAAAAAAGAAGACTAGGTTAAGCTAATCAATCTAATAACCTATGTTTGGAGAATACCTGCAGAGATATAACATAGTCATTTTGGAGAGACTATGTGTTAAACCTACACACAAATTGTTATAACTATATCGACAAGTTTGATACAATACTACAAAAATAAAAATATTTAATATGATGATAAAATAAATGCATGAACAAAAACCTACAAGAGTTTTATTAATGTTGGGTTTACCAAAATGTATAAAAAGGAAAATGGAGTTGACCTATTAATTAATCCTAGCTCAAAAAAGATAAATCCTACTTACACTTCCATTTGTTGATACATTTAGACATTTAGGGTCATCACCAAGATGGATCTTCTATACCTAATCAAGGTGTCTCTTATCAAAATAATATCACTATAGAGGTTTCCAAAGCCTTTAGTCAATTAACACTATGCAATATCCCTAGTTAGGTCCTATGTTTTCATATTCACTAAGTATATGAAAAGTAAAGTAAAGTCTAATCTAGTGCTCACCAAATCTTGTCGCACAAATAAAGGGTAATAAACATAAAAATTAAACATGATATAAGATCTATACTTAATCCAATGCATAGGAAATCCTAATACATGAAAGATAAGTATAAATGCAAATCTATCTACTTTAACAAAGGAGGGAAAAGTTAGAAATACTTACCCTTGAATCTAAACCCATCAAGCCTCAATCTCTCCTTTGGCCACGGTGATTCATAATAGGTTATTATGGTATGTGAGGAGAACACGGATAATTTAGCTTTAGGCTACACAACTTCTCTATGAATCCAAAAGACTTCTCCATAAGATAAGTTATATATCTCCAAAGAAAATATTGAAACCCTAAGCTATGATCCTCTAGTAGAATGGTGGATGAATAGGTGTGCAATATAATATTCTTCTTCTTACTTCTTCCTCTAATAAATGGTGAAATGAATGTGTATATATAGTTGAATCTAACCCTAAACCTTTCTAAAAGTTTTGTCGATAGGTTTGGCCTAATTAGACTTTGTATCATTAAATGAAAATATAAGTTAGGTCTCGATGACTTGTAACATGCAAATATCAATTAGAATATAGGGTCAGCCCAGGCTGACATTGTTTGATAAATGTCAAAAATGGTTTTATGCTTAGGTAGGGGATAATTAAGGTGGTTAATTGATTAGAGGAATGTGTAAGAGAGGTATAAAATGTTAGGGAATTGTATAGGAAATGGTTATGTAGATAACAAGTGGTGGTATAGAGGACAATAATTTTGTGAAGCACCAATGGTCTACCCACCCATTTTCTAGTGCACCCTTCAAGGCATGCACTCAGAGAGATTGAGACTCAATATGTTCTTACAAGATAAAAAACATCAATAATTGATAAAGTTTGAAAATATTATGTGTATATACTTACCATCAAACTTGCACACTTCCACTTTTGGTAGCATGTGTTTTGAACCAGTATTAGAGGTGTGATTGTTCTAAGTGAGTGAAATCAATTAGAGAATTAGAGGATTATTTTATAGACACTGATTCATAATAGAGGTCAAATGAGCACTAATTATTGACAACTAACCCTTAGGAGAACCCATTTGCCCTTTTACTTCATTAATATCATTCTTCCTCATCATGCTTTAGATATCTGATTGGTTTTTTTGAACCACCTTAGAAACTAATGGATATAAAATTATATACTCCATGCCATCTTTGTGACAATTTTTTAAGGTGTCTTGACCTTTCCCGCATTTGAGACTATTCGAACCAACCATATACAAACCCTATGATGGAAGATTTTAGTCCCAAAAAAAGTCTACAAGTAAATTATATCATTAGAATTGTGTCACCAAGATGAATCCAATGACTACTAATTTGCATAAAGGTATGAAAAAATTATAGACTTGAAAAAATACTGCAATGGCAAAAAAAATAAATTCTTCTCATATCATAAGTTATGTTTTTCAATCCTTTGACTCTTTAGATGGATGCAACACCAGATCCAAAAAAATAAAACTATAAAAACTATCCCAAATCAATGCTCTGATACCACTTGTAATGAAATTACTTAGATTTTCATAGTAATAGAATTATATATAGAATAATTAATATAATAATAATTAGACCCACAAAAATAATTGACAAAAGAGTAGAATACTCAATAATAATGATTGAGCTGCATTGAGGGGGCGACCTCCACAACAATGCAATAAGAGAAGAATTCACAATATGATGATAAAAGATCAACCACTACCTCATACATACATATATATATATATATATATATATATATATTTTGGGTTCAAGACCTTACTTATGGAATAACCATGGCTAACTAGAATGTATACACACACACACACACACACACACACACACACACACACACACACACACACACACACATTCTAGTTAGCCATGGTTATTCCATAAGTAAGGTCTTGAACCCAAAATTTATCCATACTCTTCTACCCAAACTCTTGATATACAAGAGTTCTATAAAATTATTATCTAACATTGCATCTCATATGGAAGCAAATCCATTTAGAATAGAGATTGAGACCCTACTTAGCAATATCAAAATGTATGGAGTTCTCCAACTTCTTTGGGTTGGTAGCAAATCTCCCATACAACTCTATCAAAACCTTTATTGCCTTCAAATTTATCCCAAACAATGTATCTAAGAAAATTTTCAAGTTTCTTATTGGTTATTTAAATAGGATCCCAATAAGAAGAACAATATACATGAGTGGATGCATGAAATTAAAAACAAATATAAATTTTGCCAGCCAGAGATGGGTTTAGTAATCTAATAGGATAATTTACTTTTCACTGTGAAAATAATATAGATCTAAAGATCAATACAAGAATCTTGAAAGTAGAAAATAATACCCAAGAATTTAAACATCTCTTAATGGGTAATCAACTTCCATTGATAAACCTTAAGCCAACTAGGTAGAGGAGCATAACATTATTTGTAGCTTTGGGTCTTGTCCCACTAAATGTTAGAGCCAAGGGACAAATAACATATTTGAAAACATTACATATCATTCTGAATAACTTCTTCTTCCTCTTGAAGAGAGAGAAAGGAGTCATCTATGAAATGCCCATTTAGGAGATGGATGTAAGGTTCTATGAGGAGGGTGATGCATTTGACAATACATCCAAAAGCATAATCTCTTAATAAATATCCAACACCCTTAACAACAAGAATATATAAGGATGGGGTAAGATGGAAACCTTACTTGATAGATCAAAAGAGACCAAAAATATTAGATTGGTGGCCATTAATGGTGAGACACGCTGAGGCATATTAGAAGAGGGTTTGAGTAGAGTGAATGAACTTAGGACCAAACCCCATATCTCGTAACATGGATAAGATAAAGGGCCATTTAATTCTATCATAGGATTTTTAAAATCTATTTTCATGAACAAAGCATTTTGTTTGAAGGCTTTAGCCCATTTCATTCCTTCTCACACAATAACAATAATGTCTAGAATATATCATTTTATAGATCTATTTAATTATTAAATTAATTTTAAATTTTAAAAATTAAAACCACTATATATAGATAACTAAAACATCTTACCTAACTTTCCACCAAAAGTTTCTAAAATAATAAATAATGTTATACAAATGTGATACAGGGGGTGAGATCAGCAAGGTAAGGGTTAGGGTTGTGTTGGTGTGGCCACAACTAAACCAACTAAATATTATGTTTTACTAAAATATATGAGTATCTCTTCAAATTTTAATTTTTTGACCCAATTATACTTCATAATTTTCAAAAATATTTTGTAGTTTAAAAACTAGACTGGACATTCTACAATTCATGTTTTTATAGCAGCTTAAAAAATTTAGTACAGGCATCCCAAATAATCTTTAAAAATTAAAGTTTCACATTTTTCATGATTAACATGTCCACTTAAAACCTTATTTTGTCCCCTATTCCATATACATACCCCACCCAAATAAACAAGTAAGGAGATAGAGAGTGCTTACTTTTTTAAATATTATCGATAGAGATTTTGGGTCACTTTTAGCCCTATCGTCATAACCTAATATTTTTTCACTAAGATATGAATAGAAGAACCTATGTGTCTATATTTTTAAATTAAAAAAAATTGTGTCAGGATCATATCGATGACCCTAATAAAAAATGTAGTCCTAACAGATCTTATATCATGAACAAATGTCTTCACCTTCATTTGCTTGTTGTTTCCTCTATTCTAGATGCACGACTCAACTCTTACCCTCATGAAATATATAATGAGTAAAAACTTGAAATGGATAAGGAGATAGGGAAGGGGGAATTAGAGATATGGATAATAGGGTTAGTTGATAGCATTTTATAGCTATCCCTCCTAATTTGTTAAACCCCTCAAAGTGTAGAGAGACATTAATAAACACAAAATGCATAATAAAAATAAATTTATGTTCTCAAATAACACTCTCAATAGGGTGCTTGATAAGTGATTTATTATACTCTATGATCATATGGATTTAATTACTTGTCTATTTATAGATGGCATGAATTCAAACTTTTGAACTATTTATGTATGAGTGACTTTCAACAACTAGAAATATGGAAGTTAAAAAGGTTTGGGGGGTGGGGGCATCCATTTTATTATTGCATAGGCTAACATAAAAATATCATATGATGGTCATATAAATTGGACATGAAAATCATGGGCTAACATGGGGGTTGAGTGAAGATTGCATAGAGATAAGTGAAGGCATTTCAAACTCAAAATTCATCATAATAATTGTATAACCTTGAATTAAGAACAATCATCTCATACGTAGACAAATTACCCATGTCTCCTCCCCTAAACATATATTTAAAAACATTAAATAAATGTAAAGGACAAAAAATAGTGTTTAAAATATATTTAATTACATCATTATGTTTAAACCTATCATCTTTTGTACTAAAATATTTTTATTGATCTAATGCAAACCAATTTGTAAAGATCTTTGAGTTAAATTTTTAGACTATTGGAAATTCATTGTCATATATACTAATAAATAATACTGATATAAAAGTATGAGATAATTTATAATAAAAAAAGTGTATAGTTGATATAACTATAGAATAAAAAATCTCAAAACATATAACTATTTATGAGAGCTTGAAACAACTTTGCTAGTGTTTCCCATGGTCAACTTGCCTTTTCTTGTATGTTTTCTTACTCTCCTTACATACTACTTCTACAAGAATTTATAGGGGTCCTATGTATTTATTATGCTTGATGTTCCACCATGTGGGTGAGACTACCCTATATAATGGCTTCCCCACTCTTAAATATAATCAAGGTTATAGGAGATGAGAGAGATGATGCCCAAGAGATCTCAAAAGTTTGTCCCAAAGGTCTTTGATGAGGTATTCCTTATAAACTTGCTTATTATCTAGAGGTATGTCTTAATGGTGATGTTATTGGACAAGCATCCAAATGGTATGAAATTTTTTCCCTTATTTCTTGCTTTATTGGCTGAGTCCCCTCATAAAAGTATATATAGAATTAGTTATGCCACCACTAGTAGCCATCATGCATCTATGTTGTTAATGTTAGAAACCTTACCAAAGGGTTCTTCTTTATTACCTTTAAATAGTCATCTAAATCCCAAGACCTCATTGACAAATCATTATATTAATTTCTTTGAAACACATTCATTATTTTATCTAAGTGATCCTCTATTTTCAAGGTCATAGACCAATCATCCCTTTGAATCACCATATGGGTTGAGATTTTTGGCTTACCAATGCACCTATAGGTCTTTATGAAATAAATTATTATTCCCATTAGACCCATTTTTTATTATGATCAAATCAAGTGGTTCTATTCTCACCCTAACAAATGGTTTTTCATTCAAGTGGACCTTTTTAGACTTGAAAGAATTTGTTGATATTCATGTAGGTGATGCCTAATGGTCATATAAAGTTGTATAATTCAAATTGCCTAACACTTTATTTTATTATTAGGCATCTGACCATCATATTAAATATCACCCCCTTATGGGATGTTCAAAACTCTCTTTGGACCCTCCTTAGTCTATGAAGCCCAAGGTGGTAGACAATGAAGATGGTTGGACCATAGTCCAGTCCAAGAAGCCTCAGCCTAGGCTAAAGCCCTCCTCCCATGTTACCTCTTCCTTAGGTTTCAAGCCTTCTTAGGAGATACCTAATCTTCCTCCCCCATTATTTTAGTTCCCCTAGCCCAGTAGAGCATAATTTCAAATATTTCTCAGGATCCCTAGTCCATAAGCTAGGATATCCTCAATCACTGGTGTTGATGGTGGTTTTGACATGCAACCAACAACTTCCTAAATTGAGGTTTCCCCCAACCTCTCCTAAAAGGATATTTTCCTCTGTGAGAGAGATAGATCTCCCCAAAGTCTCTTTTTATTTGGTATTGATAACCAGACAATCTCAGTTAGACATTACAACCATCCCATAAATGAGCCTCAAATATTTCAATGTTCACATATATTTAAATGATTAACAAACCCTTTTCCTATGAAAATCAACATATAAATATGACATAAAAATAGAGTTGATTCAAACAAGTTTATTCAATGCATAAATACAACAATTCAACAATAATAATAAAGAAAGAGCATGCAGTCAAGATAAACATTAAGTTTAAGCTGTAACTTAGAAACTAATATAAACTAATAAACTTATAAATAAAAAAAAGAGGGGAGGGTAGGGAGAAAGATAAAAAGGTCCTGCCACCATAGAGATGAAGCTAAAGTGTTTGATTGAACAAATCTCATAGAGACCAGTCCTTAGCTAAGCTAGACCTAGCACAAATCTAGCTAGAGGATGGTGTGAGAGTCTAGGGAGGAATTGATGTGAGTAAAGAGGAACATGACCACCATAAAAATGTGTAGGAAATGGACATTTAACAACACAAATATCTGAATATCAAGATATTTCTTGTTGATTAGCAAGGGTGAAATTTAAAACAACCATTTAGACAAAAACTTAATTTGTATAATAACAAGGAGAAGACTAATCTATTAAAACATGAAAATGCTTGGCTTATTTACTATGTGACCCAAAAGTTTGGTCTATCCTATTCTAAGTCTAAATTAAAAGGATCCAGATTTTAATACAATAAATAATTGATCTTCTATAGGAATTCAAGCTTGAGGAATTCAAACTGTTAGGTTGTGGAGCTAAAAGCTTCACTGATGCAGACATGGAGGAGGTTGCAGATGAGTTGCAGAGTGTCACTGTCTTTGGCATTGGTCTGGCCAATTGACGTCGGCAGGTAGGAGACAGGAAGCAACTGATGTCGGTCATGGATCGGCCGGCGTCGGTGACCCCCAGGCAGACAGGGACCGACGTCGGTCGCCTGTGTGGTTTGACTGCGAGCTTATTATGGGTAGTTAGCTAACGAACCAAGTGTTTGCATGATTAGAGCTATTTTTAGACTGAGAGCTATGGATCTAATTATTGTAATTAGATGTCTAATCATTGTTTGGATGAGATCTATATAATAGACTCATGGTTGTATTGGAAAAGTGTTCTAGTTTGAGTTGAGCAAAGTTAGCTCCTTCTGTGTGTGAGGTGAGCAAGGGTGTTCCTCCTAGTTCCACAGCAGTACTAAGGTAGGTGCTGGTTTTGGAGAGTCAGTAGGATTCTTCAGGTGTGTAGGATCTTGGTCACAGGTGCATGGCCTATATAGGAGATCTACATGGTAAGTAAGATCATTGATCTGCAGGTGTATGTGTGTGCAAGGTCAAGGTTCACAGGTGTGCAGAACCGAGTTGATTTGCAGGTGTACAAGATCAGATAAGACAGCAACACAACAGAGAGCAGAATCAGGCAAGATCTACTTGGAGTATAGGTGTGTACTCGGATAGAGCAAAGAGGAAGGCAAGGGATTTCCTTCCATAAGTATGGTCTGTTGAATTGCAGGTTGTTGTAGGTTCATGGGAGATCTACTTGAAGTACCTTGAGTACTTGTGGAGTACGTGGAGTACTTGTGGAGTGCGTGGAGCACTTGTGGTGTGCGTGGAGCACGGGAGGTGAACACCAACTCTGTATTTGAGTTGGGTGTTGGGACCTGAGAGGGAGAGCTTTGGGGAGAAGATTTAATGTTCACTTGAGGTGTGGGAAACCTCTGTAAGGTGGTGGAGAAGAAGTGGCATCTTCTTTATTGTATTCTTTTCTGTAAAGTGTTAATACAAGTTTTGTATTGTCTCTCATATCATGTGTTATTTTGAATTCTAGTTACTTGGTGAATCTGGTTAATTTCCGCATATTAAGTTGCTTGGTTTGGTAATCATATTGTGCTCTTTTGGTGGAGCAGACCCTGACAAGTGGTATCAGAGCTTTTGGTTGGGATACTGACAGATTGGTTTAGATCTGGGTAGTGTGTTTTGATTACAGGTCACTCTCAGGGGTTTCTGATTGAGTGGGAGTAGAGCAATGGTAGATGAAAGTAAGCTAAGAATGGAAGAGTTGAAAAGCATAGATGGTCTCTTAAGGTCCTATGGAAAGAAAGAGCAGGTAAAAGAATATTGTTGGTTGGTAGCAGATCAGCATGAAGGAACTAAAGATGCAGATGTTACAGGTGTGGTTGCACAGGATGCTTTGGAAGGTTTCTTGGATAAAGTTGAATCTTGGATAAAAGATTCAGTTGCCTCTTTCCATGCAGCCCCAGGTAGAGGAGTTGGTGAGCCTTGCCAAAGAATTGGCAAAGGGGAAGTGAAGCTGAAATTGCAGGTGGCCAACACACAGGTGTTGATGAAGGTCATGCAGGTCCCAGGTTTGGAGATATGGCTAATTTTTTCAGAAAGATTGGGTGATGAGAGATGCACAAGAACTCTCACAGCGAATGCACTTGAACTAGCTGGTGGTAAGAAAATAGGTACTCTTTATCTACTTGTTTATATTATTGATTCTTCTTTTGTTGTAGAGACATGGCTTCGTAGGCTTGGTCACATGAGCAGGAAGGAGATGCATGTTCTTAAGCGGAAGACAGATATATTTGATAGGCTTAAGAACTGGAAAGCCTTGGTGTACTTAGAGGAGATGGCGGACAGAAATCGGTGGATGGTGTTGGATACTTCTGAGCAGGGCAGTTTGGACATGGGTTTTAATTCAAAGGAGCTTGCGGGTAAAAAGTCATCACTCACAGGCGAACACAGATACCGGCATCGGTCAGGAGGAATCAGTGTCGAACAGAAAGGTGCCGATGTCGGTCATGTGCAGACCGAAGCCAGCGATGTCAGGCAGGGTAAGACCGATGTCGGTCAGAAAGACCGACGTCAGTAGTAGGTAAGACTGATGTCGGTCATGAGGACCGATGTCGGCAGCAGGGACACCAATATCTGCAGGGTCGGTAGTCAGGGATAGATGCATGGAACCGATGTCGGTCAGATGCAGACTGTGGAGTGACCAAGGTCGATCACTGTAACAGATTTTGGGTGGACAACACGCTGTCAAGGAGTCTCAAACACCCATACAGAGGACTGAAGATGTAAGTAGGCCCTCAAATTCATTGTTCCTCTTCTTTGTACTCATTGCTGATTGTAGAGTAGGAAGGATCCAAGAAATAGGTGTGAGCATGGCATGGATATATTACAGAACTAAGCGGAGATTTGGTAGTGTTGCCAGCAAGAAGAAAGCACAGAGACGAATGGATACCTTAGTTGAAGAATAGAGTGAACAGATACGTGAGATGGAAGACCAGGTATATGGTCTTGAGGAGCTGTAGGACAGTGGTACAGGTTTTGACAGGTGGAGGATGAAGCACGACTTTAGTGAATGTCAGGGTAACTACTGTGGTTTGTCTTACCAGGTGGATGATGAGTCGTGACATCATTCCGTTGCTGTATGTGGATGGTATGTTTTGCTAGCAGGATTATACATACAAGGTTTTGCTGAGCTAAGGGTAAGATTAGTTCAGTAGCATGTCATGAGGAGTTTGGAGCAGCAAAATTCTTTGACATGGGAGACATGGAGATCACAGGTTGATTTTGTCTCTAGTGGGAGCTGATGTGAATCAGGTGTTGGCAAGGTTCAGGATGCAGAGCCGGAGCACACTAAGGGCTGGACAGGTACAGTGTCTAAAATCACATGAGGTCTGGTATAGACCTGAGTATTCCCATGCAGTGGGAGCTATCAGAGAGTTAGGAGCCAATTCAGGGAAGTGGGTTCTCAGGTACTTGAGAGGGACCGGCAGCAGGGATTCATGCTATGCAGGGTCAGGACTTCACTACATGTGTTTTTAGGTTCAGATGTGGTAGGATACTCAGATGATAGGAGGTACATCACAATATGTGTGGTGGGTTGTCTTCAGGATTGATCTTGAAGAGGGATACAAACCAGGAAATAGATTAGACAGAGTACAGGTACAGGTACAGTGTAGCTATTTATCTCCAAGTGGGAGATTGTTAGGTTGTGGAGCTAAAAGCTTCACTGATGCAGACATGGAGGAGGTTGCAGATGAGTTGCAGAGTGTCACTATCTTTGGCATTGGTCTGGCCAAATGACGTTGGCAGGTAGGAGACAGGAAGCAACTGACGTCGGTCATTGATCGGCCGGCGTCGGTGACCCCCAGGCGGACAGGGACCGACGTCGGTCACCTGTGTGGTTCGACTGCAAGCTTATTATGGGCAGTTAGCTAACAAACCAAGTGTTTACATGATTAGAGCTATTTTTAGACTGAGAGCTACGGATCTAATTATTGTAATTAGATGTCTAATCATTGTTTGGATGAGATCTATATAATAGACTCATAGTTGTATTGGAAAAGTGTTCTAGTTTGAGTTGAGCAAAGTTAGCTCCTTCTGTGTGTGAGGTGAGCAAGGGTGTTCCTCCTAGTTCCACAGCAGTACCAAGGTAGGTGCTGGTTTTGGAGAGTCAGCAGGATTCTTCAGGTGTGTAGGATCTTGGTCACAGGTGCATGGCCTATATAGGAGATCTACATGGTAAGTAAGATCATTGATCTGTAGGTGTATGTGTGTACAAGGTCAAGGTTCAAAGGTGTGCAGAACTGGGTTGATTTGCAAGTGTGCAAGATTAGATAGGACAACAACACAACAGGGAGCAGAATCAGGTAGGATCTACTTGGAGTACAGGTGTGTACTCGGATAGAGCAAAGAGGAAGGCAAGGGAGTTCCTTCCATAAGTATGGTCTGTTGAATTGTAGGTTGTTACAGGTTCATGGGAGATCTACTTGAAGTACCTTGAGTACTTGTGGAGTACGTGGAGTACTTGTGGAGTGCATGGAGCACTTGTGGTGTGCGTGGAGCATGGGAGGTGAACACCAACTCTGTATTTGAGTTGGGTGTTGGGACCTGAGAGGGAGAGCTTTGGGGAGAAGATTTACTGTTCACTTGAGGTGTGGGAAACCTCTGTAAGGTGGTGGAGAAGAAGTGGCATCTTCTTTATTTCATTCTTTTCTGTAAAGTGTTAATACAAGTTGTGTATTGTCTCTCATATCATGTGTTATTCTGAATTCTAGTTACTTGGTGAATCTGGTTAATTTCCACATATTAAGTTGCTTTGTTTGGTAATCATATTGTGCTCTTTTGGTGGAGTAGACCCTGACACAAACTCAATCAAATTTTACTATTAATGGGGCCATTAAAATGATTCCATATGGTTAAAAGAGTGTGGTTGAGTAGACATCTTGATATCTTTGACATACTAAAGGCATTCTCAAAATTTGTGTAATCATATGTCATGCTTCTTCAAGTTTGAATTTGTTTTTTATGCTCCATGTTTAATCCTCATGCATATTACATGTTAATTATTCATGATTTAGTTGGATTGTGACTTAATTCTAAGGATCAAATTAGATGCATAGTCAAATCTTAGATTTTGATAGTTTTGATGGCCACACAAGCCACCCAATTTAAGCTAGTGTCTTGTTGGTTACACAACCAATGTGTCCTTCATTCTGATGAGTTTTTTAGCCCTAATTGACACTTGGCATCTTGTTGGTGCTCATGGGCTTTAGCTATCTTTTTTCACCTTCATCTTCTTCCTGACCACGTGTCTTCTTTTTATTCACTTGGGATCTTAAGCTCTCATCACCTCGCTATCATGCGTCACTTTCTCGGACCTTTAGGATTCTTCCTTTGTCACCATAAATGGTCTTTCCTCTAGAATCATAGGCTCTAAGATGTCACCACATGGTAACATCTAAGGAACTTAGGGTCTTGGGGATTCAGGCTCTTTAGCTATTGGGATAAGATTTAGTCTCTTTATGGTTTCAAACTTTACATGCTAACTATTTCCTTTATGGTAAAGTGAGAGTTTTCCATGTGGTGTCATCTTTCTCACCCATTTCTCTAACATACCACCCTACTTGCACATACTATTGTAGGATAGTAGGGCAATGCAATTGTATCACATGGCATCATCCCACTCACCCACTCATTCGAGCATCTAATATCACTTTTATCCTACATAAAAATATTTGGGTTAGATGGGAAATTAGATTATGCCATGTATAATCATCCCACTAACTCGTAATCCTAAAGGCTTTACATGGGTATGGACATCTCTAAGATAGTAGATCAATGGGATTATGCCTCATGGTCTACTAACCCACTATCTTATTAGCCATGAACATTAATGATGCCATCACCCTGCTAATAAACCTTCCAAATAATTAACTATATTTTGAAGTATCATAAAAGTGTCGTATGCCACTGGGTAACTTTTAATGAAATTGGCTAAGTCTTGTGGAGCAAAATTTTGACATGTAGCTTAGGGTAAAAGTACAAAATTGACTAAGTAATGAAAGTTACTCTAAAATGGGTTTGGGACCATCAGGATATGCTAGAAATTACCATGTGGCACTACGATTTACTTTGGATACCTACAAGCACCACATGAAAAGGCATAGTCAACAACCTTAATTTAAAAACCAACAACTAAGCATTTGAAAATAAATGACTCAGTGAAAAGCCAATGAATTTAAAAAACAATGTCTAACAAAAATTGAAATTGAAATGACTAAGTCCAAATTTGAAAATCCTTGCTTTCATAGGAAATTCCATGAATATTTATCCTCAAATACATAGGTCTTCAAAACTTTTGTTTAGAACAAAAGTCTTGACTATTTTCATTGCAATTTTTAAAAAAGATTAAACACTTAGAAAACTTGCGACTTTCACCTCTTCACAAAATTTTGCCTTTGGAATTTGTGTCATCATAACTTTTTTAGGGATTTTATTCTAAATTTTAGTAAAATAATTTCGATAAAATCTTAACACCTCTTTTGAAGACTCAAA
This sequence comes from Torreya grandis, assembly GCA_037957365.1. Taxonomy (NCBI): domain Eukaryota; kingdom Viridiplantae; phylum Streptophyta; class Pinopsida; order Cupressales; family Taxaceae; genus Torreya; species Torreya grandis. The sequence goes on along the minus strand of JARHVA010000032.1, from coordinate 9,946,833 downwards.
ACTTGGCCATTCTCTGCACAGTCCTCAAAACTTTTGTTTAAAATAATTGTTGCAACTGCTTCACTCAAAATTTTTCCTAAAGAGTGAAAAGACTTTGGAAATTTCACTTCACTGAAGAAAAAGTATGACAACATGATTTTCCCAAACATAAAGTCTAAAAGCCAACTTTATAAACATTCAACGACTTTACCTCAAAATTTAAGTAGAAATGGATCAAACTACCCAAGAAAAGAAGTAATAAACTTCTTAAAAAGTTAGAAAATATACATAAACCTAAGGTGAAATAACCCAAAAAGTTGTAAACTATGTTTCATAACATAAGTATGCAAATAGACTAATATTTAATAGAATTATGCTAATTTAGATATTAAATAAATGCATCTTAAATGAAATCTTGGACTGAATTGAAGAAGTACACAGACATTAAACTGAACCCATTCAGTCACTTGTAACTTAATAATTTAGTGAATTGACAAGATGGCTAATTTAAATCAACAACCACAATAAATACATGAAATGGATAAGACTGGAATCCAAATAAAATAGGGTCCCCATTTTATGACTAAAAATGGGGCATGTTTTACAAGCAATAACAAATGGTGACTCTTAATGGGAAATCCTCCTGATAATTTCAAGAATCTATAATCTCTAATTTCATAAGAAGAAAAAGCATTAACTGCAAGCTATTATTTAAAACAAACTAGAATTCAATAGATGCTAAATTTTATAATAACAAGTGATATAATAATATATGATCTTTTCAAAACCATCTATGTGTGTGACAAAGTGATTTACTCCTTTATTTTGCATTCACATGTGATAATTCAAATTTTCTAAGGACATAATTGCTAAAGGAAAATATTTTACAATTCAGCTTGGGGGGAAGTTATTTGGGCATTACTCTGCTACCAACTAGGTATTCATAAATCTAATAGAGATACCTCTATTCCCTTCTAAAGGCCTTTCTCCACTGCCAACCAAGCCATAAATCTTGTGGTGGAGGTTGTCAAGATCACCCTTTTAAGGAATAATTTAAATTTTACTTTTATCTCAATTTTTTTGAAAGGACATTTTGCAATTCATCCATAGAGGGTTAGAGACCAAGCCACAAGTACAAATAAATCAAACAAGTTCATAACAACTCATTACAAACTAGAAATGAAATAATGCTACATTTTTCTTTAGATATTTCATTAAGTGTTTTAAATGGATTCAAAAAAGAAGATAGTTGCTGTAAAATTCATAAGTCATATTATGAATCATTGACCTTTAGAACTCAAGAAATGATCAAATTAATAACAAGTTCACATAGAATTTTCAAGTAAAATTTTTAGTTAGGCTCTCTAAGTGCCATTTCCATTATCTTTACAACAACCTGCCACTTCATTATCATGATTAACAAGGGGAACACGAGGCCAAAAATAAAAGGATGAGGCAAAAAAAAGAAGAGGGAAACCAAAACAACAAAAAGGGAAAGAAAGAAAAAGCTAAAAAAAACCAAAAGGAAAAGAGAAATTAATTATAGAGGTCCTCAAGCAAATGCATGATTGAATTAATCAGACACTTGATTCTTCAAGATTTTGTGAAGGGCAGAGAGCACACCTAATTTATTATATGCTACCCTCTATGATAAAAACACTATCCCATATATATTCATCAATGTTTAGTTCATACAATTCAAGCAAACTAGGACTAAGAAATTTTACATTATGTTTACATGTAGATTACAAAAATCATGAGGGATAAGGTTTAAAAATACCTCAGCCCATAGCTTGTAATAAAATGAGGGATAAGGTTGGGTATTCATACATACCATATTTATTAGAAGATCTAACTTGAAAGTGGCATGTTATTGATAGAAACCAGTAGATGAGTCACTTGGTGTCTGTTCTTTGGTGTAAATGGATGTTGTGGCCACATCCTGTTCTTCTTATTCATTTTCATAAAGGCATGGGAATGGCTCTACCCATGTTAATGATCTTATAGACTTGTCATCAATGGCTAAAGTATGTGGATATCTAGGCTAAATTAGATCATTCTCAGCTTGAACCTCTATTGGTATGACTTCTTCATTCAGGTCACTAAGTTCATGACTCCCATTTATAGCTTGACTACTTCTTCTATAGGGAGGAACACTTGGGTATTATCAATTACTATGAAGGTAGGGATGGATTAAGGAGAGAGGTTATCTACTCTAGGTTCTACTACTATAGGTTCTTCCAATACACCTTCCCTGAAGGAATAACCTAGCTCTTCATTTAGGTTCTCTTTGATATCATCCTCTTCTAATGATGAGGAGGAAACCACACTAGAAAAAAATGGTTTCTTTCTATTTTCCATACATGGATCTATTTCTTTATTTTATTCATGCATCAATTTATAATCAAGGTTTGTCAAATCCTCAAATAAATGAATATCTATCGAAGACATGTTAGACCATTCAACCTCAAGATTCAACTCAGTGGGGAAAATCCAATCAGACAAGCCTTCAAAGAAAACTTCATCAGAATAAGAAATCTCATCATATTTATCATTAAAGACAATGTCAATATTACTTTCAACATTGAGACCTTGAAGATCATTAACAACATCTGTTAGGTTGTGGAGCTAAAAGCTTCACTATGCAGACATGGAGGAGGTTGCAGGATGAGTTGCTGAGTGTCACGGAGACTGGCGTTTGGTCTGGCCAACCGACGTCGGCAGTATTAGACAAGGAAGCAACTGACGTCGGTCATGGATCAGCCGATGTCGGCGACCCCCAGGCGGATAGGGACCGACGTCGGTCGCCTGTGTGGTTCGACTGTGAGCTAATTACGGGCAATTAGCTAACGAACCAAGTGTTTGCATGAAGAGATCTATTTTTAGACTGAGAGCTGCGGATCTAATTATTGTAATTAGATGTCTAATCATTGTTTGGATGAGATCTATATAATAGACTCATGGTTGTATTGGAAAAGGTGTTCTAGTTTGAGTTGAGCAAAGTTTGCTCCTTCTGTGTGTGAAGTGAGTAAGGGTGTTCCTCCTAGTTCCCTATCAGTGCCAAGCTTGGTACTGGTTGGAGAATAATAAGGACTTGGTGAGGCAAGGACAAGGGTTCTTCAGGGTGTAGAGTGATCTACATGGTAAGTAAGATCATTGATCTGTAGGTGTATGTGTGTGCAAGGTCAAGGTTCATAGGTGAGCAGAACCGTGTTTGATTTGCAGGCGTGCAGGATCATATAGACAGCAACACAACAGGGAGCAGTATCAGGCAGGATCTACTTGGAGTATAGGTGTGTACTCGGATATAGCAAAGAGGAAGGCAAGGGAGTTCCTTCCATAAGTATGGTCTGTTGAATTGCAGGTTGTTGCAGGTTCATGGGAGATCTACTTGAAGTACCTTGAGTACTTGTTGAGTACGTGGAGTACTTGTGGAGTGCGTGGAGCACTTGTGGTGTGCGTGGAGCACAGGAGGTGAACACCAACTCTGTATTTGAGTTGGGTGTTGGGACCTAAGAGGGAGAGCTTTGGGGAGAAGAATTACTGTTCACTTGAGGTGTGGGAAACCTCTGTAAGGTGGTGGAGAAGAAGTGGCATCTTCTTTATTGTATTCTTTTCTGTATAAAGTGTTAATACAAGTTGTGTATTGTCTCTCATATCATGTGTTATTCTGAATTCTAGTTACTTGGTGAATCTGGTTAATTTTTGCATATTAAGTTGCTTGGTTTGGTAATCATATTGTGCTCTTTTGGTGGAGCAAGATCCTGACAAGTGGTATCAGAGCTTCAGGTTGGGATACTAACAGATTGGTTTAGATCTGGGTAGTGTGTTTTGATTACAGGTCACTCTCAGGGGTTTCTGATTGAGTGGGAGTAGAGCAATGGCAGATGAAAGTACGCTAAGAATGGAAGAGTTGAAAAGCACAGATGGTCACTCATGGTCCTATGGAAAGAAAGAGCAGGTAAAAGATTATTGTTGGTTGGCAGCAGATCAGCATGAAGAAACTGAAGATGCAGATGTTGCAGGTGTTATTGCACAGGATGCTTTTGGAGGTTTCTTGGATAAAGTTGAATCTTGGATAAAAGATTCAGTTGCCTCTTTCCATGCAGTTCCAGGGAGAGGAGCTGGTGAGCCTTGCCAAAGAATTGGCAAAGGGGAAGTGAAGCTGAAATTGCAGGCGGCCAACACACAGGTGTTGATGAAGGTCATGCAGGTCCCAAGTTTGGAGATATGGCTAATTTCTTCAAAAATATTGGGTGATGAGAGATGCACAAGAACTCTCACAGTGGATGCACTTGAATTAGCTGGTGGTAAGAAAATAGGTACCCTTTATCTACTTGTTTATATTACTGATTCTTCTTTTGTTGCAGAGACGTGGCTTTGTAGGCTTGGTCACATGAGTAGGAAGGAGATGCATGTTCTTAAGCAGAAGACAGATATATTTGACGGGCTTAAGAAATGGAAAGCCTTGGTGTTTATGGAGGAGATGGCGGACAGAACCCAGTGGTTGGTGCTGGATACTTCTGAGCAGGGCAGTTTGGACATGGGTATTGATTCAAAGGAGCTCGCGGGTAAAAAGTCATCACTCACAAGTGAACACAGATACCGACGTCGGTCAGGAGGAATCGGCGTCGAATAGACAGGTGCCGATGTCGGTCATGTGCAGACCGAAGCCGGCAATGTCAGGCAGGTTAAGACCGACGTCGGTCATGGGACCAATGTCGGCAGTAGGTAAGACCGATGTCAGTCAAGAGGATTGACGTCGGTAGCAGGGACACCGACGTTGGCAGGGTCGGTAGTCAGGGACAGACGCATGGGAACCGACGTCGGTCAGATGCAGACTGTGGAGTGGCCGAGGTCGGTCACTGTAACTAATCTTGGGTGGACAGCACGCTGTCAAGGAGTCTCAAACACCCATACGGAGGACTGAAGGCATAATTAGGCCCTCAAATTTGTTGTTCCTCTTCTTTATACTTGTTGCTAATTGTAGAGCAGGGAGGATCCAGGAAACAGGTGTGAGCTTGGCATGGATGAGGATGTGATTCCTTGGAGGAGAACCAAATAGTTGTGTTTCGGTAGGGTTGCCAGCTGGTATGAAAGCACAGAGACGAATGGATACCTTAGTAGAAGAATAGAGAGAACGGATACGTGAGACAAAAGACCAGGTATATGGTCTTGTGGAGCTGCAGGACAGTGGTACAGGGTTTGACAGGTGGAGGATGAAGCATGGCTTCAGTCAGTGTCGGGTAACTCTGTGGTTTGTCTTACCAGGTGGATGATGAGTCACGACATCATTCTGTTGCTGTATGTGGATGGTATATTTGCTAGCAGGGTTAGTACATATAGGGTTTTGCTAAGCTAAGGGTAAGATTAGCTCAGTGGCATGTCAGGAGGAGTTTGGAGCAGCGAAATTCTTTGACATGGGAGGCATGGAGATCACAGGTTGATTTTGTCTCGAGTGGGAGCTGATGTGAATTAGGTGTTGGCGAGGATCAGGATGCAGAGCCGGAGCACACTAAGGGCTGGATAGGTACAGTGTCCAAAATCACATGAGGTCTGGTATAGACCTGAGTATTCCCATGCAGTGGGAGTTGTCAGAGAGTTAGGAGTCAATTCGGGGAAGTGGGTTCTCAGGTACTTGAGAGGGACCGGCAGCAGGGATTCATGCTATGCAGGGTCAGGACTTCACTACATGTGTTTATAGGTTCGGATGTGGCAGGGTACGCGGATGATAGGAGGTACATCATAGGTTGCGTGGTGGGTTGTCTTCAGGATTGAGCTTGAAGAGGGATACAAACTAGGAAATAGATTAGATGGAGTACAGGTATAGGTACAGTGCCGCTGTTTATCTCCAAGTGGGAGATTGTTAGGTTGTGGAGCTAAAAGCTTCACTGATGCAAACATGGAGGAGGTTGTAGGATGAGTTGCTGAGTGTCACAGAGATTGGCATTTGGTTTGGCCAACCGACGTCGACAGTATTAGACAAGGAAGCAACCGACGTCTGTCATGGATCGGCTGGCATCGACGACCCCCAGGCGGACAGGGACCGACGTCGGTCGCCTGTGTGGTTTGATTGCGAGCTAATTACGGGCAGTTAGCTAATGAACCAAGTGTTTGCATGAAGAGATCTATTTTTAGACTGAGAGCTGCGGATCTAATTATTGTAATTAGATGTCTAATCATTGTTTGGATGAGATCTATATAATAGACTCACGGTTGTATTGGAAAAGGTGTTCTAGTTTGAGTTGAGCAAAATTTGCTCCTTCTATGTGTGAAGTGAGTAAGGGTGTTCCTCCTAGTTCCCTATCAGTGCCAAGCTTGGTACTGGTTGGAGAATCATAAGGACTTGGTGAGGCAAGGACAAGGGTTCTTCAGGGTGTAGAGTGATCTACATGGTAAGTAAGATCATTGATCTATAGGTGTATGTGTGTGCAAGGTCAAGGTTCACAGGTGAGCAGAACCGTGTTTGATTTGCAGGCGTGCAGGATCATATAGACAACAACACAACAGGGAGCAGTATCAGGCAGGATCTACTTGGAGTACAGGTGTGTACTCAGATAGAGCAAAGAGGAAGGCAAGGGAGTTCCTTCCATAAGTATGGTCTGTTGAATTGCAGGTTGTTGCAGGTTCATGGGAGATCTACTTGAAGTACCTTGAGTACTTGTTGAGTACGTGGAGTACTTGTGGAGTGCATGGAGCACTTGTGGTGTGCATGGAGCACAGGAGGTGAACACCAAATCTTTATTTGAGTTGGGTGTTGGGACCTGAGAAGGAGAGCTTTGGGGAGAAGAATTACTGTTCACTTGAGGTGTGGGAAACCTCTGTAAGGTGGTGGAGAAGAAGTGGCATCTTCTTTATTGTATTCTTTTCTGTATAAAGTGTTAATACAAGTTGTGTATTGCCTCTCATATCATGTGTTATTCTGAATTCTAGTTACTTGGTGAATCTGGTTAATTTTTGCATATGAAGTTGCTTGGTTTGGTAATCATATTGTGCTCTTTTGGTGGAGCAAGATCCTGACAACATCATCAAAATTATTTTGCATTTCTAAACTAGCTATAATAGATCCACCCTTTTCATGATTTATGCATTCAATAATTAGAGGCTCTCTATGTTTCTATAAGAAGGGAATGGATGCCATGGCATCATCTTTTTCTTCCATCTTCTCTTATTTTTTAGGTAGCTCTTATCCTACTTGTTTCTTAGCCACAAAGTTTCCAAAAATAACCATTGATTCTTCATCTTTAGACTCATCTTAACTATTTTAGCCTCTAAATAATATATTAGGATTAGGATGTTGCATGTTCTCAATGTGCATGATCATATCAATATTATCTTCACATCTATGCTCATAGACCCCTTGTTGTGCATTCATAAATATAACTTTATAACATGAGTTGTGTGTTTCTCCTTGGCCTCCTCCTGCAATAAATGTCATGTCATTAGTAAAAACACCTAAATATACTAAATCATTAACATAATAAGAAGTAACCTCCTAATTATACACAATATTAATTGGGTTATATGCATTGAAAGACTAAGCATGGATCTCATTTTTCATAAGGAGCTTTGGTTTGGTGAAGGCTTGGGACAACACTTCATTATAGGACACAAATTTGTCCATGGGCTAACTTGTAGGAATATAACTAGAAGGACTTTGGGTCATTGACTATTTCTCTACATTGACCACCTCTTGGTAGACCAAGCCTAATGAAGTGAGAGAATTAGGGTTCATTTTGATTGATATGGAAATCAGAAGATCCAAGGTTTTGAGATATAGTCCTATTACTGCATCTTCCTTATTTAAGTAAGGGTCTTTCAATCCCCTATACAACTAATGGATTATATGGTTGAATGTACTAACTAACTCCTAGGGCTCTTTATTAATAGTGGAAAAGTGATAAAATGACATAGAAGGGTCTATGGATGCACTAAAATGATTGAAGAATAATTTCTCAAAGGTAGCCTAAATAGTGATAACCCTTCTAGTAAGTTGAGATACTAAGAATAATTGGTTAAGTCAAATGTAAAAGGGAATATATGGCAAGCCACATCCTCATGATGAATCTATTTTCTATTAGGGCCTTCTTGAAAACTAGAACATGATCTTCAACAATGAGAATCCTGACATTGATATACTTTGGATAGAATTTGTGGGGGGTTTTGGGCAAATCATGGGAAGGTAATATAATAATTATAGGACAACTATGTGCACCTAGACAGTAACTCTTAGGGTCAGTTTTCTAATATGGAAGAAATTGGGAAATGTGACTAGATAAAAGTCTCTAAAATTATGTAAACACATGAAATAAACTAGAATATCCTGATGGGCCCTCCTTCTAGTGTTAATTTTTGATGATGGTTTTGACATGCAACCAACAACTTCCTAGATTGAGTTTTCCCACAACCTCTCCTAAAAGGATATACTCCTCTATGAGAGAGATAGATCACCCCAAGGTATTTTCTTATCAGGTATTGGTAACCAAACAACCTTATTTAAACATTGCAACCATCCCATAAATGAGCCTTACGAATATTTTATTGTTCACAAATTTTTAAAATGCTAATAGACCTTTTTCTTATGAGAACCAACATATAGATATGGCATAAAACCGGAGCTAATTTAGACAAGTTTATTACACACCTAAATAAAATAGTGTAACAAAAACAATAAACAAAGAGAATGCAGTCAAGATAAACATTAAGTTCAAGCTGAAACCTAGAAACTAAGCTAGACTAAACTAAGAAACTGATAAAAAAATAAGAAAATGAGGGGAAGGCAAACAAAAAGTGAAAAAGGTCCTGCCACCATAGAGATGAAGCTAAAGTGTCTGATCAAACAAATCTCAGAGAGACCAGTCCTTAGCTAAGCCAAACCTAGCCCAAATCCATCTAGATGATGGTGTGAGAGTCTGGGGAGGAATTGACGTGAGCAAAGAGGAACATGACCACCATAAAAATGTATAGGAAGTGAAAATTTAATAACATAATGATATGAATATCAAGATATTTATTGTTGATTAGCAAGGGTGAGATTTAAAATAATCCTTCAACTACAAAATTCATTTACATAACAACAAGGGGAAGACTAATTTATTAAAACATGAAATTTTTTGGTCTATTAACTATGAGAGCCAAACAATTTGGTCCAGCCTATTCTAAGTCTAAACTAAAAAGATTCAACCTTTAATACAATGAAGAATTGATATTATATAGGCACGTAACCTTGAGGAGTTAAAAATAAATCAAATTTTACCACTACTGGGGTAGTTACAATGATTTCATATGGTTGAGGGAGTTTGGTCAAGTAAGCAGATCAAGATCTCTGACACATTGAAGGCATGCCTAGAATTTGCATAACTTTTTGCCATGCCTCTTCAAGGCTAAGTTTGTATTTTATACTCCATGCTTAATCATCATGCACAAACCATGTTAATTATTCATGATTTAGTTGGACCATGACTTAATTATATGGATCAAATTGGTAGCATAGTTCAATCCTAAATTTTGATGGTTTTCAAAGCAAGATGGGCCATCTAATTTAACGTAGTGACTTGTTAGCTATGAAAACAATGTGTCTTTCATTCTGACAGGTTTCCTAGCCCTGATTACCACTTGGTAGCTTATTGGTACTTGTGGGTTTTAGTTATATTTATTTTCCTTCATCTTCTTCCTAGCCACATGGCCTCTTTTTATTTGCCTAGGATCTTAAGATCTCATCCCCTCTCTACCATGTGTCACTTTCTCAGCCCTTTAGGATTTTTCCTTTGTCACCACAAATAGTCTTTCCTTCAATATCACAAGCTCTAGGATGTTTCCATATGGAAGCATCTCAAGAACTTGGGGGCTCAGGGATTCAAGCTCTTTGGCTATTGGGTCAAGCTTTTGTCTTTCTATGGTTTCATGCTCTGCATGCTAACTATTTCCTTTATGGTGAAGTGAGATTTATCCATGTGGCATCATCTCACTCATCCATTGATCTAACATATCTCCCTAATTTCATAGACTATCATGGCATAGCGAGGTAATGAGATTACACTATGTGGCATCATCACACTCATTTAAGGCTCTAACATCACTTTTGGCCTGCATAGAAATATTTGGGTTAATGGGGTAATATGATAATGTCATGTGATATCATCCTACTAAACTACTTGTCAAAAGGCTTTGTGTGGGTACAAACATATTTGGAACAATGGATTAATAAATATAGACACCAAAAATATACACATAATGGTTCTAAATGTCACAATTCCCCTTATACCACGTCAAGACCCCCTTGGGTCCAGCCATTAACCTTTTGACCAAAAACCAATCCTAACCTAAGTCAATTGACCTTCTCATTAAAACCCACCTTTTAACTAACCCTACCTTGGAGATGATCAAGGTGAACATCGATGGTCACCTTGACATCAACCGTCAGGTTCCATTATCTAAACCAACTTAACTCACCCTTAACTTTGCCTTGCTTTTTCATAATTAGCTCATCTAAATCTATTTACTAGTCATTGCATGCACAAGTTATAATTAGAAATCCTAGCTAACATTTTATTGCACCTCTCCTTCCTTGTCTAAAACAAGAGAGGATCAAGAGGTGAAATATATCAAAAACTATCAAGATATTTTACATCTAGAGCTTCTTTTTCAAGTGTTCTTCCATCAATCCAGTGATCTAGTCATTACATTAGATATCTGACTTGCTATCATCCCTCAATCCATATCCAAGTATTATGACTCTTCCAAAATCATGTCAGACTCTATCAATGAGCTAACCACCTCAAACACTCATCAGGTCAACCTTCTATAAGCTAAGTATTTGTTTTCCATTATTCAATTACTTTACTTGTATTTCACAATCAGCCCAGCATAAACCAATCTCCTAGAATTGCCTTTTATGATCCCACCAATCTAACTTTTATCAGCCCATACCTAACACATAGTAACCACTGATGGTCAGCTTGACCACCAACAGTCTATTTAACCGCTAATGGTTACCTTAACCACCAATGATCACCTCAACCACTAGCGATCACCTCAACCATTGATCGTCACTATGATAGGAAATAATAACAAGTTATTTTCACCCATTTATCCTCAACCAAATCTAATTTTCTCTTCATCTACCTATTCACAAACCCTTGTCCTATTTTCTAAAGCACTCTTGACCCATTTAGCATTAGTATTGACCTATTTATTGCTATATTAGTCATTTTTATTCTATTTCTTTATCAAGCATTTCTTGTATTTGATTTTAGTAGTTTTTAATTATTGATGCAAGTAATCTATATTATGTTTTCTAAACTTAATTATTTAAAACATGTGGATTGATAACCTCTAAAGAAGCTCATGCTTTTGGGATATAGCAAGTGCTAGGCAATCCACCCAAATATATATCTAACCAACCATTTATTTTAGTATTGTCTTATTTACATGTCATCCTTTCAAGCCAAAGAGGAGTTCTTCACAATTATCTAATTTAACGTGCACATAATCAAACAAGTTTTTCAACCATACCTATATCTAGTTTCTTCTTCTTCCTTTCTTGAAATATAATCTGAAATTGATTGAAATATTTTGGCACACCTGATGGGACCCTTGAATCTCTACTTGGGTTTTTTTTATTTGCATCTATATGCTCTTCTCCCTATTTTGTGCTCATAAATGACATTAAAGTTTCTTTTTGGGCTTAAAATTGAATGCATACATTGTTTGCTTGCAATTTTAGCTCACATAGTTTAAATTAAAAGAAAGTAATTTAATCATAACATCACTTGTATTATAAACTAAACCAAACTACCTATATCAATCAAACATCAAACAACTTGAGACAAGGCTTGACTAGGATTTCATCACCTAATGGTCACCTTACCCTTTCCCGACAATCCTACTTGGAGGTCATTACCAAGGGGAGAACCAACTCAGCTCTCTAGTTGAGTATAAACTATAATAATTGATATATATTAGCTAAGCACTCAACACCCTTATCATTTTGGTGTGTGAAGTGAGGGGGTAGGCACCAATACCTTGATTTCCAATATAGATCCTTTTTGAGAGCCTGAACAACTTGAAACCATCCATAGATTTATTCTTTAGTACCTTTTTTTATTATCCCAAGTGGAGTCACACAATTTCTTGAAAGCTTAAGGCATAAGCCAAAGGAGAGACTAAAAATAACTTTATGACTTAACATACTTTCTAGTGTGTGATTGATTTTTTTTCTCATTTATCATCTTTGAATTATTTGAGTGGTGAGATTTTTTATGTATTCTCTCTCCCTTACCTTGGATGGTTCTAACTCACCAATAAATAAATTTCCTAGTAGAACAAAACCCATCACCAAACCATCTCCTACTTCCTCATCCATGGAGTACATTTCTAAACTAGAAAACTCTTCTAATCCTTTAGAAAGTCCTTCTTTCCCTCAATAAGTTATTTTAAGAGATACAGACTTTGACACCTTCTTAGATAACAATCCTATGGCCCTTCACCATTATCTTAACACCATGCCTCACCATACCCCTGCTTTAGTTCCACCTATAGACCCAACTTATGGCATACCTTCCCACCTTATGGGAAATCCTTCTATTTCCATAGTCACCACCCAACCATTGAATACCAAAGCATCCTCATCTACTAATAATCCCTTTGATACTACTATGGAAAACTAACATATAAACACCCTTATACCTTCCACCCCCACCAACAATTCCTCTACCTTAGGAGCAACCTAACCACTAACCACCTATACTCCCATCACCATGGGAGTACCTACCATTAACATTTACAACCTTCCTTTGACTACCCCCAATATGCTAACCACTACCCTACTTTAAAATCTTATGGTGTCTATACCTTCTACCTTACCACTGATTAGTATAAAGGTCACCACCTTTCATTTAGTTATAAACTCAATTATAGCTCCTACCCATACCACCTTAACCTATAAATAGGTACCCATCACACCCAACTTGGGTTACATCCCTAACCCACAAGGGCATGTACCTCTACCCACTACCAAACCACCTACATCCACCTACCCATACACAACATCCTCCCAACCACCTATGTCCACATATTAATATGTGGAAACTCCTCAACCTCCTACTAGTTATCAGTATGTCACCCAACCACCACAAAAATAAACACCTTATAATCTTTCAGGTGTACAACCTCAAATGGATATAATGAAAATATTCATGGATAAAATGACTACCTTAGAGTCATCCATCTCTAGTGCTCACAACATCTTATCATATGACTAGATCTATAACATACCCATTCACCCATCTATCCCTATCAGACCATACCCTCCTCAATGGTAAATTCCCAAGTTCTCTAAGATTTAGAGTAAGGAGGATCCCCAACAACACCTCAGGGCATTTAGGCATGCATGTTATTTAATTTCTTATGATGATGACCTCCTTCTTTGTACCTTCTCTAAGTCCCTATTTGATCCATCATTGGATTGGTATAGTGCCATTACCAAACACTCTTTGTTCTCCTTCACCTAGTTGGCTCAAAATTTCTTAGATCACTTTTCAATAAACATCTCCAAGAAAGTTTCCATCACTAACATTTACTCTATTCAAAAAAATTATGATGAATCTGGTGCTAATTTTGTGGCCCATTCGAGAAGCCTAATCAATCAAATTTCCTTCTCTTTACCCAACCCAAAATAATAGAACCCTTTGCTTGGGCATGGGTCAAGCACATCTCTTCTACATTACATGTCCAGAACTTTAGGACCTCTGACAAAGCTTTTACCATGGTACGTAATTTATAAAATAAAGCCATCAATGAAGGAAAGTTAAAGTTGAAAAATAAAAACTCTACCTACAAAACCAATGAGGCCTCTTCCTCTAAATCAGAGAACCAAACTAATACCAATGCCAAAAAAAGGGAGTGCAAACATAGTTTTCCTTAAGGCTGCTCCTCCACTATTTGTCAATCAACCAAATTCCTCTAACTCCTCAAAGCAAAACATGAGAAACCAAAACTGAAACAATCAAAATCAATTTACTTTACTTGGGAAATCTTATGCTTCAATCCTAGAGAAGTTACTGAAGACTAATATCATATAACTTCCTCTTATCAAAAGACCTCAATAGTTTGATTATTTTCATCTTGTACCTAGCTGGTACAATGAGAATGACCTATGTGTTTTCCATCAAGTAGTGGGGCATGATGTTAGTAGGTGTAATACCTTAAAAATCATTGCCTAATCCCTCATTGAAAAAGGGAAGCTTGTATTGGATAACCCTAATGCACCTTCAAACCAATCCCTTGACATTTTTAGACAACTTTTCCCTAATCATGTGCCTACCAAAAAAGAAAGAAATAAAGATGAGTGTTCTCGTGATACCCATACTGTCAATATGGTTCTTAACACACTTATTACTAAATAACCTACCACCCAGTATACCTATTCTTCTCCCTATCCACTTATTGAGGTAGTGGAGATACCTTCTCTTCCTTTGAAAACCCAAGATGAGGAAGTAACCTTTTGCTCTCCTCTACTTATTGAGGTAGTGGAGTCACCTACCACCCCTTCTACTAACATACCAGAGCAAGTAACCATTTCACCTTCTCCCTTAACCACTAAGTAATTTACTTCCCCTTTGGAGATCATTCCCAAAAAGGAAGCCACCATGTCTACACCTCCCACAAAGGATTCACCCTTCCAAACCTTGCATCTTTTGATTGAGGAAAATGATGAGGTGACCATCCCTCTTTCCCAACCTATTAGCTTATCTTTCAATTCCATTATCCAAGGAAAAAAATTGATCTACAAACCATTTTCTAGTTTAGTACAGAAATTGGAATTTATCTCCAACCTTAACATAGATCGAGCCACCTTTTGGAAAAAAATTAAAGATGCCTTATATCAATAAATAGGAACCTTCACCCCCCACTTTGATGGACCAACCCACAAATTCTATCATCCAACCCCCTACCTTATTAACCAAACCAATAAAAACCTTTACCAACCCAACCATTTTTCAACTATCCAATGCACTCAAACCCTAAACAACTAAATTACCCTCTTCAACCAAAATAACCAAACCAACCAAAAATCCTGTCATCTTCCCTATATAGATCCTTAACCACCCATCCTTGAAACTAGAGCTTACCTCACCAAACCCAATAAACACACATTAAGCCAAATTAACCAAGGAGGTAAAGCCAAAAAAAGGTGAGGGGGCCAAACTTATACCTCCCTCAAACCTGCCCTCTATTTTTGGGCCTCATCCCTCTAATTTGATTAGGAAGCCACCTATATCAACCAAAACCCAACCACCACTATTGGTTACACTAGCACACTTGATTTCAGACACACCCATATTCATCAAGCCATCAATAACCAAACTACCTACCCTAAAACTTCCTACCTCCAACTTATCAACCTCCACCTTACCAAGATCAAAATCATCAACTAAGAACACCACCTTACCCAAACCTTCTATCACCAAACCTATTTCCAAAAATACTTCCATCTCACCAACCAAGGCTAAACCCTCTCCACCTTTAGCTGAGTCTTACTCAACTATTTTACAAAGGTTATTGCAAGCCTCTTGCTTGACCTTACTTCTTATCAGACCATTTGACCTTTTAGGTCTATAACCTATCTATTATAATGACTGCTAAGTATACTCCT
The DNA here is from genome assembly GCA_037957365.1 of Torreya grandis. NCBI lineage: Eukaryota > Viridiplantae > Streptophyta > Pinopsida > Cupressales > Taxaceae > Torreya > Torreya grandis. Next base: position 9,931,199 of record JARHVA010000032.1, on the reverse strand, counting down.
ATCATAAGACACTCAAGCATGACATAAATAACTGTAAAGCTCTTTAAACTATTATCCATTGGCTCTATGATGAGGATGATATATTACTAAAGGAATCTCCCACAGACCTATTACCAATCCAATAACTAATAACCACTACCCAAAACCTGCCTATTCTCCCACTCTCACCTTAGAGTGACAAGGAACCAAACCCATCTCCTACCTCAACTCTTCTCTCTATCCATACTATCCATGTGGTCACACAATCACACACTTAATAGAAGGATAAGGGGAAGGCTAAAGTGTCCATCCCATGGACATACCCATATTCCACCTCCCAACCAAGTCAAATTAAAACACCTTCACCTTTATCCAAACCCAAGGTATCTATCTTGGGTTCCTCCCAATCTAACCCCTCTAAATCAATTAGGAGAGTGGTCCTCAAACAACATCACCAAAGCCTAGTGAAGATGAGCCTATATGAGTTGATTACTACCTCACCTCATCATTACCAAGAAATGATAGAGGCATTTCAATCAGTAGAGGTCCAACTTGAAGACCCTCAAACCCTGGTAACCTTTGTTAGCACTCTCCAAATTTCCAACCTTGTCAACATCAAGGATTCAAAAATACCTTCTATCCATTTCAATGATCCAGATCCCCCTCTTTTCATTACTTCCTATATCAACTAAACCCATGTCAAAAAGGTCATGATTGATGGGTGAGCTAGTATTAATATCATATCCTCCATGCCTATAACCAACTCAACCTACCAAATAATGCCATGTATTAAACCTTGATCATCCTCTAATCCTTAAACGATACCATGGACACTACTCTAGGAACTATTATCCTTCATATCCATTTAGGACCTCATACACTCTTTGAGCTCTTCTATGTAGTGTAAGGTGAATTCTAGTACAATGTTTTTCTAGGCTGACCTTGGATCCATTTCATGGGTTGTGTCCCCTCTACCCTTCATCTTACATCAAATTTGAGAATAAAGGCTAGGTTATCACTATATAAGATGACCCAATCCTTTTTTCATCATGAAACATGTCTTACCAACCTAATGATGTCTTCTTACCTCCATCTAACACACCTTTATTAGCCAAAGACAAGCCCTCAACCATGAAAGAAGAAGCCATACCTTCTTCTACCAATGAGGCATCAACTAGATCATCCATCCCCTCTAATCAGATCCCCACCTGAAACCACTTGGAATCCAAATTCTAACATATTTTACTTGGGTAATATTTCCTTCTCACCCTTGATGCTTTCCCTACTCCTCAAGAGTATGGGAAACTACCAACTTGGGTATGACCCCAATATTGGAGCCATTATTCCCTTTGGACCTTGAAACTATCAAACCCACTCATATATGGACTTGACAAACCACTTACCACTTTCACCACCTCTCCTTAACCTTGACCATTCACCTATGGCTTCTCCTTTCTAGACAAGTCAAGTTTCACCAAGACATACCTCTATAGGTATGCTTGGAAAGAATTTGGTCTTGGATGATATGAGCATGGCCCACATGAACTGATTTACATTAAGAATATAAATCCTCATGAGAAAAAAAACCTCAATTTCATTCTACCCACCAAGAGGAAAACCAAACCACTTACCATCACCATCATTGAGGAAGACATTCTTTCCTTACCATCCCTCTCTCCTCCTGAATGTGCAGATGATGACATCATCCCACCTAAATTTTTTTCATCAACATGATTAGCCTTGGACCCTTGACTTATCAAAGGAGGGGGAAATTTTAACCATCCCTTTGACCCATCCTGAGATGATAGGATATGACTTTCCTACCATTAATATCATTCAGTTCTAGGATGATGATTCCATTCTCACCATGTTAAATGAATCCACCATAGATATCAACTTGGGCACTCTAGATAACCCCTGCATTATCAAAATTGGTCAATCACTAAATTTCAAGGAACTTTGAGACTTATCCTCCTTCCTATAAGATTGAAGCATACCATTTACTTGGTCTTATAGAAACATGTCAAGCATTGACCCTATCATTGCCACCCATAACATAGTCACTAACCATGATTCTAAGCCCATCAAGTAGAAACTTTAACAAATACACACTCACATAGCCCTTCTTGTCAAATAAGAGATTCAACATCTCCTATCTATCAATTTCATTCAAGCCATTAAATATCCCTAATGGATCTCAAATGTTGTGCCTATCACCAAACCCACAGGGGGACTACACATTTGTGTGGAATTTTTTGACCTCAACCTCACTTACCCCAAATATGACTTTCCTCTACCAAGAATTAACTAGATAGTTAATATTACATTTGGCCATGAGATTTTATCTCTCATGGACAAATTATTAGGTTATAATCAGATCCTAATCACTCTCAAAGATCAGCACAAAACTACCTTTATAATCTTATGGGGGACTTTATGATATAGGGTCACACCTTTTAGACTAAAGAACGTTGGTACAACCTACCAACATGCCATGACTTATATCTTCCATGACCTTATCCATAAAATTATAGAGGACTATGTGGATGACCTCTTAGGAAATCCAAATATCGTAGGACCATCTAGCCATTCTCAAGATTATCTTTAAGCACCTCAGCCATTACCATCTCTACCTTAACCCTAAGAAGTACATTTTTTGGGTCTTATAAGGGAAGCTCCTTAGATTTATCACTTCCCTTTGGGGAATTTAAGTCAACCCTACCAAAATTAAAGTGATCCTCGACATGATTTCCCCATTTAAACTCAAGTAACTACATAGCCTATAGGGGAAACTCTATTCCATTTGTTGTTTTATCCCCTTGCTCTCAGATTGATGCCAATTCTTCCATCACCTTCTGAATAAGGATGTATATTTTAAATAGAACAACTGTCAAAAGGCCTTTGATTTACTCAAAGAGTACCTCCTATCTCCACCTATCCTCACCACTCTTAAAGACAACCAACCTTTCTACCTTTATATCTCCACCACTGACCACTCCCTAGGGGCAATGCTTGCTCATCACGATGAACAACACAAAGAGAAATCTGCCTACTACATTAGCCACATGCTTGTAGAGTATGAGACTTGATACACCCATATCAAGAAATTTTTCTTAGCTTTAGCCTTTATGGCCACCAAACTTCACCACTACCTTCTTAACCATAAAACCTATGTCATAACTATTGACCAAGATTTACTTTTTAGTCAAACTAGGGCACTTATAGGCAAAAAATTGAGTTATAGGGTCTATAGGGGGTACAAATGGATGTTATAAAGTGTTTCAAAGATTAATTAATGTCATTTTATGCTATACTACCCTTGGTTATTAGTCCCCTAGGTTTATTTATCATTTTTGGGTCATTTAGAGGTTATTTTAAGTGCATTTAATGCTTTTTACAAAAAATTTGGGAAGTGTGCAAGTGTAAAAAAGTCATATCATGTTCCATGTGTCCTAAGGAGTATGTAGTATCTGTTACTAACTAAAATTTGGTAGGCTAATCAAGAAGGAGTAAGTTTCCCTAAAAAATAAGAGTTTTTGGGCACTTGTACAGACTTCCCAAGTTCATCATCAGCCAAAAACATGAGAATATAAATTATTCACCTTCCCAAACTCATTTAAACATTCTTAATTCAAGGAGAATGCAAAAAATCTCTTCTGTAACTCATTTCTCATTTTCTCCTCTTGGCATACAAAGAAGGCTCAACTTCAAGTGCTCACCATAAGCCATACAATTGAAGTTGGAGGAAATGACTTTGGGGGTGGATAGGGATTTGAGTCTAATCCACATCCATAACAAGAAGTTTCAATTTGGTTCAACCTCCTCTATGAAAAATTATCAACACCTCAAGTAGCTTTTTGAGAATTTACATTGAAGAAGGGGTCTCTTTTGAATATATTTCAATTTATCTTGCTTTAGATTGATGTATTTGGTTGTTTAAGGAGTTTACCCATACTTTACAAGACATTCCCATGGTCATTTTATCTTTGGAGAGTTCAGGTGTCCAAGAAAAGCCCTTTTAGGCTTACTCATGGATGCAAAATGTCAATAGTTTGCACCAATAGTCATCTCAATTACTTTGTAAATAACTTTCCACATTGAGAAAAGTGCTTTGATGTTGTTTATATGATGCTCCTAAATTTTAATCTATATGGAAGGGATAAGAAGCACTTTTGTAGTGTTTGGGGAGTCTTACCCTTGCAAAATCTTGCTTCTTCATTTTCCTACTTATGTGCAATAGTCAAAACTCCATCTACAAGAGTATGTTGATGTCATAAGTGTGATTTTGAAGATTTGACATGGTTATTACTTTATTTAGATCACTAATGATAATTTAAATGTTGGATAAAGGCATGTAAACACTTCAAACTTGCATGTTTAGAGAATGTTCTCAGTCGTGCTTGCATAGATGAGATGACCATCTACAGCTGAGGACATAGGCAAACCTTTTGGAGGTGTTTTAAGAAAGTGGAAAATCCAATTGGGGAGAATTTGTTATAACAAGGCCTAGATAGGCCTATTGATCATCTTAATTTGGCAACAGAAGTACCAAAGCATCAATTGGAACCTTGGATTGTGCTTAGGCCCTTTTACCCTAAAAATGTCAAACAGAGGCCTTGAAGGTTTTTGAGGACATCACAAAAGTCACATGATAGATGATACAAGTTTTAAAATTAGATAGTTGGGTATCCATATCCACCTAAAATAGTTATGCCAATTTTTAGAAGCCAAATATGAGTGGAGATTGGATGTTTCAGAGCATAAAGATGGCAAAAAACCACTAAAATAGGGCAGTGATGTCTACAAGACAGTGACCAAAATGTTAATTTACATCTCATTTTGGTGTCCTAGGCTATGTTATCAAATTGAATGATGATAAGTGATTAAAATTATTCTTGCATGGTAAGAGAGTATGATAAAATGCAAATATAATGTCTTGAAACACCAATGAATGATCCCTATCCGTACAAGAGACTGTGACAGTCACATATAGGGCATAGAAGATAGTGTCTCAATGATATAGCACAAACATATTGTTGAGGGTTCCTAATGAGAAATAAGGTGAATATGAATGTTAAAATACTAGACACAAGCTTAATAATCCCCTAGATGAGGTCAACATGATTTAAATCAAACTCATTGCACCTATAGGCTTAGAAATAGGCATCTATAGTCAAAACCCTAAGTTTGATCTTAGTTAGGGGAAAGGGAGATTTTTAAGGTGAAAATAGAGCATGTAAGTAGATTATATGATAATAGAAGAGTGATAATATGATAAAAAAATATAAATGACATACATTTTAAGGTCAAAAACATACCCTAGAAACCTACATGCATGTAGGTTTATGTCTTAGTCCTGTAGGGAATGTGATCACAGTCTTTGTTCAAGAATGTGTAAAAAGTATGGGAGTTTATGAAATAAATATTTATACTTAACTAAGATGATCCACCCATTTTTACCTTCAATATAATGACTCAAATGTCCCTTGGGAACCTACAAGTAGGGTAAGGAATACACCTATAGTAGGTTAGGCCAGGAATGAGCAAGGAGTGAGTAGGGTTAGTGTTGTAGATGTTAGAATCACTATGTATCAAGGAAGGAGATTGTTTTGATTTTTAATTATTTTCAAGATGATAGAGATAAATCTTAACACCTTATAATATTCCCACACAAGAAGATATTCATCAATAGTACCCTTGTTTGCTACCTCAGTTAGGCAGGGTCACCTTCTAAGCTTAAGCAAAGTATGGGTTTTGACATGGAATGAAGATGGTTTATAGCCTAAGAAATATGGATATAAGGACCATGAACATCAAACTAAGTTTAGGTTATGACCTACAGACCCTAAGCTCACAAAAACATAGTCCTTTCCCTTCTAACTCTACAAGCATTTTCTCAAGAAACTCAGTCTTGAGTTTTAGATCAGTTCGAGGGTCATCCATGGATTCAGAAACCAAAATGTTTTGGAATTAATCCTTATGACCCAAGATATCATATATCATAATTTTTGTTTTTAAATCAACAAGGGAAGTGCCCCCTATTTTGTCTCAAATAGGGGTCATGTTTCCCTTACATAGACCTTGTAAAATTGGGGAAAATGGTCAAAACCATATACCAAAAGTGAAGGAAGGTTTACAATAAGGTTTGGTAAGTTTAATAACATTGAATACCATCAATTAAACTTGATTATAGGGTTGGAAATAATACAAAATGCTTGGAACTACTAGGTTTGCAGGTGTAGCCAGTTATGCAAGTAATGGGTCTAATACCAAATATAGGGTCATTCTTAATTATAGATTTTAAAATGTCCTCTAATGTATTTTTCCATTGTTTATAAACATACTTGAGGTTTTTGAGTTGTATAATGTAGTAAATCATCAATAAATATTTGTTTTTGAACACAAGGTTATAGGCAGACTCCTTGCATAAGGTCTAGGCCTAATCTTAAAGAGGAGCCATGATTGGAAAGATAGAGAAGTTTTAGAATAAAAATTTAAGGTTATGTCCATGAAAACACCTTTAAGATTCATAATAATCTCATATAATTCCACACATGTGCTTTAATTGTATGGAATTATATGGAATAGGGAAAAACCAAGCTTGTTTTGGCCATTTTGAGTAGTGAGAGAGATACAGAAGAAGTTAGGAGATAAATTTTTTTTTGGAGGGAATATATAAACTTTAAATAATTCCAAAAATTCATCTCACCACTCATGAAATATATCCTAAGTTTCCCAACTAGACTCTCACTTTTAGCCAGTCTAGTGAGTCAGAATAGTGAACACTTGTGAAAGTGATGAAAAACAATTGGGGGGACATTTTAAAGGATTTTTATTGTAATTGGTGGTGGGGTATCTCTTGAAAATTTTAATTCCATATTTTTCATGGATCATTTATGAGTATTGAGGAGTTTTGAGTGACAAGTGGAGAAGGTGCATAGAGAAGAGCCTTTGGAAAACTGCTAGTAATGATTTTGCATGTCCACAAGAATAGGTATGGTCAGGCATCAATCCAATGAATGTGGGGGATTTTTTTAACCCCTATTTCTCATACCAATCATAAAATCTGAAATTTTTAGTAATAGAGATAGTTTTGGAAAGAAACTCAAGTGGGCAGTTTCTTATGTCAAGATGGTAGTTTTGTGCCACTTTTCACTATCTTTATGACTTGTTTTGGATAAGTATGTAGTATGAATTGACATAAATTAAACTACATATCTTCCACATAAAATTTTAACTTAATTTATCATATTGAAACATGTCTAAGGCACCCTTTGACTTCTTTCTCTTTCTCATTTTCTCAAAATCTATAAGAGTTGGCTATTTTGGCATTGTATGGATGTTCCACCTGAGTATAGAATATAACTTCTCAATTATACACATTATAATAATAAAATGAATAATTTTTTAACTCTCTCATGATTTTTAATAGTGTGATCTATTTGAATGTTGAATTTTCTTAGTGAAGACTATGGATTCCTTAGCATTGTACTTCATTCTTTCACTTATTTGTAGACTCTTCTTGTAGGGCATGTGAAGTGTTTCAAGATATGTTCATGGTTGAAGTGAGTATTATTTTCATTAGAGTTATTCAAGACATTTTTTCTAGTCCTCCTAACCTTGTATATCATCTAATACCCCATAATGTAATATTGATGTAAGAAGGTATAAATTTGTGAAAGAGTATGTTTTAGTTAGTTCTTTGGTCTCAAGTGTGGAATGCAAGTGGTTGGAAGTCATCAAATTGATTTGGTGTATCACCTTAATAGTTTAGGTTTGATTTATGTTATTCTTAACCCTTTTCAACCCCGCAAAATTGATAGTATTAGAAGTATGAGCTTAAATGGTGCATCAAGGGGGGCTATCCCTTAATCTAGACTTTCATCTCACAAGTTTTCTCACCTAGAGCAAGTGAGATGTCCCCATTTTTCCACTTGGATTAGAGGACTTAAAAACATCTTCTCATAGGGTGCATCTAATTGAAAATAGTAACCAACATCAACCCACTCAAGTATATGCACTCCAAGCCATACCAAAACCAATGTATGGCCAAGTGGCTCATGTTTTTAGTAGAGTTTGACCTTGAGTTAATTCAATAGATGCTACGCCCCTAACCTATCACATGTATGAGGATAGTATTAGCCAAATTGTGGCTTAATTATACCTCTTTGACATTATATTACATTTATCTATGCTTTATTTTGATTAGTAGGTCGGCTTATGGAGTAACCATGGCCTAGATAGACTATATATATGAGGTAGTGGGTAATCATTTATCATCATATTGTGAATTCTGCTCTTTTTGAAGCTTGTGGAGGTTTCCCCCTTGAAGTGGCTTATATATTATCATATATTTGGATATATTTTAGTCATATTTGGATATAATTATTCTGTTATACTTAATTATTGAAGTAATTTCATTACAAGTGGTATCAGAGCTGTGATTTGGGCAATCTTGTGGGTGAAACACTAAATTTTTAAATTTTGAAATATATTAAAAATGGTTGTGAATTTATCTAAAAAAATTTTAATGGAGGTTTTAAATAATCAAATAAATCTTCCATTAAAATTTCAGCTCATTTGGATCTGTTTTCAAAAAGTTATCGCTATTTTATGATTTTTCATAAAATTGCTCTATAGTGCGCAATTCAAAAAATTTCCGAGTTATTTACATTTTTGGAAATATTAAAAAAATCTGGCTATGGTTTTTTCTTTGTATATTTTTATTTTAGGCTGACATAATTTAAAAATCGCTTGGTCAAGGTTGGGTCAAAAGTGCCAATAAGGGTCGACATCGTAAAACCCTTTTATGGCAGGTCCACAAACTCGAGGCCGAGGAAAGGGTGCTAAAACTCCAGGTAAAAATCCTAAAAAGGATGAAATGGAGTCATAAGGGGGATGTACTAGACCCTTTATACTAGGTTTTTCTGACATAGATCACAAAGTGAGCCAGCTTGACTATAGTGTGCAAGGCATTCAGAGTGAGGTGCAAGACATACAATCTAATATGCAATCCATACAAGATAGTTTGGGAGATATCATGATGGCTTTGAACATTAATCAGTCAAATCATCAATCTAACTTTATTTCACAAACCCACTAGGGTGGTTCTCCTAACCAGTCTACTTCAAATCTAACTCCATGGCCACAGAGGAACCTATTACCAAAGGTGGATATGTGCAAATTTGATGGAAAAGATCCACTCAATTGGCTCAACCAAATGGAATTTTTTTTTTGACCTACATCAGATTCCAAGTGGATGGAAGGTTACCATGGCATCCTTGTATCTTTAACCTGATCAATTCATTTGGTATCGATGGTTGTGTGCTCAAAAGAAAAAGATGACTCTCAATGTCACCTAGTCAATTTTTATAGAGGAGCTACAATTACACTATGGAAATAGTGTGATAGAGAATTACTTTAGTCAACTAGAAAAATTGTGACAAATTGGCTCCATCAAGGATTATATTCATCATTTTCAAAACCTATCCTTATGTGTGGAGATAATTTCTGAAGCAAACTTGAATGACCTATTTTTGGGTGGACTCAAGGACCACATTCAACATGAGGTATGCATGTTTAATCCACTTAGTATTTCTAATTCTATTATCCTAGCACGTAGAGCTGAGGAAAAATTCATATCCAACAAGAATTAGCCATTCACTCACTTCAAAGATTGTAGCATATCGTCACCAACATTTCCTCCACCTACTAGATTGACCCATCAACAAATTGAAGAGAAGCATGCAAAATGATTATGTTTTGGTTGTGATAGCAAGTGGAGTAAAGGACAGAGATGTGCTGAGAAGAAGTTATTCTACATTGAGGGACCAAATGAAGATGAAGAAGCAAATGATCTCTCCAATGATGATGAGGAAGATATAGAGGAGGTACCTAAAGATTCCCAACCTATAATCTCTTGTCATGCACTTGCAGGTGTTAGCACTCCACAAAATCTTAAGGTAGTGGGGTTCCTCAAGAAATAGAAGGTGACAGTGTTGATTGATTTAGGGAGCACACATAACTTTATAAACCATAAGTTGGCCACTCGATTGAACTATTTCATCTACCCAGCACCCAAATTTTAGGTCATGATTGCAGATGGTGGCACAATTAATTGTTCAAGCAAATGCCATAGTATTAAGATTACTATGGGTGGGTACAATCTCAACTCTCCTATGTTTTCTATTCCCATGGGTAACATAGACATTGTTTTGGGAGTCCAATGGCTCACAACCTTAGGTACCATTGAGATGAACTTCCAAGAACTATTCATGCACTTTCATTCTGAAGGTAAGAAAATTGAACTACATGGATTACATGCAAAATCTCCACAATTGATTAGTTCACATCAGATGACCAAGATGCTAAAAAGGGGGTAGAGGGAATTACTGCATGATTATGCTCCATAGATGTTCAACCCACACAGGTATCTACACATCCTGATGTATAAATAATTCTTGAAGACCACTCATCTATTTTTGGGGCCATGCCAAAAGGACTACCACCAAAAAGATAACATGATCATGCCATTCAACTAATTCCAGGTAGTCAACTACCAAATATCAGACCATATAGATATCCATATGCACAAAAGAGTGAAATTGAAAATATGGTCCATGAGATGCTGGAGGCAGGGATCATCAAGCATAGCCAAAGTGCATATTCATCACCAGTGGTCATGGTGCAAAAGAAGGATGACACATGGAGGATGTGCCCAGATTATAGGGAACTCAATAAGTACACCATCAAAGATAAGTTTCCTATTCCAGTAATTGATGATTTACTTGATGAGTTGCATGGTGATAATTATTTCACAAAATTGGATCTTCACTCAGGGTACCATCAAATTAGAATCAAGGCTGAAGATGTTCATAAAACTGCTTTTAGAACACATGAGGGCCATTATGAGTTTTTGGTAATGCCCTTTGGTCTTACTAATGCACCATCTACTTTTCAGAGCTTGATGAACACTATTTTAGGCCTTTTTAAAGGAAGTTTATGCTAGTTTTCTTTGATGACATATTGATTCATAGTCAGACATGGGAAGCACATCTACAACATGTGAAATAGGTGTTGATAGTTTTGGAGAAGCACAAACTTTATGCGAATCCATCTAAATGTGCATTTAGAGTATAGGAGGTAGAGTACCTCGGTCACATTATTTCCCATGAAGGGGTCAAAGTTGATCCCCAGAAGATCAAAGCGATAATGGAATGGCCTATGCCAAAAACTCTCAAAAACTTTTGAGGGTTCCTTGGACTAACAGGTTACTATAGAAAATTTGTGAAAGGTTATGGCAGCATAGCAGCTCCACTCACTGCAAAAAGAAAGTCATTGAAAATAAACTAGCCAAATCATCATTAGCAGATAACTAACCTCCTCTTCTTGAGTTCCCATATGATTCCATCATGACCCTTTCTCAAGCAGACTTCACCTATCAATTCACCATGTTCTTTGACTGATCAAAGTGTCAATATGGTGGGGGAGATGGAATCATCTTTATTCCCTTTGATATTGAAACTCTTCCTTTATCTTTCAAACCTGATTTTGAATGTACCAACAAAATGGCTAAATATGAAGCCCCATTGATTGGCATTCATACCACTTTAGCCTTGGGAATCAAAATGATCAACATCTTTGGTGATTCTCAACTAGTGGTCAATAAAATCAATGACTCCTACCAGTGTAAGAATGATATTTTGCAATAGTATAAACAACTAGTTGACAAACTCTTAAAATCATTTGAATACTACCATATCTAGTTGACCCTATGATCTATCAACAAGTTTGCCAACACCATGGCTTTCCCATTCTCTCTTATGTTTCATAATCTAATTCAATAAAAATAAAAATAACCATAATCTAACCACATCACATCAACATATATCATAAGAAAAAACAAACATTATTATCACATCCATCATCATGTTAAAACCCAACATCCATGAACAATAAAACAATCAACCATTTTCACCACATGTCTAAATCCAAACAAAGAAGCATACACTTATTAAAATTTTAGCATACACATCATAACATAAGAATCATCATCAGCATAAACAAAATACATCACATGCCTATCTGGTGAGTCTACATTAGTATCCAATATACATAGCATAAGCATAATCACCATAACATCATCAATAATCAATCTAAACATTGCATCATAAGCATCACATCAAAATCATAGACCATGAGCAATAAACACAAATCATTCATATATATATATATATATATATATGAATGAGTCAATAATATCATAATGTATAATAAATATACATGTCTCTCTCTCTCTCTCTCAAAATGTACATTTCACCACATCAGCTTACAAGCCATATCAAATTGATATAAAGTAATATATAATATACCTAAACCACATCATGGCTATGCCCCTAGGGCACCACTATCTCCTATTTCCAATCCCCCTAAATTACCTATCGATACACCTATAGATGTAACCCATTACCCTAGTGTCACCACATTAACACTACCTACCAAACTAGCTCTGTACTTTTCCCATCGAGGCTCATCAAGATTATAGCCTCATAGTACCATAACTCCTCCACTATGGCTAGTTAGCATGCCATGGGGATGGTACCTAGTGGTCTTGTAGATGCTATGGATCCTCCCCCTCTTTGTTGTAGGGAGTCTCTCTCCTTGGTGACCAAGGATAGTGAAGCTCTAGCCTAGTCCCTATCACCTATAAGTGTCACCACCTGACCCTATAAAGTAGCCACCTAACCCTATAAAGTTGTAACATATGCCTATATAATGGCTAGAACAACTCTTTAATTTACATCTAGGGCATCCCCCTATACCTATGCCCTTTGGCCTTCACTCCCAGCTAGGTCTACATCCATCTACCTCCTACCACCATCATCTCCATCAAAATATACTACCACATATAGATCTTGGTACCATGTAGGGAAATTATTTAAAAAACATACATCATCAATCATTGGCCTTGTGGGAAACTCCTCATGATCAAGTAAATTATGTACTAGATGTGGCTCAAGTAATAGAATCTCTACATCTCCATGCCTGTAATTGGGGAATGGGATTGAGATACCCTAAACTAGGCCAAACTATCTCCAAGCCCTATCAAATGGGATGATCTCTACCTCTCCATCCCTCCTACTGAATATACACCTATAAATTTTTAGGGATAAATTTTGCCTCCTATAACTGGCCCATGTTGAAAACTAAACATATGGTTTCTAAATAATATCACCAATAACCAAATATCCCAATGCACCTTTGAACCAATCTACATCATGAGCTCCTCCTCTTATACATGACATATCAAAGTCACCTCTCCACTACATGAAACTAACTAGGAAATATATCTAAGTATACCCAACCCATGGTAGCCCTATTGACCTCAAAACTCAAATGTGTTCTTAGGCCTAGTAGTGTAGGATAAGCCTGATGCTAATTCTATACCTTTTATGAGATTTGAAGCCCTATAGCTCCTTTTATATCTATAAAAGTAGCACAGGTACCCATCTAAACACTATACATCTTAATAGCATCTCAACCAACACCCCCAATAGTAGATAGGGAAACCTCCCATTGATTGAATCTAGAAGGGGAAAGCATGATACAACCATCATCATCATAATCACCATTCTCTTCTCACCCATCAACCTTTTATAGAATGTAGAGTAGATTAAAACCCCAACATTCCACCTGACATGATATTGGTCATCTCCATATAACAACTCTAATAGCTCATCTTGCTCTTCCCACTTAACATGGTAAATTAGATCACCCTGTATGGGTAGTTGAGTGATATTGTGGACATCCTCTAGTAGGATCATAAGCTCACTAGTCATCAAAAAGAAGGTGTTTATGGTTAGATCCCATCTCTTAATGAGGGCCATGATCATCACCACATCATTCATTATGTGTTGGTAATGTTTTATCACTCCTAATCCAACCTCCTCCATATGTGCCCAATCTGTTGGGGTCATACCCTAGTGTATCTTTGTAAAGATGTGGGGCACCTAATCCCACATCTATAAATACTTCTAGGCCTATAATGTTTGATGGAAAAACATGACATAGTTCTCTATACAATGATTACCCAATAACTACCTCACCCTCTTTTAACCCTACCATACTTTAACCCATTTTGACCATTTCTTAAACCATCTTACCAACTATACCTACAACTTGCCTCCTATGTCAAATGCTTACCCTATCCTATTTTCACCCTCTATTCTTATCAATACTATACAAATTAACAAAGTCAATGTAATGGACAAATGTATATGATGATGAGTGGAAAAATAATCACTGAATGTAGTATTGTCTTGTGAAGTAGTTGTGTATGTGCTATATATCGGTTATTTTTTATCTCTATTCTCATTTTTTGTTACTTTGTTTATGATTTTGGTGGTTGGTATTTATCACTTAGGTGATTTTATGTCATAATTCAAGTCCCTATCAAACCTCACCTTTTATAAAATAAAGTCAATATACTTAGCTTAATAGACCATTTAACTTAAGCTTAACTTGTTCACCATTTAGCTTGACCGTTGATGGTCATAGTGATCATTGATGGTCAAGTCATGTCTCATTAAACATCAAGATGATCATCGATGGTTATTATGTGTGATCATTGGTAGAATCCAAAACCCTAACCTAACCTAATACCCACCCAAAACACCTCAATCCTTACATATTTCTACCATTTCTAAGACTCACTTACCCTTACCTCCTTTACCCAAGCATAATTACCTACATTACCCACTAATATCATCACAAACCAAGCAAACCCTACTCCCTAGGGCATACCCAACACCAACCTAAAAAAATAAATGACTAATTCATCAAATATAATAACCAAAATCAAATTAATCTACCAATTTTATGTAACCCCTACCTCATTCCTTGACCATCATCAAGGAAGAATCCTAGGGCCTGCTACTCATCCTCATCTACGTCTATACCCACCCTACATAGTCACTGGTCCACTCGTTCCAATTGGTAAACCCACCTCAAAAAATAACTTAATCAACATTCACTATCTATAAATTTTCTCAATACAACAAAAATCTAGATCTCACAAGTTAACAGTAGTAAATGAGCCAATAAGATAAGCAGATTCACTTTTGACCACAACACTTTTTAGGGTTTGCCCCTGACCATCGATGGTCAAGGTGACCGCCGATGGTTGCCTTTAGGCCCCCTAACCACTAACGATTAGGCTATGGAAACTAATTTACTTTTACCTTAAATATTCAAACTTTCAACCTACCCTTTCAAGCACCCACCCATAGAGACTACCTTCTTTGCCCACCTCACCCAGCATTTCATCACCTCATCATTGGTTCATTTCAGAACAACTAGCATGCATTTTTGTAATGACTTATACCTGGTCCTTTGACCATAATGAAAACATTTCCATATTAACCACTTTTTTAACTTATACCACCTCACACATACCTGACCCACTTGTGTCTTCTCAAGATCACTTCTTACCTTGAATACCTGTGACTTAACTTGACCAATTTATGTTTTCCCTAGGAACACTCTTTACCTTGGATACCCATGAAAACACATACCTTGACTAGGAGACTTGTGTTTATAAGTGAACCTAGATACCATGCCTAAATTTAATTATCTATTCCACTTATCAATTGTCCTTCAAACAACAACCTTTATTTTTACCAACTATGGCAACCTAGTCTATGCACAATCTTGGCTATCACACTTTTTATTGCACTTTATGTGATTGTTTGCACTTTAATGTCAAACCAATCACCCACCTTCATGACATCCACCTTCATCATCACCTTCACCACTTATCAAACCCATATCTGATTCTATTTTACCTCATTGACTCCTAGTTTGAGGGAGAATACCTCCTCCCATACTCAGGGCAACCTGACCTTTGACCCATAATCTATTTTTGTTTTGCAGTTTGTTGATAAAAACTACATAATAAAAGGGGGAAAATATAGACATTGTAAATATGCACATGATAGTTCTAAATGTTCCAATTCCCCCTAGATCACCTTAGGACACCCTTGGACCCAACCATTAGCCTTTTGACTGACAACCAAGCCTAACCTAAGTCAATTAAACTTATAACTAAAACCCATCATTTTACTAACCCTACCTTTGACCCCTAACCATCGATGGTCACGGTGACCATCGATGGTCACCTTGACCATCAATGGTTAGGTTCCATTGTCTAAAATAACTTAACTCACCCTTAATTCCACCTTGTTTTTTATAATTAGCTCATCTAAAGTTGTGTGCAATTCATTGCATGTGTGAGTTATAATTAGAAAGTCTAGTTAATATCTTGTTGTACCAATCCTTGTCTATAATAAGAGAGGAGCAGGAGGTGAAATCCATTGATAAATATCAAGAGATTTTACATCCAAAACTTATTTTGTAGGTGTTCTTCCAACAATTTAGTGATCTAGCCATTACCTCAAAGAGCTGACTTGTCATCATCCCTTGGTTAATAGGCAAGTACCATGAAAATACTAAACTCATGTCATACTTTATCAATGAGCCAACCACCTCAACCACTCATATAATCAACCTTATATAAGCTAATTATTTATTTTCCATTATTTAATTACTTTACTTGTATTTTATAATTAGCTCAGCATAAACCAATCTCCTAAAATTACCTTTTGTGATCCTACTAATTTAAATTTTATTAACCCAGACCCAACACACAGTAGTTGTTGATGGTCTATTCAACCACTGATGGTTTCCTTAACCACCGACGATCACCTCAACCATTGACGGTCACCTCAACCACTAACAATCACCATGGTAGGAAATAACAAGTTATTTTCACCCACTTCCCCTCAACAAAATCCAATTTTCTCTTCATCTGCCTATTCACAGACCCCTATCCTATTTTCTAAAGCATAATTGACCTATTTAACATTAGTATTGACCCACTTATTACTATATTAGTCATTTTTAGTCTATTTATTTATCAAAAATTTCTTGTATTTGATTTTCATAGATTTTGATTATTGATGTAAGTACTCTATATTCTATTTTCTAAACTTAATTGTTTAAAACGTGTGGATTGATAACCCTTGAGGAAACTCATGATTTTGGGATCTATCTAGCACTAGGCAATCCACCCAACTATCTATCTAACCAACCATTTATTTTAGTGTTGTTTTATTTTTAGGTTATCCTTCCAAGACAAAGACTAGTTCTTCACAATCATCTGATTCAACATGTGCACAATCAAATAGGTTTTTCAACCATACCCATATCTAGTTTCTTCTTCTTCCTTTCTTGAAATATAAGCTGAAATTCATTGAAATAATGAGATTATGTTATGTGGTATCATCCCACTAACTTATTAGCCTTCTAAATAGTAACACTATTGATGTCATTGCCCCACTAAGTAACCTTATGAAAAATTGACTTAGTCTTTGGAAATAGAAAAAAAGTGATTTATGTCCCTAAGCAACTTTTGATGAAATTGACTAAGTCTCGTGGAGTAGAATTTTGACACATGGCTCTAGGCAAAATTTAAAAATCAACTAAGTGTCAAAAGTTACTCTAAAATGGGTTTGGGACCACTGATAGTTTTGGTACCCATTATTTTGTAATACCACTTTGTTAATGTATTATGTATAGATGGATATTTTAGAGGTAATATATCATGAGAACAAGGGTTTGAGAAGGAAGAATATAGTGTGTGAATTCAAGTGCAAATTTAGGAGGTTTTATTGAGCATAGCTCTAAACAATATTTGTGCATTGTAATTGTGATAAGATAGATTTAAGAGTGGATTGTACTCTTGTGGCTTGTAATAAAATTGGAGTAAGTGTTCTTGGTGGATGTAGCTCATATTGGGTGAACCACGTTAAATCTAGTATTCTTATTTTGCATGTTTATTTATATTCTTTCTACATCTCTATTCATATCTATTATTATTATGATTATATGAAATTTTCCATCATCAGTTTTTTATTTATTCCTAACAATTGGTATCAGAACTTCAATTTGTATTTGCTAAAGTGTTGAATTATAGGAAGGCTTATTAGTTCAAGTGGGAGCTATGGTTGATGATCATAGATCAAAGGTTGAAAAGTTCAATGGACAAAAATTTGGTCTATAAAAGATGCATATGAACAATTACCTCTATCAAAAGGACCTCCATGCTCCACTAGGAAGAAACGTAAAACAACCAATGAGTATGATAGATGAAGCTTAGAAGTTGCTTGATAGGAAAACACTTGGGGCCATCAGGTTACGCCTTGATTTTTTGGTCATGTTTAATATATCATAGGAGAATAGCATATAAGGTCTCATGAATGCATTAGGGAGGTTATATGAGAAATGCTATACTTCTAATAAAATATTTTTAATGAAAAAGTTATTTAATATGAATATGTCTAAAAATGGTTTAGTTGTTAATCATCTAAATGAATTTAATATGGTTGTGAGTATGTTGAATTCTATAAAAATTGATTTTGATGATGAATTTAGGGCTTTGATTATTATTTTTCCTTACTAGAGAGTTAGAATAGCCTGGTAATAGCTGTGAGCAACTCAGTCTATAATAATTCCAAGTTGAAGTTTGAGGATGTCATAGGAGCAATCCTTAGCAAGGAAATGTGATAGAAAAGCTTTGGGAAGACTTATAATTTAGGTGATGATTTAACAATGGAGAGTAGAGGGAAACAAAAGTTTAGAAGAGAATGAAAGTGTGGAAAGTCAAATGGTCCTAGAAGGTCAAATTCAAGGGCCATGATGGTATGTTAGGACTATCAAAAGATTGAGCATGCAAAGGATTGTTAGTCTCTTTAGAATAAGAAAAAAATTTAGGAAGAAAACAAGGAGGTGAATGTGGTAATAGGTAATGTTTTTTAGGATGCATTAATTCTCTCCATTGATAATATTGTTGAGTCTTAGGTTTTAGATTTATGGGCTTCTTTTCATGCTACACCATATAGGCATTATTTTATTGATTATGTTCATGGGGATTTTGGACATGTTTACTTTGATGATGATGATGATGATAATCCTTGTAGCATAATATAAAAAATAAGTGTTTGGATAAAGATATAGAATGAGAACACTTGGCTACTGAAGGATGTCTGACATGTTCCTAAGTTGACACAAAATTTAGTATCGATAGGATAGCTAGGTAGTGAAGGTTATATGGTGACATTTATAGTAGATTCTTGGAAGGTGACCAAGGGTGCTCTTGTGGTAGCAAGAGGTAAGAAGGCTGATACCCTATATTATCAATTAGTGCTGATTATTGTAATTTAGTTTTTATAGATGTAGATGCAACTTTGTGTCACAATAGGCTTGGTCACATGAGCCAAAAGGGTATGAAAATTTTGAAGGATCAGTTGCTTAGATTGAAAGGGTCTAATTTAGATTTTTGTGAAGACTGTGTATATAAAAAAGGGTAAATTTCTC
Organism: Torreya grandis; assembly: GCA_037957365.1. NCBI lineage: Eukaryota > Viridiplantae > Streptophyta > Pinopsida > Cupressales > Taxaceae > Torreya > Torreya grandis. The sequence continues at coordinate 9,911,789 of JARHVA010000032.1, read as the reverse complement.
AAGGTTGGACCTACAAGGAAGGAAAAAAAGTTAGATCTAGTTCATTCAGATGTATGGAGGTTGGCTCAGGTATCTTCTATTGGTAGGTCATCTTATTATGTAAATTTTATTGATGATGTAACTAGGAAATTTTGGGTGTATGGCATTAGAATAAAAAATGATATGTTTGATACATTTAAAATATGGAAAACCTTAGTTGAGAATGAAATCGGTCTCAAGTTAAAATTTCTTAGGTCAAATAATGGCAGGAAACATTACAATAATGAATTTTTTGATTACTGTTCAAGGAATGGAATTTGTAGATAGAGGACAGTTCCAAGAAATACACAATAGAATGGAGTGTTAGAAAGGATGAATAGAACTATCATGGAGCATGCAAGGAGCATGAGGTTTCATGTGGGATTACCACTAAAGTTTTGGGTAGAGGAAGTAAACATGGTAGTATATCTGATAAATAGAGGTCCTTCATTTACTTTGGATGGAGGCATACCTAAATAGTCTTGGTTTGGTAATAAGGTTGATTATTCATTTATTAGAATATTTGGCTGTGAAGTCTTTGTTCATATTGATAAGGATGATATGACCAAGTTAGAGGCTAAGTCTAAAAAATTCATCTTTATTGGTTATGGGGAGGATGACTTTGGTTTCTAGATTTGGAGTCTTAAGGACAAAAAAATATTTTCATCTAGGGATGTTGTCTTTAATGAAAAATTCATGTATAAATAATAGTTGTAGGATCAGAAAGATGATTCTAGAAAAGAGTACATAGTAGTGGAGGACATTGTAGATGATAAAGTGTCCAAGCAACTAGTTTACGCATCTACTCTATAATAACCCCAAACTCTTATGGTAAGAAGGTCTTCGAGGGTAAGAAGCAAACTTGAGCATTTTTCTCCATCTCATAATTATTTAGTACTCACTAAAAATGGAGAGCCAGAGTGATTTGAAGAAGCAATGTAGGTCGATGTCAAGAAGAAGTGAGAGTAAATTATGGATGAGGAGCCTTAGTCTCTCTTGGAAAATCAGACTTAGGATTTGGTAAATCAACCTGAAGGTAAGAGAGCATTGTAGAATAAGTGGGTGTACATAATTAAAGAGGATTATGGAGGCAAGAAAAGGTACAAGGTGTTGGGTGAATATTTTGTCACTAGCTAATTAATGGGAAAAATAGGTTATTTCAACCACAACATAAGGAGATTGGTTGGCCAAGCGTGCAGGTTTACCACATCAAAAGGGGACAAATCTCTCCTCTCATCAAGGGGAGGTTCCCTATAAAATATGAGGAGCTAGATACTATATATATGCAAAAAATAACACTTAGGGGTAGGAAAACACCATCCATCTCTCTTCTTTTAGAGATGATGTTCATAAACAAAGGAGAAATCTAAGTGAAAAAATTGAAGGCACTTCTCTTCTTTTAGAAGTGGTCTTGTGGCCAACATCAGGAGTTTTTTCTGATAGGTAACAAGTAATTGGTAACAGGGGGCATAGTAACCAACAGAAAAAGGTGTAGCACAAAGTCTCCACCTTAACTACCCAAGAGTGAAATACGAAGGATAATGAGGGCAAAAATTCATCCCAAGGTCCTTTACATAGAAACAAAAAATAGACAAACACACTAAAGGCAATTTTGGTAGCACAAAGTCTTCCCACAGTTGGCTTCAGGACACCTTCCTAATTACTTCCACTAGTTCTGCTTATTTCATTAAAATGGACAAGAACACATTCAAGAAATAGACATAAGAACAATCTTCTAAATGACACAAGCTATTACAACACAAAGTCTGAAAGTAACCTGCTTTCTCATTCAAACAAAGAAATATGATTAACAAATTGAGCTCAATGTCTTAGTAATTGCCTCTCAATTTTGGCAGAGTTTTGCTTCTATAACAGAGAGATCTCCATTGCATAGAATAAGAGGTTACAATATATAGCAGCCAAGAAAGGCTTAGTGCTTTGTTTCATGGAATGGCCCATGCTGCATTTAATGCCTTGAATGCACTTTTAGTTCAGTCAAAGAGGCCATGCTGGAATAGGGCATCTGCCTTAACTATGGTGTGTCAATTCATCTCAAAATATCTTCTCCTCTACATGGGTCATCTGATCTTTCTCCCAATATGTACACAGCTATCCCCTTGGCTTTATTCCAAGGGAGAAAAATAGGTTGCACCTTTTAATGCTTGTGAGCTTAGAAGTCTACTTGGTGGACTATTCCACCTACTAGAAATAACTCCTACGTAGATATTTTTGGTCTTTCCTTCTTTCCTATTGCAATTTGAGCTCTTGGTCTATCTTTTCCCTTTCTAATAGCTCTTTTGGCTCCCTCTTCAGTTGGTCACCAAGTTTGTTTTTAGGTTTTGTGCCACATTTGATAATCAACAGATATTTTATTTCTTTGAATTTGACTTTCATAGAGACATCACTAGTTGCTAGTCGCTTTGAACCACTTTGAACCATGAGAGTTCATTAGTTCAATGGTTCAATGGTTCGGGAAGTCTTATCGGCTCCTTGGTTCCATGTTTTTCTTTGTTCATTCACTTTCTTTGGTTCTTTAAACCCATTGAACCATTTTGGTTCAAGGTTCAACAGTTCATCCTCTTTCTTAGAAGCCTTTGTTTTCTCTAAGTCTCTCAAGCTTCAAAATTCCTTCAGCTTTATGTCTTTAGAACACCTTGAAGGGAAGGTGTCCCTTCGGGCCTTGAGAAAGGTCCATTTCCTAGTCACTGAGATCACCCCGCAAGGGTACCTTCCCTTCAGGGTCCTTCAAGTGGCCTTCTTCAAATCCTATGGAGTCTGTAGAACCAAGCCTACAAAGTCTGTAGAAACAACCTACATAGTCTGTAGAAACAAACTGTAGAGTTCGTGAAACCAACATTTAGAGTCCATATAAACAAACCTACAGAGTCTGTAGAAACATGTCTCCAGAGTCCGTAGAATCATTCCTTCAGCTTTATATCTTTAGAACCTCCTGAAGGGAAGGTGTCCCTTTGGGCCCTAATAAAGGTCCATTTCCTAGTCACCGAGAGCCCCCCCGCAAGGGTACCTACCCTTTGGGGTCCTTTGGGTGGCCTTCTTCTTCAAATCCTTTGGACAAAATGTCCAAAAGAATTCCTTCATTTTTTCCACTTTTCATTGGGCCTTTGAACATTCCTTCAGACAAAAAGTTCAAAGGAATTCCTTCAGACAATTTGTCCGAAGAATTTCACTTGTAAAATTTTGCCACAAAAATTATTTATAAAAGGTATCTTTTTGTTCCCTTTTGTTCACTAACCTCCACAAGGGAACTTTCCCTTTGGGTTTTGGGGGACTCCTTTGAACCTTCTAATTGAACCTTCCATGGTTCAACAGTTCAAGGGTTCAATACTGTGTTCTGTTTATTCAATTGACTGATTAAACCAACCACTTTGAACCATTCATTTGAACCAACTGATTAGAACAACTCTTCAAACTTTGATTAAACTCATTTAACCTTGAACCTTTGAACCATTTTGGTTCAAGGTTCAATGGTTCAATGGGTTAAATCTTCCTTCTTTTCTTTAAGTCCTTTGAAGCTGTTGAACTTGCCGAAGCGGTTAAACTTTGAACTTTTGCCAAAGCGTTTAACTCTTGTAAGTCTACCGATGTCATTGAATCTTTAAACCCATTAAACCTTTTAACATATTGGAAGTGGGGTTCAATGGTTCAATCCTTTGTTTGAATCTTGCCAATGAACCTTTTGGTTGAACCTCAGCGTTGAACCAATCTCAAAATTGCCTACGTGTTGGGAACTTGTTTCTTTGTGAGAACTCACTTGTTGAAGTCATTGAACCTGTGAGTCCCTTAGTGAAAAAAGCTTGAATAATGAAAAATTTGAATACTCAAAATAATTTTTGAGAAGGGAAGAGAGAATTTTGGCCTGCATGACCAAAATAGTTTGTATGTTGGCCCAAAAATGAGTGACAAATTTTGGGAACAACAGCTGGCTCCAATTGGGGAACTTCCTTTAGTTGAAATTTTGAAATAGCTGAGGGGAGTAGAAACTAGAATATCCATTCCCTTTAAGTATGCCATTGGGCTATGGATTCATGCTACCCAAAAAAGGAAAGGCACCAAAAATGAAAATGAAAAGCACAAAATAGAACTAAAGACTATACAAATATATATATATATATGTACATATGATCTTATCTAATACTTCAAAAATTAAAGTGCTTCAGATGATGCCTATTATGAGGTAGAGAAAAGGGCATGCCATCTTGATACTTCAATAGGAAACTATTTTCACCATTGAGCTGATGGATAGTAAATGAGCCTCTCCATAGGGAATCAAATTTCTCATGCATTCCCTTTGGCTCTCTTCTCTTGTCCCATAACAGAACTTGATCTCCAATCTAGAAATCATGGGTTTTGGTTTTCTAGTCAAAGAGCTTCTTCACCAAACGTTGATGCACAACGATTAGGTTCACCACCATAGTTTGCTACTGATCTAGCTCAATCAAGCACATAATCCTCTTATCGATAGAGTTTTCATATGTCTGATCTTCGACCACTTTTGCCAATTTTAGTGGTGGAAATTCCATGGTGATTAGTATATCTACATTGATACCATACAAAATTTGGAAAGGTGACATAACTATTACCCTCTTGGGTGTAATTCTATCCACCCATAAAGCATCAACCAATCCTTTTTGCTAGGTTTATTGGTTGTCATCCACTAGCTTCCTGATGATGGTCACCAAGTTCTTATTGCTTGATTTAGCTTGGCCAATCCCTTGTGGAAAATAATCAGAGGAGTGGGAGAGGGTAATCCCATAATAAAAATAGAATTGAGTGATCTCATGAGAAGAGAAATAGGCTACATTATCTGTGACAATCTTGGTTGGGGCCCCAAACCTGAAAATGATGTTTTCCTTGAGGAAATCACATACTACTTCTTAAGTAACATGCTTGGTTGGAATTGCTTCCACCCATTTGGTAAAGTAATCTATGGCTATGAGGACATAATCATGTCTAGCACTTGAAGATGGGTTTACAGCACCAATAAAATCAATTTTCCATTACTAAAATGGATCTTCTATTACCACTGGCTTGAAAGGCAGAGCAGCTAACTTGGGTCTTCCAATGAACTATTGGCACAGTTCACATCTTCATACCCATTTGTATGCATCTTGAAACAAAGTAAGCCAGTAATACCTAGCTCATAGAATCTTATGAGCAATTACAGGAGCAAAAAAATGTCCTCCATCAGTTAGATTATGAAAGGACTTTAAAAGTTGGTTTTGTTGTTCTTTATCCATGCAGCGAAGGAACACTCCATCAAGGCTCCTCTTATACAGGTCATTGTCCCAGAGGACAAAATTGGCAACTTTTAATTTAACAGTCCTCCTTTCTTTATGAGGTAGGTGAGCAGGACACTCACCATATGTAAACAAATGAGCAATATTCAAGTACCACTCATTCATGGTGGAGACAAAGAGGACTATTGGTGTGTCTTCCACTTCTATTTCTTCATTCCCTACTTTTTTGGGTCTATTGTCAGAAATCAATTAGTAGAGGCCCTTTCCTCGTATAAGCTTCATTAGTTTGATAATGAGATCAAACTCTTGGATTTGAGCAATCTAATTGCCCCTTTTGGTTCCAAACTCCTGCTAAGTTAATATGGATTTAACTGTGGTATCAGGAACTAGGGCAGTAACTTGTGAATTGAGGATGTAAAAATAGAAGTGATTTACTACCTTTACCACTACATAAGTATGCTTCTCCATGTTTTAATACTTTAGTTCATGAGATTTGAGAGGACAACTCATGAAGGATATGGTAGATTCCACACCTTCCTCATTTTGTTGAACTAGAATTGTTGAAAGTGTGTGCTCAAAATCATAACTATACACTGTGAAATCCTCAGTATAATCTAGACAAACTAGAATTGGGGCATGGGCAATAGTTGTCTTGATGTCTCAAAATGCCAATTTGCCTTCTTCAGTTCAGTTGCAAGTGCCTTTCCCTTCATCATGTTCACAATGTGGTGAGTCTTCTCAGCAAACTCGAGGATGAACCTTCGTAAAAAAATCACCTTTCTAAAGAAAGAGTGAACTACAATCTTACTTTTGGGCAGGGTAAGTTTCTAGATGGATTTGACTCTTTTTGAGTCAATATTTATGCCTTCTCGGGATACAATGTGTCTAAGAAGTTTCCCTTCTGTTACTCCAAAAATAGACTTCTTGGGATTTAGAGAAATACCATTCTGATGACATCATTATAGCACTTGTTGAAAATAGCACACATGATTAGGATGATGCTTAGAAAAGACTGTTAAATCATCAAGGTATGCCACAATGAACTTACCCATTTCATCTTTGAAATCAAGGTCCATTGCTCTCTAGAAAATGGTGCCAGCATTTATCAGGCCAAATGACATTCTTTGATATGTAAAGGTGCCCCAAGGTGTGGTGAAGGCAGTCTTATACTGGTTTGCTTCACCAACTTCAACTTGATTGTATCTAAAAAAGCCATCTAACATTGATAACATCTCTGAACTGGTCACTATCTGAAGAACGTGGTCCATGATGGGCAGAGGATAGTTATCCTTTAAGGATGACTGATTCAAATTTCTAAAATACACGTAGAGGAAAATTTCATCATTATTTTTTCTCACAGGAATTACGTTGGCAATCCATGTGGAATGATGGATTAGGAAAATTATTCTAGCATTCAGCATTTTCTATATTTTAGATGGAATAGTCCCTGATATCTTTGAATTGTACTGCCTCGATTTTTGCTTGTAAGGCACCGAATCACCTGTGAGAGGAATTTCATGGCAAATTTCTTCAGGTCTGAGTGACTTCAGATCATTATAAGAGTATGCCAATACATCCATGTAGTGGTGAAGTAGATCAGTAAATTGGAGTTTCTCCTTTAGAGTGCAACACTTCCCAATGTTCACCATCTTGGGATCTTCTTTGGTACCTAAATTTATCTGATCAAATTTTTGGGAAGAGCTTCAAACCATTTGTTGTTGTTTGATGAACCTATTGTGCTTGTCAAACAACTTCTCAAGGGAAACCAATCCTTTGGGAATTTTATTCCCCTTTAGCTGTAGGAATTTCTCACCTACGTCTGAACTTGATTCAAGGGCTGGTTCAAGCTTTTGAGGCTCATTACCTTCGAAGTGAAGCTGATCAAAGCTATCTTTTTGTAATAAGAAGGAAATGATTTGGTTGTCACCATTGAACACTTGCCAATGATTGGCATTGTCAGGCACACTTGGTCAAAAGACTAGTTTAATAGTGTACCTGTCTCCTTTAAAATCTAAGTGAGGAACCAAAAGAGTTGCTGAAATAACCAAACTATTAGCTCAGTCATTGAATTTTTTAAGAACTACAGAGATGCTAAAAGCATCAAAACTTTCAATTTGATCCCAAACCAGATTATGGTAATGATATAATCTCTCATTTTTGGTTTGGTATAAGTTTTTCACCTAACAAACCACTAGTTCAGCATCTCCTTTAGCATGAAGGAGCTTGACACCCCAATCTTGAGTGGCCTTCAATCTAAGTAGCAACGATTCATATTCAGTAGTATTATTGAACTACAACTTATATGAAGAAGGAAAAATATCTCTTTGAGGATATATCAACACATTTCTAGCTCCCAAACTAGTAAAAGAATAGCTGCCATCAAATTCTAGTATCCATACATCATCAAAAGTTGACCTTACCTTAGATTTTTCTTCATTTGGAGGGGAAGATTATTTTACACTTACACTGTACTCTCTCTTGTCTTCAACTATTTTATTTGAATCAATTTTTAGATTGTCATTTTTAGAAGTTTCATTAGTTGCCACAAGAACCTCCTCCATGGATAAAAATTAATTACCCATGCCTGAAGACTCAAACAGAATTTAAGCTTCAGGTGTTGATGTTTGAGTGACCACATATTTTGCTTCCTTCTCAGGGAGTAATCTCTATATGATGCCTTTGATTGGGATCCTTGCTTCAGATAGGTCCATGCTCAACTCACCACCAACATCCTTGCATAAATTTCACCCAAAAAGGATGTCGTAGGAGGCTGGGACATCGGTCACTAGGACTGTCATCTTAATTCTCTTATCTGGGAATGCCGCAAATAAAAATTGGGCATCTTTGAATTGTCCCAGTAGTGGCACTTATTTATTCTCCATGGAGAAACATCTCCCAAATGTCTTGGTCAGTGTGAGTCTAAGAGATTATACCACTTTTGCAGACATGACATTGTCAGATGCACCTAAGTCTATGATAAAATTATTCAACTAGTGTCGATTTATCAGTAGAGAGACATAAAATGGTTTTGTCCTTCTGGGAGTAGCAGGAAGAGTAATCACAAGGTTATTCTAAGTGGATGTGTTCTTGGAGGGACCAGAGGTTACTTTTGGAACTACTTGTCCTACAGGGATAGTTTTATCCTTCACACATTCCACTAATCTATCTAACTATTCAGGGTTGGATTACAAGAATTCAAATTCAGTCATTTGAATTTTGGTCTTCTTGACATGGTCGGCTATGTCAAATGAATGGAATGGACTAGGAATAGAGGAAAGAAGTTCATCCTTCTAGTTTTTAGGGAGAATAATTGATCTGTGAAATTGAAGTGGAAGGTGAAGGCATACTTGAGGTACTTACTTTTTTATTACTCACTGGGTCCTTTGGCTAGAAAGGTAGAGAAGTTCCTTTTTTGGAAATTAAAATTACAGGATGAGCTTGCTCTTCTAATTTTTATTTATCAGCTTGCTAGGCTGACTGATTCTTGGATCGGGTGAACACAGTGTATGATCCCTCAACTGCTTTACCTTCACTTTTGGTTTCATCTTGATAATTCAATAAACCAATGTTGGATTCACCAATTGATTCTTCTTGGTTTTTTGCAAAGAGATCAGCATCATCTTCTTGGTTCAACTCAGGCTGGAATGAGAAATCAGATTCTATTTCGAGATATCCGACTACTGAGTTGGTTGGTGCTGCTTCAATGGCAAGTTTCCCCTATGGGGGAGGAAGATGATTTAATTTCCCTTGGTTTCTGGCATCACCTTGATATTATTGATTATGGAATGTTCTCCTTGGTATATCTCAGTATGAAGGAGCATAAGACATTCCTTGCATCATTTACTTTTTGAGAGCTAGCAACTCATTTTCTGGCTTTAACACCATTGGATTAGTGGTGCTTGTAGATAGATATTTAGAAGATGAAGAATATTAACCTCTGTTATGATCTCTCCTTATCTTTTCTACCAAGATAAGGTCATCTTCCATCTTAGTGGCTAAATTTTGAGTAGCAACAAGGTCTATGTGGCCAGCCTGTCTCAACAGGAAACTCACTTCAAGCAGCTGAGAATTGATGAAAAAACATTTAAGGTTCTCAGGTGTTGGCTGAGTAATTATAGGAATTCTATTCTTTAGCTTGTCAAATTTGGAAATGAAGTCCCTCATAGGTTCATGAGGTTCTTTCTTCATCTGTGTGAGTTGGGCCAACAGGACATGCACATCTTCTGTAGGCTTGAACCTTGCTTTGAACTTAGCTTTGAGAGTGTTCCAGTCAGTCACACTATGGGCCTGGAAATGATAGAACCAGTCTGCAATAGCACCTTGTAATGTTTCCACAAATAGCTTGAATAATACGTCCTCATACTCCATGCCTATCACGCCATAAGCTATGCTAAAGGCTGCAATATGTTCATTAGGATGAACTCTCCCATCACCAAAGAATTTGGGGAAATTCTTTCTTGAACTGTGTGGTAGTTCATGTAGAGGTGGAGTTAAATTGAGTGGGCCAAAAGAGTTGCCCCAAGGGCCTTGAACTACCATGATTTGATTATGGAAAGGGGGGATAACAAATCTAAGTAGAGTATGTATAGGCAAAGCTCTGCTAATAGCAGAAAAAGAAGCTCTACCTTGTATTGGTGACTTGATATTGGTAGGAGGAAGACTCCTAATTCATTGAACTTGAAGTTGTGGAGGTAATAAATCAAAATTGCCCTGCTACACCAACTCAAAAATAGGGTCAAAAACACCTCGGGTTTTTTGGCTTCTTATATAGCGTGGAGTTGCTAGAATGTAGAATAAAAATGGAAAAAAATTGGCTCTGCTTCAGCTTGAAGCTTGAGGCTTCAAACTGTGTGCTCTTCCCCAGTGGAGTCACCAAAAACTGTTGTGAGAATATTTTGTCACCAACTAATTGATGGAAAAAATAGGCTATTTCAACCATAGCATAAGGAGATTGGTCGGCCAAGCATGCAGGTTTACTACATCAAAAGGGGACAAATCTCTCCTCTCATCAAGGGGAGGTTCCCTATAAAATATGAGGAGCTAGATTATATATATATATATATATATATATATATATATATATATATATATATACATGCAAAAAATAACACTCAAGGGTAGGACAACACCATCCATCTCTCTTCTTTTAGAGATGATGTTCACAAACACAGGAGAAATCTAGGTGAAAACACTGAAGGCACTTCTCTTCTTTCAGAAGTGGTCTTGCAGCAAAAAATAGGAGTTCTTTCTGATTGGTAACAAGTAACTAGTAATAGGAGGCGTAGTAACTAGCAGAAAAGGTGTATCACAAAGTCTCCACCTTAACTACCCAAGAGTGAAATACGAAGGACAATGAGGACACAAAGTCCTAAGGTCCTTTACATAGAAACAAAAAATAGACAAACACGCTAAAGGCAGTTGTGGCAGCACAAAGTCTTCCCATAGTTGGCTTCAGGACACCTTCTTGATTACTTCCACTAGTTCTACTTATTTCATTAAAATAGACAAGAACACATTTAGGAAATAGACATAAGAACAATCTCCTAAATGACACAAGCTATTACAACACAAATTTTGAAAGTAACCTACTTTCTCATTCAAACAAAGAAATATGATTAAGAAACTGAGTTCAAAGTCTTAGTAATCGCCTCTCAATTTTTTTAGAGTTTTGATTCTATAATAGAGAGATCTCCATTGCATAGAATAAGAGATTACAATATATAGCAATGAAGAAAGGCTTGGTGCTTTGTTTCATGGAATGGCCCATGCTGCATTCAATGCCTTGAATGCACTTTTAGTTTAGTCAAAGAGGACATGTTAGAACAGGGCATCTGCCTTAACTATGGCATGTCAAGTCATCTCAAAATATCTTCTCCTCTACATGGGTCATCTGATCTTTCTCCCAATATGTACATGGCTTTCCCCTCACCTTTATTCCAAGGGAGAAAAACAAGCCATGCCTTTTAATGCTTGCGAGCTCAGATGTCTAATAATAGAGAGATCTCCATTGCATAGAATAAGAGATTACAATATATAGCAGTGAAGAAAGTCTTGGCACTTTGTTTCATGGAATGGCCCATGCTGCATTCAATTCCTTGAATGCACTTTTAGTTTAGTCAAAGAGGCCATGTTAGAACAGGGCGTCTACCTTAACTATGGCATGTCAATTCATCTCAAAATATCTTCTCCTCTACATGGGTCATCTAATCTTTCTCCCAATATGTACACGATTGTCCCCTCACCTTTATTCCAAGGGAGAAAAACAAGCCATGCCTTTTAATGCTTACAAGCTCAGATGTCTAATAATAGAGAGATCTAGATTGCATAGAATAAGAGATTACAATAAATAGCAGTGAAGAAAGGCTTAATGCTTTGTTTCATGGAATGGCCCATGTTGTATTCAATGCCTTAAATGCACTTTCAATTTAGTCAAAGAGGCCATGCTGGAATAGGGCATCTGCCTTAACTATGGTATGCCAATTCATCTCAAAATATATTCTCCTCTGCATGGGTCATCTGATCTTTCTCCCAATATGTACATGGCTATCCCCTTGCCTTTATTCCAAGGGAGAAAAATAGGTTGCACCTTTTAATGCTTGTGAGCTCATATGTCTACTTGGTGGACTATTCCACCTACTAGAAATAACTCTTATGCAGATATTTTTGGTCTTTCCTTCTTTCCTATTGCAATTTGAGATCTCGAGCTATCTTTTCCATTTCTATTGGTTCTTTCAGCTCCCTCTTTAGCTGGTCAATGAGTTTGCTTTCAGGTTTCACACCACATTTGAAAATCAATGGATATTTCATTTCCTTGAATTTGATGTCCATAAAGACATCACTAGTTCCTGGTCGCTTTGAACCACTTTGAACCATGAACCTTTGAACCATGAGAATTCATTGGTTCAATGGTTCAATGGTTTGGGTGGTCTTATCAGCTCCTTAGTTCCATCACTTTCTTTATTCATTCACTTTCTTTGGTTCTTTAAAACTGTTGAGCCTGTTGAACTATTTTGGTTCAAGGTTCAATGCTTCATCCTCTTTCTTAGAAGCCTTTATTTTCTCTAAGTCTCTCGAGCTTCGAAATTCCTTTGGCTTTATGTCTTTGGAACACCCCAAAGGGAAGGTGTCCCTTCGAGCCTTGAGAAAGGTCCATTTCCTGGTCACTGAGAGCTCCCCACAAGGGTACCTACCCTTTGAGGTCCTTCGGGTGGCCTTCTTCTTCAAATCCTATAGATTCCATAGAACCAAGCCTACAGAGTTCGTAGAAACAACCTGCAGAGTCTGTAGAAACAAACTTGCAGAGTCCGTAAAAACCAACCTATAGATTCTGTAGAAACAAACCTATAGAGTCTATAGAAACATGTTAGCAGAGTCCATAGAATCATTTCTTTAGCTTTATATCTTTGTAACCTCTTGAAGGGAAGGTGTCCCTTCGGGCGTTGAGAAAGGTCCATTTCCTAGTCGCCGAGAGCCCACCCGCAAGGGTACCTACCCTTCGGGGTCCTTCAGGTGGCCTTCTTCTTGAAATCCTTTAGACAAAATGTCTAAAGGAATTCCTTCATTTTTTCCACTTTCCATTGGGCCTTTTAACATTCCTTTAGATAAAAAGTCTGAAGGAATTCCTTTGGATAATTTATTTAAAGGATTTCACTTGTAAAATATCACTGCAGAAAATCTTTCTGAAAGGTATCTTTTTGTTCCCTTTTGTTCACTTCCCTTCATAAGGGCACTTGCCCTTTGGGTTTTGGGGGACTCCTTTGAACCTTTTGATTCAACTGACCGATTGAACCTTCCATGGTTCAATGGTTCAATGGTTCAATACTATGTTTTGTTTATTTAATTGATCGATTGAACTACCCACTTTGAACCATTCATTTGAACTAACTAATTGGAACAACTCTTTGAACTTTGATTGAAATCATTGAACCTTGAACCTTTGAACCATTTTGGTTCAAGGTTCAATGGTTCAATGGGTTAAATCTTCCTTCTTTTCTTTAAGTCCTTTGAAGCTGTTGAACTTGCTGAAGCGATTGAACTTTGAAATTTTGCCAAAGCGCTTAACTCTTCTAAGTCTACCAACATCATTAAACCTTTGAACCTGTTGGAAGTGGGGTTCACTGGTTCAATCCTTTGTTTGAATCTTTCTGATGAACCTTTTGGTTGAACATCAGCATTGAACCAATCTTGAAATTGGGAACTTGTTTCTTCATGAGAACTTGCCTGTTGAAGTCATTGAACATGTTAAACCTGCGAGTCCCTTAGCTAAAAAAGCTTGAATAATGAATAATTTGAATACTCAAAACAATTTTTGAGAAGGGAAGAGAGAATTTTGGCCTGTAGGACCAAAATAGTTCGTATGTTGGCCCAAAAATGAGTGACAGATTTTGGGAACAACACAAGGTATAGTTGGTGGTAAACGGGTTTACACAGAAGAAGGGAATTGATTTTAATGACATTTTTTCACCAATAGTAAAGATGACTTATATTATGACTATTTTTTGGATAGTGGCATCAAAATACTTGCACTTAGAGTAGCTAGATGTGAATATTGCATTCTTTCATGGTGATTTGGAGGAAGAGTTATAAATGGAGCAACCATAGGGATATGAGGTCATAAGAAAGAAGAACATGGTGTGAAAATTGAATAAAAAATTGTATGGTGTGAAACAAGCTCCATGATAGTGGTACAAGAACTTTGATAGTTTTATGATAGAGCAGGGATGCTCCAAGTGTTATTCAGACCATTATGTATATATCAATAAATTTGATGATGGTGAATACATTATCCTTTCTCTGTATGTGGATGACATGTTGGTTGTAGGTAAGAACATGAATGAAATAAAATTACTCAAGGAATAACTTAGTAATTCCTTTTCTATAAAGGATTTGGGAGTAACAAAACAAATCCTTGGTATGAGAATAACTTGAGATAGGAAGAAATGAAAGCTGAATTTATCCCAAGAATAGTACATTAAAAAGGTCTTGGAAAGGTTTAGTATGCATAATGCTAAATTGATCAGGACTCCTTTGGTAGGCCATTTCAAGTTATGAAAGAGTAGTGTCCCAAGATAGAGGAGGAGAGAATCCAAATGTCACATGTACCTTACTCATCAGCTATTGATAGCTTGATGTATGACATGGTATACACTAAGCCATATATTGCCCATGTAGTGGGAGCAGTAATTAGGTACATGAGTGATCCACATAGAGAACATTGGAAGGTAGTGAGGTGGATCCTTCAATATTTAAGAGGGACCATGGGGATAGTTTTAAGTTATGGTGGATTGGACACCAATTTTCATGGTTATGTATATTAAGACATGGATAGATATTTAGACAGTAAGAGGATTATAATAGGATATGTATTTACTGTAGGTGACACAACATTGAGATGGATTTCATGACTATAAAAACTTATGGGTTTGTCCACCATAGAGGTTGATTATGTTGTTTCCACAAAGGCAAGCAAAGAAATTATTTGGTTATAATAGTTACTTGATGAGTTGGGGTATAAGTAGGAGGAAGGAAAGATTTATAGTGATAGTCAGAGTGTTATACATCTACCAAAGAACTCTACTTTCCACTCTAGGATGAAGCATATACATTTGAGGTACCATTTCATTATGACAACTTTAGAGGAAGAGAAGTTAAAGCTAGAGAAGATTCATACTAGTTAGAATCCTACAACATGATGACCAAGGTGGTCACAAGGGAGAAACTAAAGCTATGTCCAGTTTCCATTGGCCTTCATAGATGATAGTGAAGGGTTGAGAAGCCTACTCAAAGGAAATTAGTCTCTAAGTGGGACATTATTATGTTGTGGAGACTATTTATAAATTATAATGTATTTTAAATATTGTACATTTAAAATGTACTGTACACTCTATATGTATTCTCATCGGGGTTTAAATTTTTTGAACCCCCTTTAATGGGAAACCATTTTAGGTTGACTTTGCCCATGGTTTTGATACCCATTATTTTATAATACCACTTTGTTGATGTATTATTTATAAATGGATATTTCATAGTTAATATATCATGAGAATAAGCATTTGAGAATAAAGAACAAAGTGTGTGAATTTAGGAGGGTTTGTTGAGTGCAACGCTAAATAATATTTGTGCATTGTAATTGTGAGAAGACAGATCTGAGAGTGGATTGTACTCTTGTGGCTTGTAATAAAATTTGAATAAGTGTTTCTTGGTGGATGTAGCCCATATTGGGTGAACCGCATTAAATCTAGTCTTCTTGTTTTTCAAGTTTATTTTTGTTCTTTCTACATCTTTATTCATATCTATTATTATTGCGATTATGTGAAATTGTTCCTCATCAATTTCTAATTTATTCTTAACAATACCTATTTTGAGTAGTTATAGGTAAATTTTTGTCAAGGATATAACTATGTCAAAGGATGAGACACTCCTCCATAATCACCCATTTGCCCCTACTTTAATTTTGAGTATAGGTTTTAATATAGATTAAAACCAATCGCATTTATTAGTTTTCCTATAGTCATCATATCAATGAAAAGCCTATCAGGCTACATGGCCTCTTTCTTAAACTATATTAGTTTAAATAAACCTATTCTTCCTTTGAACCTTGTAGAAGCTAAGAACTCATTATATGCATGAATCTTCATTAAAAAATAATGATCATAGTCATGAATCAATATTGTAACCCTAGAAAATGGACCTTGCATGTTCTAAATCTTTGACTATAGGTCCTGATTGACCTTTAATGGTAGTCCTTTTGAAATACCTATTCTAGATTTACCTGGATCATATCTAATATCCATTTAAAGTCTCCTAGATTTGACTTTATTTGTTGGCCATTGATCTTGATCCATATTTATAAATTGTGACACTTTTCATCTACAAATGTTTTATATGAATTTTATAGTCAGTATTTATTTTGATTAATCTATTTTTGCCATGTGACATCCTCATATTCAATCTGAGCTTGTTGACTCTTGACTTTATGTGCACTATCGATCTAATTTGCACAGTTGAATGCATGTTGTTGATCTTGATCAGCTTGATCAAATGTGCACCATTGATCCTTTGGTTTACCATAATCATGCCATTTTTCAATTTCACATACAATCTTAGGATCCTCTGAATTGTTGACTTGATACTCATCATTGATCTCTAACTACATGATTAGATGTGCACCGTAGACCTACTTGGGCCCACTAACTCAAGATTTTATCCATGTGTCATTGATATATGATCCATTCAAATGAGATTTCAATACTTGTTGGCTTTAAATTTATTCTTAGGTCCCTTTGAATATTCTGAATTAAAATGACTATTTCCCATGATTTTAATTTGATGTCCCTGTGCACATCCCACTCTGCTAGTTTAACTTTGAAGGTTTATATCTTGAGATAGACAACTATTAAGATACAAAATTTGTAGAGGGTATTCATGACACAAACAGCATCATGTTCATGTGATCCTTTGGCATTGGAAGTTCTCCTAACATAATTAATAAATACATAACCAAACTAACTTCTTCATTTTTGCATGAAGTGTTGTGACAGTTTGGTTCCTTTAGGCTTATGCAAGTCATTTTTCTCCCTTTAAAGCTCTGATGAACTAATGAGACTTTGAGAAAAATTTATTCATGCTCCTTGAATGCTAAGAAACCCATATAAACCTATTGAATCCTTTTTATACACCAGGACTTCTAGAACATTGATCCATCTAGGCAAAGTCTTGTATGTAGGCTAAAATTGGCTAACATTTTTGGTGACATCCTGGGATTGCATGCTTGATATGCAACAGACTAGTATCCTTAAACTATCCATTGGGCATGTAGTCTTAAATATTTCCTTACCAAATAATCATGAAAATGATACAATGCTACCCCTTTCTAGTAAACTTACCGTGAAGCAAAAAGGATAACATGAACAAAGCAAACACTTTGCCCAAAACACTTATGGAAGGGAAACACACAACTGAAAATAAATGTGCAAAAATAACTTAGAGAAAAACATGAAATATACTCTAATATGTACAATATTATATAATGGTTTCAAACTTTGTTAATAACAAGGCTTTAATTAAATGTCATTGACTAGGATGGGTAATACCTCTCCATCCAGTTGGGCAAGCTGAAAAGCATTATGTTGTTTGCAACCATGGATCAAATAAATAGCATTCCACAAGATTTCAAACTTGGTATGGTTGTCTGGATTGGTCTTATTTGAATCCCATTTGAGTACTATATCCCCTTCTTTGAAGTCCCTTACTATGGATCTCTTGTCAAAGGCTTTCTTGACTTGAGCTTGATGTGACTCTAGTATCTTCATTACAAGGTCCCTAGTTTCTTCAATCTCCATGAGCTCTGCCATCCTCATGCTCATAGGGTCACTCTCCATCAACTCAAGTTGATGGGCTAACTCCAAGGTAGGTAGTTCAATAGAAATGGATAATTTGGCTTCCTTTCCATATATCAGGATAAATGGTGAGTTACTAATGACAACTTTGAGAGTCACTCTATCATCCCACAAGGCTATCCCTAGTTTTGTGTGCCAAATTCTTTGGTTCTCCTCCATAGTCCTCTTAATAATCCTTATTAAGTTCTTATTTATGGATTCTACTAGTCCATTGCTTTGGGGGTAGTAATTGGATGATGTGCTAAGGTAGATGTCCAACTGAAGTACCCATTCACTTGTTCTCATACCAATAAATTCTAAGGCATTATCTAAAATTATTTTTATTGGTACACCAAACTTGGTCACTATGCTATCATAGAAGTCTAACACTATTGTTTCATTTGCTTCTTTCAAGGCAATTACTTCCACCCACCTAGTGAAGTAGTCAATAGTAGTGAGCATCCATTTGTGTCCTTCACTGGAAGGTGGATTGATCATTACTATGAAATCCAAACCACACTGTATGAAGGGTTGTTCCACCTAGATTGGGTTAAGAGGAAGGACGACTAATAGTTGTTTACCTAAAAAAAGTGCACACTTTTGACACATTCTGAACTATGCATAAGCATGCTTGAAAAGGTTAGGACAATAGTAACCATCTCTCATCACCTTTGTTGTTATAGTCCTTGGGGGAAAATGGCCCCCTGTAAGCCCATTATGAAATTCTTCCAAGATCCTTGTCACTTGGTAATCATATATTCATCTACGAAGAAATCCATTGAGATCCTTTACAAATAAAACCCCATCAACTAATACATAAGGTATATACTAAAGTCTAAAATACCTTCTCTTTGCTCTATCTATACCATGAGGGCACTCACCTATAATCAAGAAATGTGTCATATCTTGGAGCCAAATAGTGTGAGGTAGAGGTGCATTTATTTGTGAGTTGTCTTATGTCACCAAGATAACTTATTTATCTTCATGGTGGTTATCAATAATATACTCACATAAGCCTATGCCTCTTACCAACTTATTGAATTTAATCTCCATTTCATACTCCATGACTTTGGTAATCTAGCCAGCTCTCTTCTCAATCAAGTCTTTGTTGAGAAGGAAATCCCTCACTCTAGGATGAGAAACCATTAGATAAATTTTGATATTGGAGAGCATTGGTCTAAACTTCTTAAGGATTCTCATAATTACAAGGACCTAATTTTATAAAAAATTGTACCTTACCTCATATCCTTCAAGACTTTGACTAAAAAAAGTAATTGGCTACTCAAGTACTT
Organism: Torreya grandis; assembly: GCA_037957365.1. Taxonomy (NCBI): domain Eukaryota; kingdom Viridiplantae; phylum Streptophyta; class Pinopsida; order Cupressales; family Taxaceae; genus Torreya; species Torreya grandis. The sequence continues at coordinate 9,892,844 of JARHVA010000032.1, read as the reverse complement.
CACCATTCTTCTGAATCAGTATAGTTGATATGTTATCAATATTAGCAAAGGTATATAATATGAAATCCATGGAGAAATCAAGATTCATGAGTGAGGGGGTTTAGGAAATGGCTTACTTGATATCCTTAAATGCATCTTTACCTTCATTTGACCAAGTGAAAACTTAGTTCTTCTTTAGCATGAAAAAGATAGGTTTGACCAATTTGGCAAAACTAGGTACAAACCTCCTTACATATTTTATTTTACAAAAGAAGGTTTGGAATCATTTCTTGTGTTTGGGTAAGGATAAAGCTAAGATGACACTTACTCTATCAATATTTATGGCTAATACCTACTTTGAAATA